>OZ007518.1:170563-258063 GCA_963931865.1 Axinella damicornis
TAATGCATTTAGTATGGCATATTTCACTTTAGTAATTAAAACTAAAACTAAAATGAGGACTGTCTCAGCCTGTTAATTAAAACTACAACTAAACTAATATGAAAATCACCCAAAAATGGTGGTTACCAAAACTAAAAGAGCCTTTACTAACCCTTTTGAGATTTAGTAATTAAAACTAAAACTAAACTAAACAATGCAACTTCTACCTAATTAAAACCAAAAACTAAACTATTTCAGTTTTACATAACTAAAACAACATTGCTATGAAGGATTGCACGCATATATAAGGGTGAACACTAGCCTTGTTCGCAGACTTATCCCGTTTTTTCTGTTCTTCGGTTTGCATTGATGCTCTTCTGCATCTGTGTATTATTGTCAACACAAACCGAAGAACAGAAAGAACAGGGTAGGCCTGGGAACGTGGCTAAGGGTGAATTAACCTCTCCCTATACAAATATAATTGGTAACAGTAACAGGGTTAATAGCTGAATGACTATTCCATGGACCACTACAAAAATGAAATAGAGTGCATGGCTATACATAACAGCTAGCTATAGGGTGACCAGAAAACTTCAGCTCCATAATATATAGGCTTTAATTCAACCCAAATATTAAAAATGTCCCTTGTATTGTTGAGAGGTCTATTATATTACCTGAGAAAACGCCTAGCAGCCTACCCCCAAAAGGAAAAGATGCTAAGAACAAGAAAAAAGAGCAGCTTCCCTCCATGAAAAAGGGAAAAAAAGGAAACACCCAAAATAATAATGCAGCCTTCCCCTCCTTTTAAAAAAAAAGGAAAAGAAGAGAAAGGAAAGAAAAAAAAGAAAGAAAAAAATACAACCTAGCAACAACCCATCCCTCCATGACAGGTCGGACACCGAAGTGTAAGCCTCAGGAGCGCTGGATAGGCGCCGGTGACTGGAATCACAGGAGGCTACCTGCTTTCAACCAGAACACCTTTCTTTAGCTTCGGTGGTCAGATGGGAACCGGCGTACTAGAGCTGCTAGGCGGGGAAGTCAGGAACCGGTGTGTACGGAGTGGCCCAGACTCGTACTCGGTTATTGGGGAGACGAACACTCAACCCCCAGGCTGTAAAGCAAGTGCTTAGCGAGTGTGCCATCCCGACTTCCCGCCAAAACTTGCTACAAATGTAGTATTTAAACCCTAAACCGGATGTAGCCAGTGCGCATGCGCGCAGGCTGACCTTGAACTTTGAACCTTACCTATTGGCGGCAAAATCAAGCTAACGCAGCTAAGCTAGCTAGCTAGCTAGCTAGCTACAGGCTACATGTACAGCTCTCCTGGAAACACTGACCTCTCCTCCTAACAATTGCAAGCTACCTCCTCCGTGGAATATTATTTGCCGTTACCTCTAAAGTGAACAAGCTGCTTGAACTCTGTATCCTGAAGCTTTCCACATCTGACTGGTTCCTGAGTTATGCACTGGTACTTGAACTTGAACGTTAAGTAGTAGTACTTAAGACAATACTAGTGTCACTGGTCTTCCATTACTGGTACAACTGGACCTAACTGGACCTATAGTCATGTACTGTGTGTATGTACTGTGTGTGTGTATAGTGCCATGTACTGTGTGTGTGTATTGTATTAGAACTTCTAGCAACAGCAATTTGAGAATGGCTTAACTAGTACAACTGGACTAGAGTATAACTGTGTGTCTCTCGTTTGTTCCAAGATGGGTGCACGGGATGTAACCTTTCTCGCCCCTTGAGTTCTCCGCCCACCACCACTGATCAGCCCTGCCCTTGCGCTCCACGACGTGCAGGACCTCACCCTCATAGAAGCCCAGCTCATCAGAGTTACTGGCTTGGTGGCTGAACAGGGCATACACCACGCCGTTGTTGGTTAGACCAAGACTGTTCTGGACGTCTGCGTGCGTGAGGGGAGGGAGTGTGCATGTGTGTGTGTATACACGTTACAGTGGAGATTCAATCTCAGTTGACTTCTTGTGTAAACGTGCACCAATGCAGCCTCTGATTGGTCAATCCTAACCGACCACCTATGATCCTATGTACCCAGTAGCAGTACGTATGCCAAGGTACCTTCACTACCATTATTGTTGCCAATGAAACAACACCTCTGCATCAGCTAGTGGTAACTTTGTGGAACACTTGCTGAACACCAACTTAACAACAGTGACCAATGGAATAGGAAGTGTTGTTGCCATAGCAACAGAAAGCAATACTCTGTCTGATCATCCATCACTTTACTCATTTGTACCTGTTAGGTACTTGAGGCACTCAACGGTTGTGTCATTGGTCCTCCCTCCCTGTGACTCCTGCTGCAGGCGATACTCCTCCATGCCAATCTTGGCAGGGGTCTCCCCTTCCCTCGTCTTCAAGAACAGCGATGCCCCATGACCAATCAGGTAACGGATCATGTCCAGGTTGCTATAGGCAACTGCACAGTGGAGGGGGGTCCTGCACGGTGTGTGTATCATTATGTATGTTAGTGCAATTGGTGAGAGAAGGGCCAAAAGTTCTGCATGCATCCCCACCCATGCAGTGTTTGTTCATGCATTCCATTGCACCAGGGGTGGTATCTTGTAGTCGACATGCATTCTCTTGTAAAGACTGTTGTATACATGAAAACATCCCACTGCAACCGGTGAAGTCTTGAGGCCAATCATGTGATATTTGTCATCACACTAACCCTCAGACTCAGTTGGCTTAAGGTACTGCCACAACAACTGTAACATAAAGCCACTTCTATGCTATGAAACTCGTCCCACCATCCGTCCACGTCCTGTGAGTTGATGTCACAGCCCATCTCCACGAGGTACTCCACTGTGGGGAGGCTGCTGGAGCAGACAGCGTTGTGCAGACACGTTGCTCCCTTGTCACTGGTCTGCGAGCAGCTGCCCAACTTTAGCGGAGATGGGAGGGGAGTGTGTGTGTGTGTGTGTGGGGGGGGGGGGGGGGGGGGGGGGGGGGGTATAGGTTAGGGGAGGACAACAATAGAATAACAAGGAAAGCCTCAAGTGCTCAAGTCCTAATCAATATCTACTTCCTGCATTGGATAATGGATAATATACACGTCGTGATATCAATGAGAGCTACATGTCTATAGCTTGACGCTGACGTCAGTCCATGCTCTTGGATGGCCAGAACACGGAGACGGCAGGGCATGACAGACGGCAGGGCGTGACAGACGGCAGGGCGTGACAGACGGCAGGGCGTGACCACTGCTGCATGCAGGAACGAGACTAGAGCGTTTACCTTATACTCACGGAATTGCTGTGTATATTCATTCGCCTCTCCACTCACACCTCCACACCTCACACCCTCACACCTATATAGCTCCACCCACCATGAATACCCCGCACTTCACACCACCCACTCCCTCACACCATGCACACCCCACTACCCCACTGCCTCACACCCCCACTCCCTCACACCTCACTCCCTCACACCCCACTCCCTCACACCCCCACCCCTCACCCTTCACCCCCTCACCTCATGCACACACTCCTGAAGCACTTCCAACTCTCCCTCCAGTGCAGCGTTGAGGACAACAGACTCAGCGGTAAACCTGACCTTCATCCCCGCTCGCTTCCGACTCCCCCTCTGCTTCAGAGCGCTCCTCCTGATCACAGCCGAACCTACTCGCTGTCCCTCGTAGTCAGGTCCTCTTGTGCTCACCTTTGCACCTGCCCCAATCTTAGACCTGTCCTTGTTCACGTCATCCGGAGAGTCCTTAGCTTCGTACCACAACAGGTCAGCCTTTGGGATTGCCAGGATGCTGGACTGACTGACCTCTGGCGTGTGGTGGGGGGACAGGACTTGGTCGGGACTCTGGGGAGAGACAGAGCCAGGATCTACATCCTCTTCTCCCGGGGAGTTAAAACTGAGTCTCTTTGCTGCACTGGCTTTGGGTGGGTGATCAGTGTGTGTGTGTGGGTGATCAGTGTGTATGTGCGGGCAAAATGGTACTTGGAGTTAACAACATTTAAAATGTGCATGTTGTATGTATATACATGTACTGTGTGTATAGTGTGTGGATGTATGTGTATTGTGTGTGTGCACATGTGTGTGTATGTGCACGCGTGTACATGTGTGTGTGTGTGCGTTTACATGTGTGTGTGTGTGTTTGTACCTTCTCCCTCATTGCTGTGCAGCCTTGCTTGTGACGCCCGGAAGGCCAAGCCCTCCTCTTCCACCAGCTGTCGGTGTCTGGCCTCAATGATGCTGGAGTATCTCTTCTTGGAGGTGGACGGGGTCCGATGCTCCGTCCTGTCCGGAGGGGTGTTCTGGGGTGTGCTGAGCCCACTGGCTGGAGGAGAGTGATCCATTTGGAGGTCATGTGTGCTGGGTATGCCAATTCTTCCTCTGTTATATTCTTGTGTGGCGTCAGCTTGTCTGGACCTGTTGCCAAGTGCCTGTGTGTTGTCTTGGGTTACTGGCACACTCTTGCCTGATGTCACATGACTTGTGTCTGATGTCACATGACTTGTGTCTGATGTCACGTGGCTTCTGGCTGCTGTCACATGACCTCTGGCTAAGCGTTGCTTGAGTAGTTCGAGTTCGTTTTGTTTCTCTGCAAGTAGTTGCTGCTTCTTGGTCAGGACGTCCCTGTGGCTCTCCAGCTTTGTACTCTGGATAGCATTCAGTCTGTTCCTCAGCTGCAGGGGGTGTGGTCACGTGACTATGAATAACATTAGTAGAATGTGCTATCTATAGTAAGTACACTGTGAGTACAGTATAGATGCATCTAGCAAGTGGGGTTTTCTGGGTTCTGCCGAAATTGACCGATGTGTGCTGTGGATATCATTAAGGTGGGCTCACATCCAATTCTCTTTTCAGTTTGAGCAGCTCTGTCTGTGTGTCTGTCCACTCTCGCCCGACCCTCCTCTCCCTCTCCTCCCTCTTCCCCACCACCTCACACTGCAGCTGAGCCAGCTGCCCGGAGAGGTCACTCGCCTTCTGGCGCAGCGGGGAGAGCTGAGAGGACAACCGTGTGGACATGATGTTCAAATCAGCAATTTCAGTAGCTGTATGTTTGGCGTGTGTGTGTATGTGTGGGGAGAGGGGAGAAATAGGTGTGGCATCGTAGCCCATTCCTGTTTGCAAGTGGATAAACAGCAACTTCATGTAACCCCTATCTCCCCCTCCCCCCCTCCCCACCTACACACTCACACAGCTGTAGATTCAGCTCCTGTAGTGACCCTAGCTCGTCTCTCATCACATCAATGATGGTTGGCTCCCTTGGCCCCCACAGCATCTCCCCTCTCCCCACCCTCCCCAGCAGCACGGCACTGTACTGGCGCTGGTAACGCCTCACACTCTGGCCCAGAGCATCGTGCAGCCAACAGAGCCGCTGTGTGAGGGACGGAAGAACACGCCACTGATTACTGTGAGAGTGCCAGAAATCTAATTTGTACATGTATGCACTCTCCCAACCTCACACAAGGCCATACTACTGCATGTTGAACATGGTGGACTGTACACGTCTCCATAGGTATCTGAACCTCAAGCTTGAACTTCATACATAACGCATTCCACATAGGGAAACATTCTACACACGACTGTCATATACAAGAAAGCAAAAATAAGAGGTTTTAGTCTCCTCTCGAAAAGCAAAAAAAAAAACTGGCCTTAACTCATCCTCTGTCGCATTCCATTCAGATAAAACATGCAGTGATGGATGGAACTGAGGATGGGTAATGGCAACGCCCCTTGTTTCTTTTCTTGCGAGGTATTTCATTTGTTCTTTCGTTAGTTACCGATCTGCTCTATGTAGTAACTGTTTTATGGGTCAAGAGAGCATGTGCATGGTGTACCTTGTACGTCATCCTTCCAGAGAGCAAACACTTCGGATCAGCCAACAGCCTCCGGCGGATTCTCTTCGCTTGTCCTGAGTAGAAAGAATGGTAGCAGAACATGTAGGTAGTGTTACTGTTGGTTGTCCCACCACTGACCTCAAATTATATAAACTTTACGTTGTCGTTCACAACTGGTTCTGATACACATTCTAAATGAGACAGTTTCATTATAGGTTCACTATTGTTACTAATAATGTTGCCCGAGGCAATTTGGTGCTTAATACTTTATGATAACAAGAACGATATTAACAAGTCCAAGATGACCAATTATGTTGGCAGGGAGATGACATGCAGTGAATGATAACTATGAGCTAACAGCACCTCACGACGCACTCACGGTTTGTGTTATGAGCTAACAGCACCTCACGACGCACTCACTTCTTTTCTTCTTGCGATGTTTCCGTTGCTCGCTTTGTAGAGATGCTTTGAGGTGGAACCTGGACGCTGCCCTTCCCCCTCCACTGCCCCACTCCTCCCATAGGGGAAGGAGGTGTTCATTTGGAGACACATGTCTCTCTGGGACAAAGACAACACAGACAGTTCAAACAGAGAGATGCTTCGTGCAGATTTGACAAGTTTGTAGAATGCAAAAATGTACTCAAACTTGAGAGATATGAGAAAAAGGTCGATTACAAGTAAACTGTTGAAGGCTAGTTGGGTAAACGACTGCGTGCAAGGTTGACACGACTGGCATATGTAGTAGATTATTTCATGACACAGCACCTTTTGCAGTATCTGTGGGTTCGGATGTGTGTACGTATTGTGGCATGTGCTTCACTTACCGCAACCATTCCAAAATTCGTACAGATGCCACGCCCTCTTTGCTGGCAGCTGCAAACTGTCCAGAAGCTCTTGCAGGACGTGCTCAGCCGTATCCTCCTTTCCCCCCACCCCCATGCTCACTCTGCACCCGGGAGGCGACACGAAGAGTGAAACCTCTTTGGCCATGAACGTAGCTATTGCCACGGTGAGCTGGCTAGCCGCGCCGTTGATGAGTGAGCAGCCCCACCCACTTCTGTGCACACAGCAACCCCGCCCCCTCCACATTCCTAGCTATATAGTATAGTGTGCTACTTCGCTTTGCACATGCGCACTTGAGTAATGTGGGCGTAGCTAACGTATTTAAACAACAACAACAACAAAAAAACCAGTGTGATTTTACTACTTCCCCCTGTTTTGTCAGAAGCAACCTACAATCGCGATGGCGGAAGCTCCAGACGTGGTGGTGAAGGGGTTGGAAGAGCTGGAGGAGGAGATCACCTGCCCAGTTTGCCAAAACCAGTTCTGCGAGCCCAAGATCCTCCCGTGCCTCCACTACTACTGCAAGAAGTGCGTCCGACAACTGGCCCTCCGAGCCGGGCCCAACCGCCCCTTCGCGTGCCCCGAGTGCCGGAGGGAAACCGTTTTGCCCCAAAATGACGCCAATCAGCTGCCCACTGCGTTTTTCGTCAATCGGATGAAAGAGCTTCATGCAAAAATGGAGAAAGCGCAGGGAAAAGTGGAAGCTGTTTGCGAATTGTGCTCTGGAGCGAAAGCCGAAGCGTTTTGCCGTCAATGCACCGCCTTCATCTGTAACGATTGCGTGAGATCGCACAGAAAGATGAAGAAGACGTTCGCTGGCCACAAGGTCGTAACCCTTCAGGAACTGAAAGAGGGCGGGGCTAAGGAGATTGCACTGAAAGAAGCTCCACCGTCGATGTGCAAAAACCACGATGAACAGTTGAAGATTTACTGCTTCGATTGTAGTTGTCTAATTTGTCGAGACTGTGTCATCAGCAACCATGCAGGTCACAAGTTCGAATTTGCTAAAGTATCTGCTCCTCAGTACAAGAAAACCCTCAAAGAGAGTTTAACTCCACTTGCAGGAATCCAAACCAACATCTCAGCCGCTACCAGTGAGATCGCAACGGTTGAGAAGGAGGTTTCTGAGCAGCATAAGGCTGTTAGAAATACAATTCAGCAATCATTCAATCAACTTCATGAAATCCTACGCAAGCGTGAGAAGCAACTGCTAGAAAGGGCGTCTGAATTGAAACAGCAAAAGCTAGACAGCCTGGGAGCCCAGAGGAAGGGGTTGGCACTAGCCACCAGTGAGATTCAAGGTCTTGTGGAATTCGTAGAGCGCAGCATTGATAATGCAAGTGACGAAGAGATCATGCTACTGCAGCAACAAATCCAAGATCGAGTCCGAGAACAGCGAGAAAAGCATGAGCGTATTGATCTCATACCAGCTGAGGGAGCAAACATTGGTGTTAGAGTGGCCTGTGGTGAAGGTATCTCCGACCTCTGTCAAACGAATGCTGCTGTAATGCTGTTACAAGTTGATCCCACAAAGTGCACAGCAGAGGGGCCTGAGGTGAAAGTCGCTGAAGTTGGCAAGGCAGCCCAGTTCACTGTCCGTACTGTGTACCAAAATGGCCAACTCTGCAAAGAGAAGGTTAGGGTTGAGGCAGAACTGAAATCCAGTGTGAACAATTCTGTTCTTCATGCCAAAGTCGTTTCAAAATGGGGAGGATGTTACATGGTTACTCACACTCCAGAGGTCCGTGGAAGGCATATGCTTGTTGTTAAGGTGAATGGCACCCAAATTACTGGCAGTCCGTTCCGAGTATTTGCAAAGATCCACCCCACCCAGCTAGGCAAGCCAGTCAGGGTCGTGGAAAGAGTGAAACATCCATGGGGGATAGCACTCAACAGCAAGCAGCGGTTGGTTGTAGCTGAGTATAATGGGAAGAAGGTGACCGTGTTTGATAAAGATGGCAAGAAGGTGCAAACAGTGACACATGAGATGTTATCATTTCCTAATGGAGTTGCTGTAGACAGAGACGGAAACATCTTTGTATCCGATTTCAGCAATGACTCACTTTTCCAGTTCAGCAAGGAAGGAAAGTTCGTGAAAGTTGTAGGACGCAAAGGCACACAACCTGGCGAGTTCAAGGATCCCAGCTTCATGAAGATTATCAATGACAAACTGTACATTTGTGATCGTGGGAACCACAGATTTCAAGTTCTGGATTCAAAGTTGGCATACGTGAATAGTTTTGGTCACCCTGGGTTTAAATCTCCCAACGACATTGCCCAGGATGAAGCAGGAAAATTGTATGTGTCTGATACTGACAATAATCGTGTGCAAGTATTTGACTCCAAGCGACAGTTTTTGTTTGCTTTTGGTGAAAAAGGTACTTCCAAACAACTACGCACTCCTTTTGGCATCTGTGTTGGTGCTGATCAGTTTGTGTATGTGTGTGACCGTGGAAACAATTGTGTGTCAGTGTTTAAGACAAGTGGAGAGTTTGTGGCTTCCTTTGGTCAGTTCAGTTACCCTGCAGGCATTGTAGTTGATCTTGATGGTTTTGTGTACGTAGCAGAGTATGCATCAGCAGGCCGAATTGACATGTTCTAAGCATTTGATGATGTTTTTGTATTCCCCTGTTTCAATGCATGGCTTATTTGTCAATATTTCACAACTGACTATTAATTACAAGTGTAAAAAACATTAATTTACAACTTGAATGTATGGAGCTATAGGGATAACAGAACAGCAAAAAGTATGAAAACAAGCAGGGATGATGGCATAAAACAGTTCAGTATTTGAGATTTGGAGAGATTTGGGAAGATTTTTTCGTATTAGCTTCTATTGCGTGTCCGTTGTATCCCTACATATAGAGTCTACCGACTCTATGATAATGCGCATAGCCTTGCCCCCAGGCCCTATCCACCGCACAAGAGCCTGCGAGGCTAAATCACAGTGTGTGTGTGCAGTACATGATTGGACCAGATTGCATGGTAGCTACTGTCTTCATTTCAGCACAACGTGGCAAGAAGGCAAACAGGATGGGAATGAGTAGTATGGCTTATAAGCCGTATTCCCAGGAGGAGGGGAAACAGAGTGGTATAATTATATGACCAAATAGGATGTTGTATAAACCACAATTCAACTGGCATCATACATGCACACTCAGGTCTGAAAATAATGCGGAGTGTTTGAGGCGGTGTTCCATTCATGAGGACGTTTCTGTCACACTAGTACTTCAGTGCCTGCGTAATACAGAGTCAATGAGACAGCTGCGCACGAACTCATCCATGTGGACTGTAGTCACAGTCATTTGTTAGCTACTGCCAACATACCATGGGTACACTTATTGGGTACAACTTAGCTAAATATTCATGGTGTTAATTGAACAATATTCACATATCAGCTATGCATACTTGTGCTTTGTGGGGTAAAAGGTAGCTATTCATAATTGGATGACAAAGTGAGAAAAGATAAGAGGTGGGTTGATTCGCTCTTGGTGCAAGCAACTACACGAGGTTCAAGAGTAATAACATCCACTAACCCTAACACTAAACAGTCAGTCTCATGTCATCGCCATGGGCCGGGCCTGGGAACGAGGCAATGAGCAGTTGAGCACTAGTATATATAGCTGATTTATGTATACTTACTTAAGGATCAGTTAGCAGTACACTATGTTAATAGTAGCAGCTCAGTTTGTGAAATCATGCACAAGCTGTTGGTGAGTGTGTTACTACCCAATTGAAGACTGCTACTATTCTTCTGTCATAATAACCCCTGATCAGGTTATGCTGTCATAATAACCCCTGATCAGGTTATGCTGTCATAATAACCCCTGATCAGGTTATGCTGTCATAGTAACCCCTGATCAGGTTATGCTGTCATAGTAACCCCTGATCAGGTTATGCTGTCATAATAACCCCTGATCAGGTTATGCTGTCATAGTAACCCCTGATCAGGTTATGCTGTCATAATAACCCCTGATCAGGTTATGCTGTCATAGTAACCCCTGATCAGGTTATGCTGTCATAATAACCCCTGATCAGGTTATGCTGTCATAGTAACCCCTGATCAGGTTATGCTGGGTTATATTAGTAGCTAGTGTATGTTCCACAGATAATTTCATGTCAATTTGTTGATGCTATTTTGATGTCAATCAGGAGTTCGAAAAGTAATTATACACAAATCACAGAGCTGGAGGACGTGAGTGACTAACAGGAAGTGGAGGGAGAGGGAAAGGAGGAGTAGGAGAGGGGGGAAGGAGTGTGAAAACCTACGGATGGGAAACGGCTGCAGATGTGTACTGGCACTTCGCTCTATTCTAGAGGTGAAGTACGGCATGCAACCCATCCCTAATTTCAGCTCAAGAAACTCTCTACAACATGGGACTGGATACAGATTGTTAGTTCGTTGGGCTACGAGTGAGTTTGGAATACATGATGAGTTCTGCTGAAGCACGTATTTCTATTTGGTCGCAATGCGAGTCCTTCAAATCTCCATGAGTTACAAACCGTGGAATGAGGAATTGTCTCAAGCTCATTGACTTCTCCACACCACCATGTTTAGCAAGGAGTTTATCCTCTTTCAACTCACGCACAGAAATAGATATCTTGACCTTGGTTTCACTATGGAAGCGAGTGCACCTTTTTGGAACTTCAATTTCAATTTCGAGGGTAGCATTCTTCCCAGAGTCATTCTCCAGTCCGCACGGAACCAGGTGGAAGACAAGCCGTGGGTTTGCTCCCCCGCATCCAGCATCTAGCTCTAGTTTGTTCGGGCAGGTAATACGCTTGTTTTGCTTGTGTTTGTAGATTGCTTCGTTGAGCTTGTTCCGTTTTAGCACCCACCTGATACTCTGCTGGAGCTTGGGTCTGAATTTGAGCTTGGCAGAGAGAGGCCGAGATTTCTTCACTGCTGTTGGTTTAGCTGTATCTTGACCCTCGTTGCTGTCTTCAGACTCTGTGAAACAAGAAGAATTTGCTTAGCTGTCACTGCTACCAGGACAACAATGGCAGTGAATATAATACCAGCTGTGAATATCCTATATTGTTAAAATACTAAGTGTTAGCCAGTGATAACACACCCCTAATATGGCATGTAAAAGAATGTGCTATGATTTCTATAATGTAGGGTTTACTAACCATCACAGACTGAGGCTACAGGGCTCAGGGTTGCTGGTGTCAGTGTCTTCTCTGATGCTTCCTCATAGTCTGTCTGGACACCTGTTGAAACAGACCTTGTATGGGGTGGGTCCGGTTGGGGCTGCATCCAGCCTTCAAATTGTTCCTTATCATTAGATATGCTCATCCATGGCTCTATGGATTCACTCGCTACGCTACCCGGCCCAGGTTGATGGCGTACCATCTCCACGCCACTGTCAGATGCTGCATTACTAGCTGGTGCAGACGGTTTCTTGTGCAGATATGGCGAGTGGCTGAAGCTTGCAGAATGAGGTTGTAGTGGGAGCCTTTCTGTTTGTGTAGAGCGAAGGGTTGTTTCGGGATATGAGGTACGTCTATAGGACATGGGCAGAGAAGCTGGCAAGAGTTGATGGCCTGTTTCCACCCTAATTCTAAGGTCTGGCATTAGAATTTCCTGGGAGCTGTTATACCCATGGTTCCAATGTTCATACAGATGGGGGGGAAAGGCTTCTCTCTGTCCGTTGTGTGTGTCATTAAGTTGGGAATTGTGGTCAAGATGTTGGCGTCCCAGATGATGTACACCCATAGCACCACGTGGCTCAGTGAGCAAGTCCTGGCTTACATTTGTGCTTGAAGGAGAGCTAGTGTGACGAGACTCTTGGTCAAAGGCTGCGTGATTGTGAATACTGTGCATTTCATACGCACTGCTTGAAGCTGAGAGGGAAGCTGGAGTAGGGCTTTCATACTCTGCAGCATGAGGGTGGGAGGGTAGATATTGATGAATCGGTGGAAGAGGTGTGGATGTTTGACGAAAGTGAACAGGAGTGATCGGGCCAGAATGGCTCATTTGCTCCGAGAGGTGTCTAGCTCGGGTGCTACCCTCTTGTGGAGATCGTACGTGGCGTTGTTGTGACTCACTTTGCCTCTCCACAGACTGTGCTTGATCATAGCTGCTAGACTGGTGCATCGTGGCCTCAGGTGGGTGTGAGACACGCTGAGTGGGCTCTTCACTGCTGTGGTTTGTGTAGGAGCTTGGATTCCCCTCCAGCTGTTTGACTCGAGCTTTCACTGTCAGTGATGCTGGTTGGGGTTGAGTTGCAGCTGCCTCTCTTCCTTGAGAGTGGATCTGTGTGTCCATTGCTGGCCTGTAGAAACCATGTGTAGAGACACCTGTTTCTTGAACAGGGTGGCACGCACTGGGTACCACTGCATGCGCGGGCTGCGTCATATCCGTAGGGCAGGTGTTTGCTCGTCTGTTAAGAGCGAGTCGTGGACTTGTGGATGCCGGCATAGAACTGTGTCTTCCTGCGTGTTGAGTGTACAGGTTAAGTACAGATGTAAATTTCTAATAAACATGAGAATGAAAGTGAATGGGTGCTTGAAAGTTGAAATGTGAACCTAAGGGCTGCATGCATGTTTGGAATGAGGTGACATGGCATCTCTGGTTACAAGCCATACCAGTCAGCCAAATGTTAGCTACACAAGTGACAAGTACTAGCCCAGGTGTCTCGTATACGTAATCTGCTATAGAGATAGTGTGGAGGTGTCTGGATGGTGGGGGTTGTCCGGACACCCACAAATTTCTTCGCACAGTTCGCAGAGCACCTGGATACATCTGCCCTTACTCTACGCAGGTAAAGAATGGTGTGCTTCTCAGCAACTGTGCTAAGGAATTAGCGGGGGCACCCCCTCACCGTCCGGACACCCCTGCACTTTGCTGTATCATACTGTCCCATATACAAGTGCAATTCTGGTATAATCTCCCCTGTTCTGGATTGCAGGGGGAAATTTTCCATTAAATTTTTAACTGTCACGCACTAAATATCTAGCTAGCTTGTGCTTACCGAATTTTCGTTGGTATTCTTCCACGTATTCATTCACTAGGTCATTTCTGCGCACGTCCTTCAGCACTTCAGTGAGCGACTGGATGTTAGTCGGGGAGAAATCTCCACGCTTATCCATATAGTCTAGCACGTCCAATGCCGCAGATTTTTTCAAACTCTCTGGCAGGCTGCGGAGGAAGATGATCTGCTTCAGGTCTTCTGGCACGAGGTGCTCGGAGAGCTCCGCAACCAGTTTCTTATACGCGGAGTGTCGGTTCTCGCTACACTCGTGCTCTTGCGAGCTGAAGCGGTCCTCAGCTTGATGAGCCATTTCGACCTCTGGGTGCTCAGCTGGGGTGTGCGCGTGCGGAGGTAGAGTATGCAGGTATGCTGTGTCATGTCAGCAATTCCGCATTTGGGGTGGGTGGGGCTAGCGTTGCGTCTCGTTCCCATACACAATCGGGAACGAGGCTGTGAATGCTGTGTCAGCAACTCAAGAATTATGTTGAGCCAGTTCTTCATCCTCTCTCCGCGCGGAGACACCATCGTCTTCAGAGACTGTATCCTCAGTACCACATTGTACCATAACCACAGGTCTGATCAGGGCAGCTGAGGGGAGCACTAGTGTAGGACCTCCTTTTGTGCAACCATGTTGTTGTATATCAAGCTCAGATCCATAATTTAAGGAGGCAGTCAAATAAGGAGCTCACCTCACCTTACAGCGATTCGTTGTAGATATCAGACTTTAGTGACAAGGGTTGAAGCTATATAAAGCAGGTGTTAGTCCATACTGAGGGGGCGTGGCCTGGCTGTACAGGAAGTCAGGTCCCATATCTCCATGTAACACTACATTGAGTGGAGAGGTCCAACGATAGTGATCAAACGTCTTTTGAGTGTTTCCATGACCATCTCGTGTCCAGACAGAGGGGACATCCCAAGGGAAGGTACTGCAGAGGTCTTCTTCAAACAAGTCAAGTCGTGGAAGGACAATAAGGGGACGCACCCACCTCCTACTATTGTGAGTTACACACGCACATTCTCCTCCCTCAGTGCAGTGTGATTCAGAGACCAGGAGGCCAGCTCTGATGTTAGTATGTCATTTGTGTCAACTTCTTTGACGTTCCCAGTCCACCATTCCTTTCTTCCGTGTCATCAGCAACTTCTGTTTCTCTCTCAACCCCTTCCCTTTCGCTTCCCTGGCCCTCTCCCTCACTCGACCACCTCTCTTCTCTCTCCCTCTCTCCATCTCCAACTTTCCTCCTCAATTCCGCCTTCACAAACCTTCCTCCCCCCCCCCCCCCCCCCCCCCCCCCCCCATTCTTTGCCCTCCCTCTTCAGGACAGTGGGGATGGAGTCCACTTCCTGTACATCAAACGCAATGGGATGTACTTTGTGTGTGCCACAAAGTTCAACGTCGCCCCTGCCTTTGTGTTAGAGCTCCTAACCAGGTCTGTGCACTTTGACCTTGAGATCTGCCGTCACTGATGGGTAGACATGAAGGAATATCAGAGATGGGATGTCCAGGGAATGGGGTGGTGACAAAGATAGAAGTTTCAAGATATGTACAACTGACCTTTGCTCTTTGGACTTTGACCTGTACAGAATTGCGAGTCTATGTAAAGACTACTGTGGTATTCTGAATGAGGAGGCCATTCGGCTCAACTTTGTGCTGGTGTACGAACTGTTGGATGAAGTACTGGTAAGTCATTGTCCCTCTCTCCTTTCCTCCGTCTAACCACTCCCTCCCCTCTCACTCACTCACTCTTTCAATCCCATCCCATCCTTCTCACCCCCTCTCACCCTTCCCTCCCTCTCACTCCCCTCAATCCCTGCCATTCCCCCTTCCTCTTCCCCCTTGCCCCTCCCCCTCCCTTTTTTTATTTTATAAACATCTCCTTTTTTGCATGTGAGGGGTACATACAAGGAGGCTTAGAGGTCAGCCATTGTCAAACATGCTGAGCTATTGCATGGCACAAATAATGTAGGCTGTCTCTAAGGGCTAGGATGAAAGTGGTAGAAATAATGTTATATACAATGTAAAAGGTGGGTTTGATATTATATAAAATGTGCTTATGTCGAAGAGTTTCTGGTTGTCCAAATCCTGTGTGACCCGAGGATGGCCTTTCTACTGACATCCTGCAGAAATTCTGATTTTCTGACTGCAGCTCTTGAGAATGGGAAACAGGCGTTTAAAGCCCTCAATGTTCAGAAAGCCTCGACTACCGACTTCGAGGGTTACAGTGCTCGTGTCAAAACCATTCCTCCTTCCTGCCTCAACGAGATCTTCGTACTTGTTCACTTTTCGTCTGTGTGCATCTTCAAAGTTTGTCTCATAGCACACTGTCAACTCCACAAGAACAGCCGATTTCTGTGTTGAGCTCCACAGGACAACATCGGGTCGGAGGTCAGTTGGAGTGATGCAAGCAGGGAAGGTGTACTCTGAGCCTGGCAGGTCTGTGAGGATATCCAGATCTTTTGGGCAATTCTCTCTCACAAAGTCATCAATCACCTCCAGGACCGCATCATGTCTTGAATTGTACCTTCTCAGTTCAAGTGCCACCTGACAGTGGTTCAGAACATGTGCAAGTGTCTGTCTCTCCCCACATAGCTTACGCTGACTAGACAAACCCTCACTCCGTCTCCACACTGCTAGGTTTGCATTGTGTGGCAGAGTATCCTGCACAGCGTTCATGGCAAACTTGAGGCCTTCTGGGGGAAGTTTCTGCACATCCCTTCCCCACCTCTTATTTACTCCCCCCTTCACTCCTCCTCAGGATTTTGGCTACCCTCAGGGTACCTCGACTGAAGTTCTCAAATCCTATGTTTGTAACCAGCCGTGTGAGATCACTTACGAGCAGAAGCCATCTGTACTGAAACAAGCCCAGCCGGGAAAGACACTACCCAGTCATGCTGCCAACAAACCTATTGCTACGTCACTGGAGTCCATGGTGCGCACCTGGTAGTGGAAGAATGAATGTGCTAATCCAACCTCTCCATCTCCCTTTCCTCTCCCTCCCTCCCTCCCTCCCTCCCTCCCTCCCTCCCTCCCTCCCTCCCTCCCTCCCTCCCTCCCTCTGATCCCTCCCTCCCTCCCTCCCTCCCTCCCTCCCCACTCTCCCACAGAGAAACCAGAAGAATGAGATATTCATTGACTTACTGGAGAGGCTGACTGTACTGGTGGCATCCAATGTGAGTGGCAGGGTCCTAGTTCCATACTATACTGGTGGCATCCAATGTGAGTGGCAGGGTCCTAGTTCCATACTGCGTGTACCACGTGTTTCAAGGGAACAGTTCTACACTCACAGGGTAACATTCTTCGTTCTCATCTGGATGGCTGTATTCAAATGAAGAGCTTCCTCGCAGGAGCTGCCGGTACGTTGGGAGCAACCCTTCTCCATCTCCTGCAGCTTCCCCTCCGACTTTATCCTGCCCTACCCCCCCCCCCCCCCCCCCCCCCCCTTCCTCACCTTGAAGTCCCTCTCTTCTCTCCCCAAACCCCTCTCTGCCCATCCCACCCAGGAAGAAGCAATTCGCAGAAACCTTTACTCTTTCCTTGATTCCCACTGCTCACCAACTTCTCTTCCCACCATCACCCTCAAACTCCTCCCACTATCACTGTCCCCCCCCCCCCCCCCCCCCACCCCTCCCACCCCTCTCACCTTCCTCCCATCCCTCCTCCCACCGTAACCCACCCCTCTCTCTCCCCCCATCCAGAAATCAGGCTCGGTCTCAACGAGGATCTCATTGTGGGGAAGGACGACCGGAGGAACGTGTACGGGGCAGTGGTGCTGGACGACTGCAACTTCCACGAGAATGCTCAGTTGGACCAGTTTGACCGGGACAGGACACTCAGCATCGTGGCTCCGGACGGAGAAGTGAGTAATGACTCGTGAGGGCTCACTGGTACTAGCCCTGGTATCGGTGTCAATGCTTGGCATGTCAGTACTGGATCCGTATATGGTCATTCATTGCTGCCAGTTCCGATGCCTGGAACCTAGTCCCATTCCCCGACCTCTCATCCAGTGCCTATACAATGTATCGCTGCCGTGTGCGATACTGAAACCGATCCGTGCTGGGGTCTGGGACCGAGACTACCAACTAACCTGGAACTCTGAGTCTTGTTAACTGCTCTCCTGGAAGAGCAATTGGTACGGCAACAACCAATCATATCTCATGCCTTGTTTTACGTTCACTCGGACAGCCTGGACACACTCCCCTCCCACACATCACACCCCCTTCTACACATCACACCCTCCCCTTCTACACATCACACCCTCCCACACATCACGCCCTCCCCTCCCACACATCACACCCTCCCCTCCCACACATCACACCCAGCCTCACCTCCCACACATCACACCCTCCCCTCCTACACATCACGCCCTCCACTCCCACACATCACACCCTTCCCTCCCACACATCACACCCTCCCACACATCACACCCTCCACAGTTCACGCTGATGAACTACAGAGTGACTGGTGAATTCCTCAACAGTATTCCACTGCGGGTCTACACCACCATCGAAGATGGAGAGCTGCCAAAGTGAGGTCCAGCAGGCGTATGAGTGGATTGGTGGTTGCAGTTCTGTCTCCTATCCTCTCCTCCCCCTCTCCCACCCCTCCCCACCTCCCTCCCTCCCTCCCCACATCCCTCCCTCCGCTCCTTCCCTCCATCCCTGCCTCCCTCCCACTTCCCACCCCTCCCCACCTCCCTCCCTCCCTCCCTCCCTCTCTCTCTCCCCACATCCTTCCCTCCTTCCTCACATCCCTCCCTCCCCTCCCCTCCTTCCCTCCATTCCTGCCTCCATCCCACCTCCCTTCCTCCATCCCTCCCCACCTTCTCCCTCCCTTCCCCCTCTTCCTCTCCCATTTCAGGACTCTACGAGTTTGTCTGAGGTTGAAATGTGATATACCTCCTAAGACGTGAGTTACCACTAGCTGTCCTGTAGGTGCTGTCTGACAAAGCACAAAATCTGCTAACATAGGCGTGGCTAGTAGAATACCAGCGTCATTGCCCTCCCTCACACACACACCACCCTCCCTCACACACACACACACACCCCACCCTCTCTCACACACACACACCCCACCCTCTCTCACACACACACACACACGCACCACCCTCCCTCAGTTCTGGGACGAATGTGATAGTGCGTATCCCGGTTCCCAAGACGACAGTGAGTGCGTCACATGAGCCGCTGGGTCCTGGCCAGACCACGGAGCTGCGGCTACATGACAAGACCTACATCTGGAGGATCAAGAAAACAGAGGGCGGGTCAGAACTGCTGCTCATCCTGAAGGTATGTGATGAGTGGGGGAGAGAGGGAGGGGGAGGAAGGGTGGGAGGGGGAGTGGGAGGAAAGGAGGGAGGGAGGGAGGTGGGAGCGTGTTGGGAGGAAGGGAGGGAGGGAGGTGGGAGCGTGTTGGGATGGGGAGGGGGGAGGGTCAAAGTTATTATAGTGCCCCCCTCCCCTGAAGTGGCACCTGTAATCTTATAGAACAACACTAAGTTACTGGGCGATACAGTCAGTGGAAGATTTGCACATGATTATTGAGGCATCTTTGAAGGGCCACCTTGTGTACATGAGCCAGCAATGAGACAATGTGTGGGGTGTGACCAGCAGTGAACATTCTCAGCAGGTACTTGAGATTAGGAACTACGCAATCAGGTACTTGAGATGAGAGGGTATTGTAGGAGTACACAATACAAGTAGCTGTTGAGCATATTCATTACAGTGGATTTCAGTTCCGTTTGAAGATTCCGTGCTGTACGGCTTGCGTACGCAGTAGCTTGCAAACATGCAACAGCGCAGTACACAGACACGCGTGTGCAACGGAGCAGTACACGATTTTCGAACGGAACTGAAATCCACTGTACTGAGATTGTACTGTAGGAGTACGCAATCGTGTTGCATGTTGCAACGTTGAGTAGCTGTTAAAACTGAGCCAGTGGATGGTACTGCTCAGTTTAATCAGCTACTCAGTATGTACTCCATTAGGAGTGAATGTGTTCCCTCTGCACAAACTCAGGAATTCGAGATTGTGTAGCAACGAGCTTGACTATTCGTACCAATCTTGAGTGCCATATATCATGACTTCCTAAAGAAGCCAGATGCGTTGTGGATTAAATTAGAGCGTGTGCAGGACAATTCGTTACCAATAATTGAACCCAAGTGGCCGTGAGCATAACGTGTTCTTGTAGCAGTCTGTCTGCCTGTGCAGTCTATCGTCACCCTGGTCAACGAGCCAGTGATGAGCACGATGGAGGAGTGGAGATATCAGTGTAGGGTATCAGTGTAGGGTGGAGATATCAGTGTAGGGTAGAGGTATCAGTGTAGGGTGGAGATATCAGTGTAGGGTAGAGATATCAGTGTAGGGTGGAGATATCAGTGTAGGGTGGAGATATCAGTGTAGGGTGGAGATATCAGTGTAGGGTAGAGATATCAGTGTAGGGTGGAGATATCAGTGTAGGGTAGAGATATCAGTGTAGGGTAGAGATATCAGTGTAGGGTGGAGGTATCAGTGTAGGGTAGAGATATCAGTGTAGGGTGGAGATATCAGTGTAGGGTAGAGATATCAGTGTAGGGTGGAGATATCAGTGTAGGGTAGAGATATCAGTGTAGGGTGGAGATATCAGTGTAGGGTAGAGATATCAGTGTAGGGTAGAGATATCAGTGTAGGGTGGAGGTATCAGTGTAGGGTAGAGATATCAGTGTAGGGTAGAGATATCAGTGTAGGGTAGAGGTATCAGTGTAGGGTAGAGGTATCAGTGTAGGGTAGAGGTATCAGTGTAGGGTAGAGGTATCAGTGTAGGGTAGAGGTATCAGTGTAGGGTAGAGGTATCAGTGTAGGGTAGAGGTATCAGTGTAGGGTGGAGGTATCAGTGTAGGGTGGAGGTATCAGTGTAGGGTAGAGGTATCAGTGTAGGGTAGAGGTATCAGTGTAGGGTAGAGGTATCAGTGTAGGGTAGAGGTATCAGTGTAGGGTAGAGGTATCAGTGTAGGGTAGAGGTATCAGTGTAGGGTAGAGGTATCAGTGTAGGGTAGAGGTATCAGTGTAGGGTAGAGGTATCAGTGTAGGGTAGAGGTATCAGTGTAGGGTAGAGGTATCAGTGTAGGGTAGAGGTATCAGTGTAGGGTAGAGGTATCAGTGTAGGGTAGAGGTATCAGTGTAGGGTAGAGGTATCAGTGTAGGGTAGAGGTATCAGTGTAGGGTAGAGGTATCAGTGTAGGGTAGAGGTATCAGTGTAGGGTAGAGGTATCAGTGTAGGGTAGAGGTATCAGTGTAGGGTAGAGGTATCAGTGTAGGGTAGAGGTATCAGTGTAGGGTATCAGTGCCGAGTGCATTTCCATTATTTTGGTGTTTACTTCCACTATTTTAATATGGCCATCAGTCGTGCCCCCAACTTGCAGTCGTACACTTGCAGCATGCTTACCTCACTCTGCATGTGGGGTGGGTGCTCCTGCAACACTTCTACTTTGCTATGAAGTCGTACCTTAGCAGAAATGAAGCCTGAATTTTCGAGAAGGGACTGTTCTTTCCAATAGCTACTGTAACCAAGCGACAGTACAAGCTTTGTGTGTGATAGCAGTTCAGTATGTTGCTAGAATCTCGGCGGCCTGCCAATTGTGCCGGGACTTTTATTTCTGGTGGGTCTTCTGAGGAGCAAACAGAAAGTGGAGAGCTGCAGACTCTCTTCTGGAATTTTCCACATTAATGATGGTGAAGTCCCCGGATGGAGCCTGCAGCCATCACATTGGAAATATTAGCATCACAGAATGTGAAAATAGAAACATGGAAAAAGGTGCATGATCGTTTGCTCTCCTCCCTCCCTCCCTCCCTCCCTCCGTCCCTCCCTCCCTCCGTCCCTCCCTCCCTCCGTCCCTCCCTCCATCCGTCCCTCCCTCCCTCCTCCCTCCCTCCCTTCCTCCCTCCCTCCCCCCCCCCCCCCCCCCCTACGTCCCTCCCTCCCTCCCCCCCTACGTCCCTCCTTCCTCCCTCCGTTCCTCCCTCCCCTCCCTTCCTCCCTTCCTTCCTTCCTTCCTTCCTCCCTCCTTCCCTCCCTCCCTCCCTCCCTCCCTCCCTCCCTCCCTCCCTCCCTCCCTCCCTCCCTCCCTCCCTCCCTCCCTCCCTCCCTCCCTCCCTCCCTCCCTCCCTCCATCCCTCCCTCCTTTCCTCTCTCCCTCTCCTGTACAGCTGAACCTCTCAGAGATGACCAAAACAGCCAGGAAAGAGATTAACTCTGTCAGCCTTGACTTTGAGATCCCGATGTACATCTGTTCCGGAATGACCATCCGCTTCCTACGAGTGTTTGAGCGTGGAATGGCATCATACACGCCGTACCGCTGGGTGCGCTACATCACACATAGGTTAGTGGGGGTATCCCCAGGCCACGCCCATCTCTAGCTTTGTCATTAACAGCATACGGGTTTTGTTTTTCGGTTATGACATCATAGAAACGTGGATGCTTTTTGCACAACAATCCTCAGCACAAACTCGTAGCTCACCCTCTGATGATGCAATATCAGTCCGTTCATTCTGGAAACAAGCCTGTCTATCGCTAACACCTGAGTTAGCCTCATTCCCAGGCTGTGTGGAAACCAAGCCTGTCTATCGCTGACGCCTGAGTTAGCCTCATTCCCAGGCTGTGTGGGAACGAGGCTATATACACCATATGGATTGGATGGGACGTCATCGCAGTTGAGTGGTATATTGTATGATGTCATACTTTTGCAGCTGCTGTGCCAAATATGGAAGTGGAGTATCAGCTTGTTGAGTACGGAAGGGAGGATCAGTTTATTGCATGATTGTGATGGTATATCCTATGATGTCATCGCAGTTGCGTGGTATATCCTAAGATGTCATATCAGTGCACTGTATATCCTATGATGTCATATCAGTGCAGTGTATATCCTATGGTGTCATATATACCTTTCCAATACAATACCAAATATGGAAGGGGGGGTGTGGTAGCTGTTACAAGTGAGTGTGGGCCAGATCGGGAGCATATATAGCATGGAGCTAGTTAGTTTAATGCAGCTGGTGGGTGGTGACACTAGTGCCATGAGCAGACCACGACCACGACTGAACTCTAGACCAAATTCACCTCCAAACACCTCATAGCCTCGTTCCCAGGCCGGCCTGGGAACGAGGCTAAACAACTCACTACTTACTCTGGAAGGTTCAGACTAGGCATACCGTAGTCGCGCGTTATTAGGCGCATCTCACTTATAGGCGCATATTCGCTGTTAGGCGCATGTTCAACTCTCATCCCAGCTACTCGCTGTTAAGCGCTGCAGTCTTCTTCCAGAAACTCTGCCATTTTCGATCCTACGGAGTGGAAAAAGCTATAATTCTAATTGAAGCGCACTTCCTATTCGAGGAATGTCATTATTGAAATATTCGTTATTAGGTGCATCTCGCTTATAGGTGCATATTTCCTTCCTGTGGAGTTATAGGCGCATGCGCCTAATAACGCGCGACCACGGTAGCATAATTGCTACCATATCTGAATGTGCCAATTAAAAAATTGGATGAAAAATTTCTGTACACTGGGTGGGTGGCGGGGACATCACACTTGAAACCCATCCCAGTGTTCATGATTTGTAATTTGATCCCACTTCCTTCTTATGGTGGGAATTGACAATTGTCGGTAATTAACTATCCATGGCAGGCAATTAGGGCTCACTGTGGGCTTACATGGAGAGTTGTTGTAGCATGTTGTCATACACACACTGGGCCCGGGCAAGATGCTTGCTGGAACACAGCATGTTGGCATACACACACCGGCCGGGCAAGACGCTTGCCGGAACACCAGGCTCTACAAGTGGGGAATGATTGGGATGCCTTGTCCATATGCTGCGATGTGTTTCACCAGCAAGGTTCAAGGTTCATGTAACAGCACTGTATATGGTGTGTGCGTATGACTACCAGTGAAGTGTTTAGATGCAAGCAGTGAGTCATAACTTGGACCTTTTCTCTCACACACATGCATACACCCATACGTTCATGCCTACACACACACACACACACACACACACACACACACACACACACACACACACACACACACACACACACACACACACACACATCTCCATAGTGACTCTTACGTTTTTAGAGTCTAGTTTGAGCTCTGACAATAACCCACTTGTGCAGGTTTGAATTTCATTTTGCATTTGTGTACATTTTAAAGTAGCACTGGATATTCACCTGTTTGATCACTCCTCAATTGAACTCTGACCTCAGCTTCATGCTTGTATAGTGCATGGAGGGGGCTTGTTGACAGTGTGCACACATGTTGCAGTAGGTACTCCTTCCTTATAAGGACTGTTCACATCATGGGAGCTAGAGTTGAGTTACAATGGGATGTCAAAGCAAGGAATAGGACCCTAGTGAGGTGATGATGTGTGTTGCCATGGCAACCCCAAATATGGTAGCCACTATAGTTATGACAACATAATTATGATATTTGGTCATTTAGCTGAGTGGTGTATGATAATATCGTGCTCACAATAATTTCAGTAGACACAAGAAGGTTAAACACCTTGTATTCAATCTTTTCCAAGTTTACCAGTAGACCAGACCCACAAACTTAGGAATTAAGGTTACGGGATACTCGTGCGCGTGCCATGCGAAATGTATAGGGAAATGCATACTTAAGCTCGCTAACCAAAAATCTCGACTACGAACAGCGTGAGCAACTTGATTCTGGAGGTGGAGGTGCGCTGTCACAAGGTGCAGGGCATGACGGAAGCTTTTACGTATACGCTGTATAGCCGTGCAAAAACGAGCAGTTCAGTTTACCAAAAAGCCGTATTTACCGCTTTTCTCGAGCGACACAGCATATAAGTTTGCCAAGGATTATGCTATCAAAAAAAGCTTCCGTCATGCCCTGCACCTTGTGACAGCGCACCTCCACTGCCAGAATCAAGTTGCTCACGCTCTTCGTACTCGAGATTTTTGGTTAGCGAGCTTAAGTATGCATTTCCCTATACATTTCGGACGGCGCACGCACGAGTATCCCGTAACCTTAACCTAATAAGGACTGTTCGTGACTCATTTCAGCAACACTTATTGTGCAATAGTTTATCATGCAGTAGACCCACAAACTTAGGAATTAACCTAATAAGGACTGCTTCATGACTCATTTCAGCAACACTTCTTGTGCAATAGTTTATCTTGCAGTAGATCTACAAAGAAGGATTGACTATTGCACACCTTGTGTTCAACAGCACTTGCATGTGCAAGTAGAGGTGTTGCTAATTATACGGTATAAAAGAGTATTAGGAGTTCATTTCTTTGTGGGACTACTAATAGCATGAAGCCATACCATGCAGCTAATGCCATGTTTGTGCATGTGTTCAGTTGCGTTTTGGTTTGTATCGCTATGGCTACAACACTTCTTGTGTTCAGTTGCTGTGTTGCTTCTATCGCTATGGCAACAACAATTGCTTGTATGCAGTTAACACAGAGGCTAACTTGTAGGATATGATGGTGCAAATAGTCAGTACAGTCATACAATGTAGGTACTAACATATAAATATGTGTTAGTACCTACAATATAGTTATTGGAACTCGCAAACAGACTTGAAGAGATTGGATTTCGGGACCAGGGTGCATGGGTTGTAGCTGCCCGGTGGGACCAGGGTGCATGGGTTGTAGCTGCCCGGTGGGACCAGGGTGCATGGGTTGCAGCTGCCCGGTGGGACCAGGGTGCATGGGTTGTAGCTGCCCGGTGGGACCAGGGTGCATGGGTTGTAGCTGCCCGGTGGGACCAGGGTGCATGGGTTGTAGCTGCCCGGTGGGACCAGGGTGCATGGGTTGTAGCTGCCCGGTGGGACCAGGGTGCATGGGTTGTAGCTGCCCGGTGGGACCAGGGTGCATGGGTTGCAGCTGCCCGGTGGGACCAGGGTGCATGGGTTGCAGCTGCCCGGTGGGACCAGGGTGCATGGGTTGTAGCTGCCCGGTGGGACCAGGGTGCATGGGTTGTAGCTGCCCGGTGGGACCAGGGTGCATGGGTTGTAGCTGCCCGGTGGGACCAGGGTGCATGGGTTGCAGCTGCCCGGTGGGACCAGGGTGCATGGGTTGTAGCTGCCCGGTGGGACCAGGGTGCATGGGTTGTAGCTGCCCGGTGGGACCAGGGTGCATGGGTTGTAGCTGCCCGGTGGGACCAGGGTGCATGGGTTGTAGCTGCCCGGTGGGACCAGGGTGCATGGGTTGTAGCTGCCCGGTGGGACCAGGGTGCATGGGTTGTAGCTGCCCGGTGGGATCAGGGTGCATGGGTTGTAGCTGCCCGGTGGGACCAGGGTGCATGGGTTGCAGCTGCCCGGTGGGACCAGGGTGCATGGGTTGTAGCTGCCCGGTGGGACCAGGGTGCATGGGTTGTAGCTGCCCGGTGGGACCAGGGTGCATGGGTTGTAGCTGCCCGGTGGGACCAGGGTGCATGGGTTGCAGCTGCCCGGTGGGACCAGGGTGCATGGGTTGCAGCTGCCCGGTGGGACCAGGGTGCATGGGTTGTAGCTGCCCGGTGGGACCAGGGTGCATGGGTTGCAGCTGCCCGGTGGGACCAGGGTGCATGGGTTGTAGCTGCCCGGTGGGACCAGGGTGCATGGGTTGTAGCTGCCCGGTGGGACCAGGGTGCATGGGTTGTAGCTGCCCGGTGGGACCAGGGTGCATGGGTTGTAGCTGCCCGGTGGGACCAGGGTGCATGGGTTGCAGCTGCCCGGTGGGACCAGGGTGCATGGGTTGCAGCTGCCCGGTGGGACCAGGGTGCATGGGTTGTAGCTGCCCGGTGGGACCAGGGTGCATGGGTTGTAGCTGCCCGGTGGGACCAGGGTGCATGGGTTGTAGCTGCCCGGTGGGACCAGGGTGCATGGGTTGCAGCTGCCCGGTGGGACCAGGGTGCATGGGTTGTAGCTGCCCGGTGGGACCAGGGTGCATGGGTTGTAGCTGCCCGGTGGGACCAGGGTGCATGGGTTGTAGCTGCCCGGTGGGACCAGGGTGCATGGGTTGTAGCTGCCCGGTGGGACCAGGGTGCATGGGTTGTAGCTGCCCGGTGGGACCAGGGTGCATGGGTTGTAGCTGCCCGGTGGGATCAGGGTGCATGGGTTGTAGCTGCCCGGTGGGACCAGGGTGCATGGGTTGCAGCTGCCCGGTGGGACCAGGGTGCATGGGTTGTAGCTGCCCGGTGGGACCAGGGTGCATGGGTTGTAGCTGCCCGGTGGGACCAGGGTGCATGGGTTGTAGCTGCCCGGTGGGACCAGGGTGCATGGGTTGCAGCTGCCCGGTGGGACCAGGGTGCATGGGTTGCAGCTGCCCGGTGGGACCAGGGTGCATGGGTTGTAGCTGCCCGGTGGGACCAGGGTGCATGGGTTGCAGCTGCCCGGTGGGACCAGGGTGCATGGGTTGTAGCTGCCCGGTGGGACCAGGGTGCATGGGTTGTAGCTGCCCGGTGGGACCAGGGTGCATGGGTTGTAGCTGCCCGGTGGGACCAGGGTGCATGGGTTGTAGCTGCCCGGTGGGACCAGGGTGCATGGGTTGTAGCTGCCCGGTGGGACCAGGGTGCATGGGTTGTAGCTGCCCGGTGGGACCAGGGTGCATGGGTTGTAGCTGCCCGGTGGGACCAGGGTGCATGGGTTGTAGCTGCCCGGTGGGACCAGGGTGCATGGGTTGTAGCTGCCCGAGTTATCCACTGTAGCTCACATTTCTGCCCAGACCCACTCTTACAGGCTTCATTGATGGGAAGTTGTGAATATCACTTGAGGTCATACTCTGACTCACTGACCTCCTTCCTTGTTTGAATCTCATTTGACCTCCTTCCTTATTAGGATGTACCAATATTAGCCAGCTTCATTCCGACTTCCACAACTTTGAGAAGCAGGTTGCTAAGCAGCCATATATACCACACTAAAGAAACCTTTGAGAAAGTGAATCTTGTTCATCATAGCTGTTAAGAGCTATACAGTGCATGATGCAACTTAAACCACGTATCATCTCATTGGTCCTGATATTACGTACATCACATTACATCATCATTAAATGTTCTTATTGGTCCAGATCTGTCATAGACTACATGGCTGCAAATCGTACCATCTGTTGTTTGACAGTTCCAGTCCGAATTATATGGCATCACGACCTCACACCTCAATGCAAGAGGCCGTATGCAGATCAGCTAGCAAGGCTGTGGGACGCCAATCTTCTGTTTGTAGTGAAGCTTTTTGTGTTATCCCATAAATTACTAGCTACCAAGTAAGGGAGTGAGATATAATTTCAACTGCCTATAGTGCGAAAGTACTTAGGTACGTATGACATCATCTGGGACTGTAATTGACACTTGAGGTAGGTAGCTAGCCCATAATGGCTTCACAATTAAGGTGATACTCTGACCGTATATGATAACGCTATAGAGTGAACTACTGTCCAGTCTGTGACATCCGAACCTAGAATATCAAGGTTACATCGCATGAATGTGCTGAATATACGAGTCCTAGCTCTTCTCACTGGCAAGCTCATCAGCTAAGCTACCGTCCTGCATGTTAGCGGTGGTAATGCTATGTGTTGTGCAATCTGCTGTGCCAACTCTATCAGGGATGGGACTGAGGCCTGTGGCTCTAGAGCGAAGGAAGTTTATTGCAGGTGGGTTCATATCAAATTACCCATGTACGTATTCCCCCCACCCCACCATATATGGTCAGGAGTGCATAATGTATCACTCCTAATATGGTGATGTTTAGGAGGCAGTTTCTTTCAGTTGGAGAGGAACTGATTTAGCTCAGGCAGGAAATGATTTGTTCATCAAGACCTACAAGACAGCTGATCAAAGCTAACTCTATAATGAAGTTTCCATCTGTAAAGGCTTCCATCTCAAATGCAGGTGGCTAGTGTTGCTAACTGTGTTCAGTATTACCTTACGTCAGTGTTGGCTGCATAATCGTTACCACGGAGACGTTCATTTTGCAGCCAGGCTGTCTCCCAGCTCCTTCATTCTCAGCGTTCCATTGCTCCAGCATTACTCCCTGTTGTACGTGTTCACAAGTACATTGTGTGTGTGATAGCTACATGTAAACAAACACCTTGTTAGTATAACATATATGTTGTAACTTGATCCCGGCCTCAAGACACCCGGCCATACGTATGATACGCTGGCCTCTGGACACCCGGACATACACATGATATGCTGGCCTCTTAGACACCCGGCCATACATATGATATGCACTGCTACAACAGTTGTGGGCAGTTGGTGGACTTCGTTATAGGCACAGTACAGTTAGTGAACACGATCGACCTTCTTACACAGCTTCAGTTGGAGTGGAATTGCTCACACCAATACTCAATATGTCCTGACAGGCAACCGACAGTAAATTTGCTCTGCAGGTCCTGACAGGCCAAAATGTAGTTGATAGCATGAAGTGTGATGCCTGAATGTGGATTTAGTTGATGAGAAGCTTGCCTGTTACAATACAGTGTGTAATGTCTGGCCATGGTGACTACTGATGCATTAAGTGGACACGTGTTAATGGGGAAAGTCCCCTGATCCATGTTGACAGTAGCTACTGTTTACAAGAAGTGGTAGTAAACATACGACTTGGCTTCAGCAGCAGGTGAGTGTACACATCATGGCTTCAGCAGCTGATTGCACTTGGACAATGTTTGTGTTGCTCATCCTCCGCCGCTTCCTGTTGGTTGGCATCCTCTGGCTCCAAAGTGGTTGAGGACGGTGTGCCTCAAGATTGTTGGTTTTCGTTTGTTTGGGGATCTCAACGTGATCAGCCTGAGCTTTGAGTGAGAGCTAGGTGGCTCACATGCCTCAATATTGCTGTTGTTTTCAAGATATTGGGCTTGGCAGTACGTCCAATCTGAATTGCAGTGACATAAATATAATTCTCTTCTCAATTATATTGTTTACATTTCTCATTCCTCATTCGTAAATACTTGAAGTATATATAGAACTATTGTATCAACTTCATGAAGGAGCTAGTGGAGAACCTCGCATAAGATTCATTCATGATGCCAAACGTATTCATTTGTACAACAACAGTTTAACTCTTTACCGATCGTAACAAACTGCTAGAAGAAGCAGAGTAGCTACAAACTGTATATTAAACTGCTAATGGGAGACCGTGACTGCAGATGTCATCATCCTATGGTAAAATTAATTCAATGGTTTGGGCTAGAATTGGAGCCGTGTAAACGACACACGTACTGTATACCTCTTCATCTCAACTTTTGATGACTGGACAAGTATCGTGTAGTTGTGTTGACATTTGATGTACTTCTGAACTCCTGTTACCCAGGGAACACATTGGAATGTGCCTCATATTGCTGGCTTGTATGGTGGCTGGGTAATGGGATATAACTTGATGGCCAAGCTGTGGCGTCCTGATGTTGACTAACGGCACTTGATGGCTGTAGCCAAGTGCTTGGGTAGCCCTTTTTGAGATTCAGTAATTAAAACTAGCCAATGATTTATTTGTACCGAAAACTAATATTCAAATGCTAAGACATTGAGGGAAATCCCGTGTCAATTGAAGGGAATTCCCTGTATAAGAACCATCGTACAAATTGCAGCTGTCCTATTCCCAGTAGTACTAACAAGGACAAATCATGGAAGACGCAGAAAATTGATGTGAGAGTCAAACAGTTATTGATGTCATGTAGAAGAAGCACAGGTGTGTCAGTGTGCACAATTAACTGAATATGAAAACAAACGTACACATGCACACAGAGATAGCAACTTGCTATGCCCTCTATCTCTCAATACTCTATGATAAATTCATGAGCTGGCATGCAAGCTCCGTCTCTACATGTCCTAAGTATTTGGCAGAGAGGACACTGGGAGCTGTGTTTTGCCAACCTTGCTTCATACAATCAAGTTTACGTCCTTAAGCCTACAGAAGACCTGTCTTTTAACATCAGTCATTGAACATAGAAATTGCTGGGCATGAATTCTAGATTGTGCAAGCGTGTACAGTCTGACTGAATTGGCTTGGAAGTATTTGTACCCAGAGGTCATGTGATCAGGTCAATATTTTGTGCCATGCTCTTGCTGCCACCATGCAACTATCTGTGATCAATCTCTGTGATCTATTTCTGTGATCCATCTCTGCAATCTATCTATCTCATGATAATGCACAAGTACATGTGCAATAACTGAAGCATTCGTGTAGTACTTTGAACTCCCATTACCTAGGCAACACGTACACTGGAATGTGCCTCATTCTATGGTGAATGCCAGCAGTCCCGGTGTTCTCATACTGCTGGCTTGTGGCTGGGTAATAGCCTCGTTCCCAGGCCATCACCCAGCTTTTCGTCACTTGCAGTACGGTAAAGCGGCAAGCCAGCAGTATGAGAACACCGGGACTGCTGGCATATTCACCGTCAACCCATTGCCCAGCTAGCCTCGTTCCCAGTCCCACGCCCCGCTTTACTGTACTGCAAGCGACGAAAAGCTGGGCGTGGGACTGGGAACGAGGCTAGCTGGGTAATGGGTTGATGGTGAATGCCAGCAGTCCTGCATGGTGTTGACAAACTGCACTTGATTGTTTGTTTAATTAGTTAGCTAAGTGCTTTTGGTAGCCCTTTTGTAATGAGTATGGAAAATGCTGAAAGCGGAGCATAGGCATTGAGGGGAATTCCCTGTACGGCATAGACACCTGTAAACAACCTGTGGCCGTGCAGTTCAAACTGGCAATTAAATTGCATGCATAATGTCCTAAGTAATTGCCTAGCAGCGTGGCCACTCACTATGGGGCTGACTTTTGCATTTTGCCAACCTTGGTTCATGGTTACCAGAGACTACTGCTAAAATAGACAAATCTTGAAATTTGGCATGAATCAAAATGTTACAAATTGACGTCATGTAGAAAGGAGAATCACTTGTGTGCTGTCAGACAATGTGCAGGTGTGCACAACTGAATATAAATACAAGCATACGTACTTGTGCACAGAGTCCGTACCTGTCTCTTGATACTCTGTGATAAATCAAGGGCTGAATGTAAAAACAAAACGTGCATATGCACGTGTACAAGATAGCTACTGTGGTATTATCTTGCGGGATGATATACTTTCAGTATGCGTAAAATTGTGTGAGTTGGGGGGAAGGAGATGAAGAGAGTTAGTAAAAAATAATATGTGGGAATTGGTGAGAGGGAGGGCCGGTAAAGGGGATTTTCCTGACAAGGGAGTGAGAAGGTGATCGCTGTTGTGAAGTGATTTGAATTGTAAGCTACTGTTCTGGGAATTGTCTGATCATGAGCTTGAGTTCCAGAAACGGAGCCTTTACAATACTCTTGTTGAGGAGATGCTTGTGGCTGATGATGCCGGGGAAGCGTGCCACGACGGCACTCTGAGTCGTCCTCCCATGACTGCTCTTTGGGATATCCATAAGAACCAGACCCTGGTAGACGCTCGTCAGCTTCGTCTTCCTCTTCATCTCAAACTCGTGTGGCTTTCCCTTGGGTTTCCTAGCCGGCTGAGTCATGGTCAGCTCTGCTTGTAGAGGGACTTCGCTGTTGAGTGTGGACCCTTTCAGCAGCCACACGCTGGCGGATATGCTACGGTGATCTTCCCCTCCTCTTGGGTCAATTCTCAGCTCAAACTGGGAGTTTGAGATTCGATGGTCAATCACTGAACTGACTGTTTCAAAATGTCTTCTTGAAATCATGCTTCTGATGGGGGCCACTAACAACCGCAGAGTTCGCTCAATTAGAGGGTGCAGCTCTGTGAGTGTGTGTGTGTGTGTGTGTGTGTGTGCAGGTGATGTGTGTGTGTGTGTAATATAGAAATGGTACTTCACTTACTGATATATTGTCTGCAGTAACTGAAATGGTCAATGTATGAGTCATCCAATACACCACTATCTCATAATTGCTTAATTCATTTCAAACATTACAGATTTCATAGCTACTTGGTATGAGTGTAATGTGTGTGTGTGTGTGCAAGAGTTCATATTGTTGAGTAGTGTGTGGGTGCAGGCTGTGTGTGCATGTATGTGTTGGGAATGGACTGTTTATAAATACATTGTCTATAAATAAGCTATAAGGTGGCATATCCCATTGTCCACCCAATCTCAAGGCCGTAGCCATCAGGCTGTTTATTTTGCAGTTGTGACACGTAAGCTGTCGCAGAAGCACACTGTGTCAAATTGTTGACAAATGTACCCACAGCTGAGCAAACAATCCGACAAGAGAGGGCCTTCCCCTTTTTCACAAATGTATTCAGAGTCAAATTATTGAAACACCATAGCAACAGAGTATCTGGACGTAAAATAAATGTGTGTATCCTGTGGGGCTGTAACTCTGCAACCGGACGACCGATCACTTTGAACTTTGCCATGTGCATGGTAACGTCAGAGGAAGCTAACACAATATCTGGTTCGTCTCGACTGCAGGATGCAGGTCCCGGGTTTTGCTCAGCAGGTCACATAATATTGCTCTAGCTTAAGGTTACGGGATCCCCGCGCGGTGGGCGTGGCCAGACAATTTGTTCAAGCCCATTTTTCTCGCACAGAAAGTATGCTAGTGAAATCAAACTTTCTTGACACAAAGCAGGGATGGTAGACAACATGCAGACTAATCATCATTACAGTAGCTCACACTGTAGCCGTAGTACGCTGGTTAAATCGGTACCAGCAAACTATTCGCCAAAAATCTCCAGTGCGAAGACCGCCAGCAAATCGATTCTACTGCTGGGAGACACGCCATAGGAAGCTCTAGGGCGGGACGTAAGCGTTTTGAGGCTAGGTTGAGCAGTCCTCGAAAGAACGACCCTTGAGTGCGAATAACCGCCATCTTGACTCCCCTCTTTGGAATACAGCTTCGGAATGGTCACCAGTATTTACAAAAACGCTTCGTCCGGCCCTTTCTATACAGTTTGTGCCTATTTCAATACGGTCTTCCAAGTCCAGGTCGGATCACACGGCTTTATTTTTGGCGACAAAAAAACTATGAAATAGCGCTTAATTAGGTATACGGCGCGCGTATCCGCGTGCAGGGATCCCGTAACCTTAAGCAGCGGAGAATAATTAGCTATTCGTTTCCTGTCTAGGTGCCAAACACAGCCCTGTGATTGGTCAATTCTAACCAAATATCGTCTTACCAAATACAGCAACATACAGTGCAATCCAGTAGGTATACTGTACGTTGTTCTGCAGAGTTGAATTGCTCCAAAATTTCAATATCCAAGACTGTTATGAGTGGTGCATTGTCTGGCTAGTGTAGTTGAATACTATTGGGTAAGACTTGACCAATCAAGTTTGGCTTTACAACAGGAAGTAAACAACCTACGTATACGCAGTTGTTGAGTGATTCATGGCTGTACTGAATGGTGCAATACGTAGCTCTGTTTCACCACTCAGCAACAAAGCTGGAGGATTGGAGGGATGAGCCCAGGGCTGGGAGTCCCCACCTCGCCACACCCTAAATGAAGCCCTGCCATGTCATGCAGTCCCGTGGAGTCAGTGGACGGAGTATGGTGACCATTAAACCACCCATGGCTGGAGGAGACTGCACACGGAGTATGGTGACCATTAAACCACCCATGGCCGGAGGAGACTGCACACGGAGTATGGTGACCATTAAACCACCCATGGCTGGCGGAGACTGCACACGGAGTATGGTGACCATTAAACCACCCATGGCCGGAGGAGACTGCATATGGAGAGTGCTACTGTGTTAGCTAGTACTATCTATGGCATCACTTTAGCATTTCCTGTGTTAGGTCCCACTAGACTTCAGGATGGTTATATAAGGGGTCACCATAGTAACATACAGATGCCAGTCAGCTGTATACACAAGCCTTTGTCAGTTGTAAAAATCATTTCCTTTAAAGTGAGCAATATCTTATGGTTTGCCTTGCTGACATATAGTCTCCAGCACCATGGATGGAACTCAGATCGCCATAGTGAAGCCCATTGCGTCCATACCAAGCACGGTAATTAACTTATTGTGGAGCTGCCAAGTCACTGCGCTAGCGGTTCCTGTGAATTAGCTAGCTCTTCAAACTGTCTTTCACAACAATACACACGATATCCTGTCCTTCAAAACGTGCATGCCGTCTCTATAATAATAATAATAGGTGCACAATCAATTCATTCAGCGTGCTGACACAGCACGTTACAGAACAGAGGGTTGTGTTACAGGTCGTATATACCACTGTTGCCAAGTCTAGGAAAAACATTCTGTAAGTGTCATGTCAGAACACATTTGCTTTTAAAATTGGCTCAGGATGTGAGTTTCGTCAGTTGCCAAGTCAGCAACGATACAGAAAATGTGTGCTTTAAATTATCAGAGCACAGCTAGCTGAAAGCAGGCATGGTTTGAATCTGTTAGGTACAGCAGACCTGTGTCTCCTGCTAGGCAATCCCGCAATCTTTTACCAAGTCAGCAATGCATGATACCTATAGTCGACAATGGAACACTGCCAGGCTCAAGCAGGTATAACCCCCTAACCCTAACCAACCCCCAACCCCTAAGAATAAAATATGATGTCATAACTGCCGAAACCCAGCAGATTTAATCTTTGGCCAGCTATTCACGGGTGCAGGCCCTAAAACAGGCATGCCTTCCCGCCGTCTGCTTTGGTTTACCATCCCCCCCAGCAAAACTATCCAGTATGAACCCTATCAAGCACGCTGTAATTAACTGTAATGTAAGTTAATAATGCTCCTTTAATGCATGCAGCCAGGCCGTGTGCAGTGGCTTCTCACATCCTGTATAGAAGCAAGGATTGTCAGCTTGCCGAGTCAGCAATACTGTTTCCGCTTGCTAGCTTGCTGCTTTGCCTATGATTGTTGTTAAACTCTGGGACATCTCTGATAGCGCACCACAGTCGGCACCACAGTCGTGTTTCCATCATAACTATATATCTTGTGACATGCAAGGCCTCTAGCACTACAACCTACAGAGAAGATGAGATCACATGCCACTTAACCTGATTTATCAGGGGTGCCCACCCAGAAAACTAAATAGCAATTGCAACTTCACTCCAATAGTTTTCATTTGTTGTCCACACTTTAGGTCAAAGCCTGTCTCCTGACGTTTGTTGTACTAACAATATGCCTTAAAAGGACTTGTTCCTGACCTGTGCAGCGCCGTTATGGACCTAGCTCGGTATGGGCCTAGGTATGAAGAGAGTATCCCAATGGCAGAGCTATTATGAGGGGATCAGAGCAAGTAGCTACGCTATTGGGATGCTATGTTCCTTTGTACAGGAGCCCTAGCCTCGTTCCCAGGTCCGCGTGGCCTGGGAACGATCAGGCTAACAGGAGTGGCATAGGGAGATCTTTTATCATTGAGATGTTATGTCTTCAAGAGGTTATAGCACTGTAATTCAGACCGGCTAAAAATAGGCCATTGTTGTAGTAAAGTGGTCCACATCCTGTGGTATTTGGGATCCACTAGAAACGTTGTTACAATAACTGTGGACTCCATTAGGTGTGAGTGAGTTCAGCACTTCCATTGCTACATGTATCCAAACCAGGATCCAGTTGCTGAGATCATGCACTGAGAAAGACCATTCCGAGAGACCACTTGTTGTTTGTAGCTCAAGATTGTGAACAGAAAGCGAAAGATGCGAGGACTATACGTGTTGTTTAGAACATACAGTCCATGCCCACCCACATTGCCTACTCTACAGTTGAACCACCACTACTTTCAAGAGGCACAGAAAGACTAGAACATTAAACCCCCCCCCCCCCCCCCCCCCCCCCCCCCCGTGAACGCCCCATGCATGATACACATAACCTGGACATGAATTCAAATACCAATGTGCTTACCTGATGGTAAATTCACCAGCCATTCATTGGGGTAATCATACTCTGGATCATTGTCATCGTGTTCGTGACGATCTCCGCTGTTGCTATAAGTGGTGGAGGAACTGGATGAAGACGTGGGTGAGCTGAGGGTACCGTCGACGTCGCTGGATTCTCTTGCAACACTAGGTCTCGTACCGCTCACAGCTGAGTGACATCCAATAGCGGGTGTCGGGGGAGGAGGGAAGAAATGCACATAGGGCGGATCCTGCTCCTCAATTTCAGGTGGGTTAGCAGGTACGCCAGTACCGCCACCTGGCTCCAGTGTGTGAGGTCTGAACGGTCCGTCCACCTGCAGGTCAGCATTGCAGTGAGTGCCTGGAGAGATAGTTCAAGCAACAAACTGTCATGGTCAACAGAGTGAACAGTCATGGTGTTGTGTTGCTGTGCCTGTAATAACAAAACTCTTCGGATAATTGATACCTAGCCTCCTATGTGTCTAACCGTTATGTTAGCTAGCATAATAATATGTTTCACTTGCATCCTATAATTAATCAATGACCAATTCCATGCTTACCGATAAAGTTGTCCACTTTTTTGCTAAGGTCTTTCCGCTCTAGCACCTTCATAATATCACCGAGTCTCCCGGGATGGTCGTACGAAAAGAAATCAGCCTGTTCTAACCGTTCCAATACCGCTAACGCCTCGAGCTCGCTACCTGCTGGATCAAAGGGCACCTTTTCTCGGTACACGTAGGCTAGCGTCTTCACGTTCTCGCGGCTCAGTTCTTGCGATAGCTTCGCAACCAGTTTCTTATACCCCAGCATGTATCCTCCTCTGAATCTGGTACTTGCGCTCGACATCGTTGGCTGCACATTTCCATAGATCTGACCTTTAATTTATACGATCGCGGGGGGACTTTTTTAATGCACGTGCATCAACAATGGAGCCCCACCCCTACTTCATAGCTTCATTAGCAAATGATGGTCTTACAAGGATGGAGTGTTATTCCTAGATCCTGCTAGAAAAGAGACAGCGGTACGGTCAGATCAAAGTGTTCGAGTTTTACTGCTGGCAGAGTAAAACTAATTAGTGAATAGTCGCGGTGAAGCTTTTTTTTTTTTAATGCCAATCATGCCTTTGTGCATAAAGGGAGAATCGTACTGCAAGCCAGCTGTTACAAACATAACGACAGCATTTTACTCACTGAATTTGGCATAAAATCCCCTTGCGAATCGCCATCACCACTTCAACTACATTCAATTTAGCTACTAAACTTTAAGGAGATTACCACTGAAGTGCTTACCCCACCCAAGTCGCAGTGTTGGTCTACCGGTGTAAAGTTTTCCTATGCAGCCCACACAAGGAGGAAGTTTTACCCGAACGGAATAACAGGATTCTCTCCAATCCTGCAGCTGTGCTTTGGCGTAAAATTTCCACTTTGTGTATTAACTCAAAATTGGTGGAGGCCAGACAGGACTGGCTTCAACCTGATTGTTGAGTATCTATCATAGGACAACAGCAGTTAGTGTGGCATCAAGATATAGCACGAAAGTACCGAACCAGGAACTCCCAAAAGCGAGCTTCTTTCTTCTTCAGACGGGCTAGTTCAACGTTGTCTCGAGATCTCTCATGATGGTTTTCATATGAAACAATGGCATTTTGAACTGAGCAGTGCATGACCCCATCGCTTTTCACGAGGAAGTGGGGATGTTTTCAAAGATGCTAGCTACTATTACACAATGCGTAGGATATCATCAGAACTGTCCCTATAATTATAGCGGGATTGGCATTGGTGGAACACTAGAAAGAGCCAACCCCCTCTGTCGTGCCCCCAGTATTGGGAACTCAAGTTCTCCGCTCTACATTCTCCTGATAAGCTACTTTTCTCATCTTTAATTCCTGCACGCCTTTCTTCAGTAGCTAACACTTGACAGCTGCAGTTGCCATAGCTACAACTCCAGCTCTGCCTGTAGGCCAACTGGAAATGCCTTCAAGTTCCTATTGTGTAGCCGCTACCTGATATGCAGGGTCTTGGGTCTTGTAAAGATGGCTGCGGGTGAGCAGCTGGCATCAATCAGCTAGGACCCGTCATCACATTTGGAGTGGAGCTAACTGTCGCAGGTGTCGCTTGGTCTAGCAGTGGTATAGCAAAGTGCTAGCCTCATTCCCAGGCCATTCCCACTGCCAGCATTTCATCGTTCCCACCATATTTCATACCAGAAATACTGGCGGTGGGAATGGCCTGGGAACGAGGCATGAAATACTGGCGGTGGGAATGGCCTGGGAACGAGGCTAGCAAAGTGCAGTATAATAATTATTATTATAATAGCAGAGGATGTGACATCATGTTAATTAATCACTGCAAAAACAAATCAGTTGTTTTAACCACATGCAGAGTGGTTACCCTGGTTGCCGGTAAGCTGGAGAGGGTGGTTGGAAGAAGGGGTTCCTAATTGCAAGATTTACAACCACATTCATTGTGACCACTAAACATCTGTGGGGGACCTGCTTCCATCAAGGACGAGACAATTTCCTTTAGACTAATTGCATAACGCAAACTATCTACAAGACTTATAACCACATTAATAGTGTGATTTTAACCACTAAACATCTGTGGGGGACCTGCTTCCATCAAGGACAAGACAATTTCCTTTAGACTAATTGCATAACGCAAATTATCTACAAGATTTATCACTAAACATCTGTGGGGGGCCTGCTTCCATCAAGGACTAGACAATTTCCTTGACAATCAGTTGTAGTGACCTTGCAGATGTTTCCAAGATGGTCAGTGAGATGATCAGGGCCAGTTGCCTTCCCAACCCGAGTAAACCACTTGTCTGCAACAAGGTAACCACTCTGTGGCTAAAACAACCAATTACATTTATATACAGTGGACGTGCATGCTAGTATGATAGTACAGCCAGCCAGTATTACAAGCAGTAACAGGACGACAGTATTATTATAGCTACAGTGACAGTACTATTAGTATGCAGTCAGCATGCATCTAAATGTCAGAACCTCTAATGAGAAACTGTCTTTCTGAGCAGAGTCTGTATGTACTTGACTTCAAATATATACCTCTTAGCCTATAATGATTTGCAGTTGAATGAAAAAAAGCATCCGAAACATGGTGGAAGAGTCATACTGACCTCACTTTCCGACTTCCAAAGCTCAAGCCAAAGCATGTCCAACATCTCACAGAATTCATATCCATCTCCTCCAGCCAGTGGTAGCTATCTCATTCTGAACTTTTACCTACCGTAGGTTCACTACACGCGGCTAATAGCCAATAGTGTCTCGTGGGTCAACCGTGGCCCGTTGCCCCGGCAATAATCATTACCCCTTGCGCATGCACAGCAGGGGGTAGAGTGATCGGTTTTGTCTGTCAGTCTGTCCACAGTCCAAGCGCGGTTTGAGCAGTGAAGGCCTTGTTGAAGGCTTATTTCAGGATAGAAGTGTCAGAATTCAGAAAATACTAGCGTCTACATAACTCACAGACTGGAGATCTACTCGAGAGGCTGAGAAAAGCTGCATGAAAGTCGTGCTTCTAATTAATACAACTTGACCACACCCAATTTCTAACATTACTGCCATAACTTACGCTATCTCATTCTGCATGCTGGCATCGCTGTAAATCATGGCCTAGCTAGCTCATCGTGCATGCCGTATGAATAATCGGAGGTAGGCCTATAGCTGTCAAGTCAAAGTTGCGCACGGGGTACGTGCTCTGCTGGGCACCTCTAGTTTATTCATTCATTCATGATAGCACACACACACAGTCTAGCATTAGGACTATCGCTTACCTAAAGTGATAACAGTATAGATACACGTACACTGTAACCTACGCTCCGGGGTGGCAACTGAATTTGAATTAGGTTTTGGCGGGAAGTCAACTTCAAGGTGGTGCGCGTTCGTCATGCAGACTGGGCTCTGAGCGTGACATGTCCAGTCCACTTGATTTGGAAGGAGGGCGAAGTCAGCATTCCGCCTTTGCGTTCGGAATTCCTGGAGAGATAGCTATATAGCTGTAGCCTGTGCAGCTATGTACATAAAGGTTCAAAGTTCAATGTCTGCTGGCGCGCATGCGCACGTACAGCCGGAAACGGATATAAATACTGTATTTGTAGCAAGTTTTGGCGGGAAGTCGGGATGGCACACTCGCTAAGCACTTGCTTTACAGCCTGGGGGTTGAGTGTTCGTCTCCCCAATAACCGAGTACGAGTCTGGGCCACTCCGTACACACCGGTTCCTGACTTCCCCGCCTAGCAGCTTGAGTACGCCGGTTCCCATCTGACCACCGAAGCTAAAGAAAGGTGTTCTGGTTGAAAGCAGGTAGCCTCCTGTGATTCCAGTCACCGGCGCCTATCCAGCGCTCCTGAGGCTTACACTTCGGTGTCTGACCTGTCACGGAGGGATGGGTTGTTGCTAGGTTGTATTTTTTTTCTTTTTTCTGTTTCATCTCTACTCCCTTTCTTCAAATTGTTTTTTTTTTTATGGAGTGAGGCTCCTAGCTAGCTATGTATTTTTTAATGGTGTCTGACCCGTTTCATGGAGGCATGGGATGTTGCTATAGTTGGGTTCTTTTTCCTTGTTTCTTTTTTTATTGTTCATGGAGGGAAGCTGCTGTTTTTCATTTGTGATGTAGTTAGCTATGCCACAAGTAGTATTAGAATATGCTGTGACAGTACTACATAATAATGTTCTTCATGACTATCGGCCTATAGGCAGTTGACTACAGTATGCAGACAGAGAACTATAGGCAGGTGTTCTATTGACAGCAGTATACAGTATGCAGTGTTACGGCACATGATAACAGGAGGTACTGTAGTATGATCATCCTGGCTATACTACTAACTCAAGGCATTGAACTGACTGTATCTACCACTACCCAGTCTTTTGAAAGAGAGAACTTGACTCTTAGTGTAGCCTGGAACTCAAAGTGCTGTGCGCTTGAGACCTTGATGATGTCATGCGCTAGAAACTCTTTCATGATGTGCGCCTTTTCATGTAGCGGCCACTCCGCTTGTTGGGCGGTGATGATGTTCCCCGTATGGGGGTCTGTCCCAGTCACGCTCAGCTGCAAATGGGCATCCGATGAAAGGATCTGTGAGGACGGACTCGTGGCTTCGATTTTTAGTGTCGAGTAGGAATCCTGGTCCCAGTTGATTCCATTTGGGTACAGCTTGAAGTTAACATTGAGGTTCAGTCTTGTTGGCCCTGAACCTGCAGAAACTTTCACCCTTTTCTGGAAGCATTTGTTTTTGTGGAAGAAAATAGGGCCAACGAAATTGCCCCTCTTTTCCTTCCAGGATATTGTCACTGCGTCTTTTAATTCAGCACTTCCCTTCTGTCCTTTTGAGCCGGGTAGGAATGGAGGTATCCTGCTTCGTTTGATGGCACCCTGCTGTTCTGTGCACATATTCCCGTGCTGACCTGGAGAGAACAGACAGTGGAACGATAGTCATTCAATGAGGGGTGCTCCTCTACCACTACAGACAGCCCTTTAGAAAAAGGTAAATCAACAATCACTTGTACAGATAACTACACTCTGAGGGCTGACCTTCTGATCGGTGCAAAGCGGTTCGCTGCATATCAGCAACTGGAGTTTCACAGGAAAAGGAATGGGCCTTTCGTGGTCTCGGGCTGATAAGAGAGCTATCTAGGCTGCTGCACTTCTCACAGGTTTGGAGCTGAAACAGCTGTCGGTGGTCAGCTCCTACCAGTGCCTCGGCTGAAGCAGAGAAACACTTTGCTAGTGGCATGCGCTCTGAACTCCCCACAGAGCTGGATCTCTGGGTGGGTGGGCCTTTGTGAAGTTCTCCAGAAGAGCGTGTGTAAGATCCACTCACATGTTGCTGGACAATTCTCGAGTTCTCTTCCCTACGGTGCCCTGGCTCTGTTCCGTGAGGCCCCTCGCAGTCCTGCTGCTCCTCCCGGACCTCTCCAGCCAACTTGTTGATCAGCTCTTCCAGATTTCTACTAAACATTGTGTTTTGCAACTTGTGTGGGGGGACAAGCGCAACTAGCTGCTGTAAATCCAAGTAGCTCAGGCTCACATCTGGTGTGGGGTCGCAGCTAGCAGCTGGCTGACACACTGATGGCGGTGGTAGAGGGCAGTCCTTCTCAGGTGAATCGATGTCCAACTTCATTGGGGACGGATGAATGGTACCTGAGAGAGCATTGCACAACACATCACGCACATTGTGAATCGTTTAAAATGCTAGAGTGTTTAGAATTTTCAATCAATTAAATTTTGCATTTAATCAAAGAGCAGTTACCTCACCATGCAGCACTTAATACTGAATTATTTATGCTCAGTTCGACACATCCATGGCTAAAGACAGTAGTATCGGGGGGGGGGGGGGGGGGGGGGGGGGGGGGGGGAGTGCCTGTAGCTAGGTGTGGTCTACGCAGAATATGCCGGTCCCACAATAGACTCGAACAGCCGTGTTGAAGGCATGATCATGGAGCATGTTTGACGACGACGGTGCCCGTCCAGTCCCACATACCATACAGGTAGTTTAGATTTCGGGGCTGTGGTCACATTGGATGCAAGGAAAAATCCATCTATGCACCCAACTAGCAACTACAGCAATAATTCAGCAGTCCCGATACTATAATTAGCTAATGGCATTCCATTCAAAACACAGCCGATAGTCTTGACAACTGATCAAGTTCAGCTGTTGAAATTCTGTAAACAAATATCAAGGGCCTAGCAACAAATCTGCCATGTACTTCCCCCAATCTAACTAGATGCCTGCAAATTAAGTGGCCTGCATGATGCCAGCTGGGTGAATCAGAGTCTATCCACGAGGTGAGAGCAAGTGGCCTGCATGATGCCAGCTGGGTGAATCAGAGTCTATCCACGAGGTGAGAGCAAGTGGCCTGCATGATGCCAGCTGGGTGAATCAGAGTCTATCCACGAGGTGAGAGCAAGTGGCCTGCATGATGCCAGCTGGGTGAATCAGAGTCTATCCACGAGGTGCCTGCATGATGCCAGCTGGGTGAATCAGAGTCTATCCACGAGGTGCCTGCATGATGCCAGCTGGGTGAATCAGAGTCTATCCACGAGGTGCCTGCATGATGCCAGCTGGGTGAATCAGAGTCTATCCACGAGGTGCCTGCATGATGCCAGCTGGGTGAATCAGAGTCTATCCACGAGGTGCCTGCATGATGCCAGCTGGGTGAATCAGAGTCTATCCACGAGGTGCCTGCATGATGCCAGCTGGGTGAATCAGTCTATCCACGAGGTGAGAGCAAATCCCGAGACATGTTTATGAGTTTGCCCTACCTCTTGCACTATAGCCTATACCACAGCCAAGCTCATGTAGCCAGAGTCACAGAAGCTTGGCTACACGTGTCTAGTAGTTAATGTCCCAAAAGAGCTATTGGCAAAGGTACATATCAGTCCAGGCCATCTCTTATTTTTCATGCTTGTATATTGCATGTGACCAAGTTTCACAACACTGGAGATTGGTGGAAGATTGGTTCGGTATAAACAAATGCAATTCAGGGTATCACCAGTACAAACATCAATGTATGCTAGCCAGTCAGGGATAGCACCCGGCAGTGGTGTTATTGGTGTGTGGGGGTGGGGTATTCTGAGGAATGTTCATGTCTTCAATTTCCATATGTGTTTGTTGTTTACGTTACCCTATTAGGACGGACTCTCTGTCCATTCAGTGTTTTCACAGAGACTGAACTAACAAAGTGCATGGCTAAATCACATACAACAGGTCGAGTGTAGACCCTTGCATGGTTTCCTAGCTGTTGCTTGTAGCTCCGAGCTGGCCATCAATATATTTATTGAGCAACAATATCTTGGCTGTGACTGAGTACACTGCCACTGCAGATATAGGCCACAATGGGGACATGCAGGCAGACATCAGAGCTAGCTACATGCATTCCTAGGAGAGCTGTTGAGTGTGAACGGATAAGGGTACGTATAGGATATCAGGCTATATAGTTTGGACTAAAGGACACCGTGTTCATTCATACTTAGACAACAGGACACCCTGTTTGGGCCCAACAGCGGTGTCTGGTTCCACTGCAGTGATAACCATCCTACCCTAGAGCAAAGTATAACTATACCTTCAACGTCGACGTCTGGCGAGTCTCCACGGCTGCGAAATGTCTCGCTGTATTCCTGCACGTAATTATTGGTGAGGTCGTGGCGAGAAATTCCTCGTAAAAGCTCCGCCAGCGGACTGATCTTTCGATCGCTAAATAGCCCTCCTTTTTCCAACATTCGCAACACTCCCACGCCGCTCGCAGTCTTCAGGTCGTCGGGAAGATCTTGAGTGACGACCAGTGCCTGTATGTCCTCCCGGCCCAATCGCGTCCCTATGTCCAACAAAAGGCGTTTGTAGTAACGGTAGCGAGCGCCTTGCTCTTGCGCAGCCATCGCCGAGGAACTAAACTTTGGCGCCTCTGAGTCCGGGATAAATGCAATCACTTGCTTCCGCCTTCATGCGGACGTTATTCGGACAACAGCAAAAATGAATGCTGCGCTGAGCGTCACTCACAATCATTATTATGGTAAACACGTACACTGTATACGTACATGTATACTACACACACTGAGGATACTTGAAAGCGAAAGTGAATCTTGAACGACACATTCTTGGCAGACTCGTTAACGTTCCTAATCAAGTTCAGGATAGTCAATACTGTCAACACGAGGTCTGTTAATGTCGCTTACAGTGTCGTAGCTAAGGAACCCCTCAAACTGCATCTCAATGTGCCTGGCGTGTGTCTGTGTAACGATCTCGTGTGGAAGGAAATCATGAACTGTGAAATTTTCTAGCGGTTGTTTAAGTTCTTTCACTGATAAAAATTCCTCTCCAATCAGAATCTTGACATTCATCCTCAATCGAGCCATCTCCTTCAGTTCCGAACACCTGCGTTCCACTGTGACCAGCACCTCCAGGGTCATCGCATTGCTTGTGTCGTGGCTGATTCCATTTGGGTAGAGTCTAAGGGCTAGTTTGACCGGCCTGCACCGGTAACCGTCCACCTTTAATCTGAAATCTTTTGTGAACATTTTCTTTGTGTGCTTGACAATGTGGGTGCCAATGTCCTCTCGCTTCATCTTCCAAGACAGAGTGGCTTTGGGGATGCCTTTACCTTGCTGTCCACATGATGCTTCCGGCCGCTGATCATCACGTCCACCAACGCTTGGTGTTGTTGCAGGTGTTGAGCTGTTTTGCAGCCCTACATTGAGAGAGGGGGTGAAGTTTGGAGTGTAAGAATACGACGGACCCATAGGCCTCCAACACAATGTCGTAGTAACTGTTATGCATGCTATGATTCTGAATGTAGTGGTTACTACCATATAAGGAGTTTTAGTACGGTTGCTAATTCGGCAACATTTGAAAGCTGAAACGTAAGCTGGTTGGACGCTCCTTCATGTCATTTCGAGACACTCACAAGCTCCAGTAATATTATGAGGTTATGGGAGGAGGCCCTGACGGCAAACAGCATCATTGGTTGGTATGATAAACTATTTGTTTTCAGCTATCTAGTTTCACTTCATATTTCCCTCCTATGGCAGAATAGTTAGCAGAGACGTCACTGTACTTCCTGTCATTGTTGTGTTCAGAAGTTTCCCTTTTTGAGGCTTCCGTTGCATTGGATATTGCACAGCTGGTTGACGTAACGTCCACTGGATGGAAACGGAACCAGAACAAGCACAGCCAGTAGGGACCGGTCATTCTCAATGTTTATTCTCAAACTCTAAACACTAACAACCAATCAATCGTGATCAATCAATACTGATACCCTTATAAATGTTTTTCTTGCATATATTAGTATGCAGTATATATACGTGGCATTTCATTATTCAGTGTAAGATTTGATAGAGAATGAAGTCCGCAGAAACATCTGTGATTTCCAGCTGGGATTGGAACCTGGGACCTTCCAGCTGGGATTGGAACCCAGTGCTATTTACAATTGCTGATATCCACTACTACTACTACTAGGAGCAGGTAACCTTAGAATTGAGGTATGTTGAATACACATATACTTGACCACAACTGTACTTTGACCTCAGCTGACCCTTGAACCCTATGGAATTACAGTAAGTGGTTTTTTTTGGCATACCTTTCAGTTGTTTATGCTTGAGTGTTGAGCTGCGGTTCAGTTGCCTCGGGGCTGGGTTGCTGTGGACAGGAGTGGGACCAATCGAACCAATTCCTGAACTGAGACTAGACGCTACAGAGAGCTCAGAGGCCCGGCTGTCTACGTGTGACAGACGTCCTCCTTCTTCAGACATGGAAACAGAGGATGTAGAAGTGAGGGAATTCCCAGGTGTTTGTGTAATGGCATCTTGTGATTGAGTGCTGAGGGTTCCTGCATGGCGCAGTTCGGCTGGACTGAGGGACATTACCAACGGCTCAAGGTTCGCTCGGGTGTGAGGTTGGGACCACGACTGTGCGGGGGTAGTGTTCCCCAGCCGGCCACCACCGGACTCCACTGTACTAGCACGGCCACTGAACTGGGATAGTGAGGTGGGTTCTTCTTGCTCACTCTGCAGCATCGATATCAGTCTTGACTTGGTCTCGGGGTCAGCCAAGAGGCTCTTCAACAGTTCATCCTTTGTAATGGAGGGGAGAGGAGGGCTGTGGGTCAGCAGGGACAAGGACTCTGGTGTCCCTTGGAGAGATGTAGAATTGGTACACGGTTCCTCGATTGTCGCAGCTGGAGGGAACAAAGATAGATCACTAGCAGTTGGGGACCCAGATTGCGTGTCGTATTTGCTGAAGCTGTTGGCTTGTCTGTGGGGCTCTGGCGGAGGTGGAGTATCTCGGTTAGTGCTTCCCTGCATCACTGTGGGGGGTAGAGGAGATTACAAGTTGTAAATCAACCGCCCAAGAACAAATACAATTCATTTGAAGACACTCAGATATTTGCTGTAGGTATTCGTGCAGGTGAACTTGTCTCTTTGTGGGGGATGTACATGTATGGGGAGTTGGTCTAATTACACTGCCTCCCGTGAACTGGACCTTTCCACAGCAATCTTATAATTTCAGTATCCATAGGTCACAAATAAAATAAACTGGACATGTGATTGTCATGTGACAGCCATGTGACTGTTAACTATATATAGTTGCAACATACAACACGGAGCAGTAAACTAAGAGGCCGGCCCCGCCCTGCTTTGTGCAGCCTCTAGCACCGAAAAGCAGGAAGAGCGTAGACCAGGTACACCATTACCACTTCATGTGAACAATGATGTAATCAAAAATTGGCAAAAACTTTCACAATGAAATGGCAATGTTTGCATCTGGTTCAACCAACTGCACATCCAGTGTTTGCTGTGCATGACAAGGACCTTCCTCAGTCTACCACACTAAACCGTACAGCGCAGGAAAGCACTTGACTATCGCCGTACAGATTAGCATAGCAGCCCGGCAAAGGTCCAATACGCTGTACTGATATAGTTTGTTTTCAAAACAGCTGTTTGGAGTTGATTCCTCTTGCAATAACATATTTTTAATGGTCCAGTCTTCAGTCCGAGAGATCGTGTTGTAGAAGTTCCCATTAACATACCAATTGCCTTCATTGCAGATGACGTCACATGATATAATGCAAGATACTATCTCGGGATGCAAGCTGTAAACTGCTCAGATACAGTGAGCTGCTCGTGCACCATAAACCGACCTTACTAATAACATTATTGTATCCTACTTTCGCCTAACAGGATAAAGTCATCGTTAGCACCTGAGGGCTACAAGCAACATTTTGGCTGATAAATTTACCCTCTCAAGCAACACGATGGACACACACAAGCAAAGTTAGCACTGTAAAATCGCTGTGTAAAATCGTTCAAGGTTGGACGAGATTTCATACAAAATACTTGGTGTCTTTCAAGGGGGAGCAGCAAAGATTCAAGGTGGGTGCGAATACCCTCCCTAATTGCACAACCATGGTCCTCACAACAGCCAAACAACAACACTACGCAATATCCATACATGGTAATGTCCATACATGGCAATTTCTACTCAGCAAAACAGCAAACATATCAGATGACCAGGTTCCAAAGATGGTCGATACAACCGAACTGCTCTACCACAAAAGCACCTGCACAATCGCAGGAGTGCCAGGAGTCAAATACAAAGCAGCTGTTCATATTTATAAAGCAACAAAGCAGAACCCATAGTCACTTCTTGGGAGCCATATCTGAATGCTACAAATATGGTATCATACGGTTTGCTGGAGGCATTCCTGCACATAAGCCTTGCTTCCCGCATGCTGCTCAGCAATGATGAATAGGGAGCAGATATGATGTAATATCCTAACAGACAAATCATCCAGAGAGCTACTTAGCTATCAGTCAGGGGGCACCAATAGTCTGTCGAGTTTGACCATTCTCACCATTCTCACGCCACACAAGAAGTTGTGCTACTAAGGTATCAGTCATAGGGCACCAATAGTCTGCCCAAGTTGGACCATTCTCACACCACACAAGAAGTTGTGCTACTAAGGTATCAGTCAGAGGGCACCAACTATGGTGGCCGAGAAGGTCACTTTCTTGTTCGCGTTTTCCCATAGCGTATTCGCAGTCGGCATTGCGTATTCCCATTTACCATAGCGGATTCGCGTTTTCCCATAGCGGATTCGCGTTCGGCATTGTGTATTCCCATTTACCATAGCGTATTCGCGTTCGGCATTGCGTATTCCCATTTACCATAGCGGATTCGGTGGTCGAGAAGGTCACTTTCTGATTCGCGTTTTCCCATAGCGGATTCGCGTTTTCCCATAGCGGATTCGCACGGCATTGCGTATCGTTGCGCGAATTGCGTATTCTTGTTGATCGACCACAAAATGCTTGGGAGCCACGCCCACTGCGTACCTCGAGCCCAAACCGAGAGCATGGTAATCTTGATGGACCACCAACTGTCTTCTTCTGAACTGGATGGTTAGTTCACATTATGGACATATGACATAGGCCTATAGGCGGGGCAAGGGAATATCATGTAGTGAGACTGCCTCAGCATGAGAAAGTAGCTTGCTGCTAGCTAATTAGTTACTAGGTTGTGTGACTATACAATTTTTGAAACTGTTTAATACAGAACTTCTTTTGAAGTATTTCTACTCGTGGCACCCGTATAGGCTAACAGGAGGTAGTACACAACCTAAAATGGAGGTGAGATGAAACAACGAAAGTGGTTTACACATAGCTGTTCAAAATAGCTACACTCACACGAGTTTTAACTTCTTGTGTACCAGGGCATGAATAGTCAAGTTGAGTTACCTGTGATGTTTTTGTTGTTGTTTCATCAACAGCTTAACAAACAGTTCAAACGTTTAGGTTTGGCAAAGCGTGGTGGTAACTCAAACTATATATACTGGTATACAAGAAGTTAAAACTCATGTGTGAGTGTATTTTGAACAGCTATATGTAAACCACTTTCGTTGTTTCATCTCACCTCCATTTTAGGTTGTGTACTGCCTCCTGTTAGCCTATACGGGTGCCACGAGTAGAAATACTTCAAAAGAAGTTCTGTATTAAACAGTTTCAAAAATTGTATAGTCACACAACCTAGTAACTAATTAGCTAGCAGCAAGCTACTTTCTCATGCTGAGGCAGTCTCACTACATGATATTCCCTTGCCCCGCCTATAGGCCTATGTCATATGTCCATAATGTGAACTAACCATCCAGAAGACAGTTGGTGGTCCATGCTCTCGGTTTGGGTTCGAGGCATTCAGGCTCCCAAGCATTTTGTGGTCGATCAACAATAATTGAGGAATACGCAACGATACGCAATGCCGTGCGAATCCGCTATGGGAAAACGCGAATCCGCTATGGGAAAACGCGAATCCGCTATGGGAAAACGCGAATCAGAAAGTGACCTTCTCGACCACCGAATCCGCTATGGTAAATGGGAATACGCAATGCCGAACGCGAATACGCTATGGTAAATGGGAATACGCAATGCCGAACGCGAATACGCTATGGTAAATGGGAATACGCAATGCCGAACGCGAATACGCTATGGTAAATGGGAATACGCAATGCCGAACGCGAATACGCTATGGTAAATGGGAATACGCAATGCCGAACGCGAATACGCTATGGTAAATGGGAATACGCAATGCCGAACGCGAATCCGCTATGGTAAATGGGAATACGCAATGCCGAATGCGAATACGCTATGGGAAAACGCGAATCAGAAAGTGACCTTCTCGGCCACCATAACCAACAGTCCCTCCAGTTCAGTTGACAGGAGGTTGTGTTCGCCCACAACATCCTGTGTGACAAGAGAATGGCCTTAATCAAGGACCATCTTCTCAGATGTGGCATGTTAGCAGACATGTTCATGGCTGGGACATTCTTTACTAGTGAATAGGGGTGTGGCTTCTGTGTCATACACTACACCATCACAGTGGATTTCTGCAGAGCACAGGACGTTATCCTTGTTCCCAGGCCTCCACGCCCAACTTTTGTCGCTTGCAGTACGAGAAGCAGGGGAAGCTAGGCCTGGACGGATTTATCATATGATGCGTGCCACCGCTGCATCACTGTGTGCCACCGCTGACATCACGGATTCTGTTAATACCTATTCAACTTGCTATCGCCTGTTCCGGAGACGCTACAGAGACCAGACAAACTCCAGAGGAGAGGCAGGTACTACCTATACAACATATACCTGATTTTGAACGCTGAGAGATGGCTGTAATACAACGGTTATTACTTACTGTTCACTACACGCAGTGTACTATTGCTCTGGAAAGTACAACACTTGCACCTCGAGCTTCAGCACTACTTCGAAGGTAAGACTTCTAGCTCGGTGTGGCTCTCTTCTGGACGTTGACCTGTCTTCGTACGTGATCGTAGATACTGTACATGTTGCGGCACACATCATGTGATAAATCTGTCCAGGCCTTCCCCCCACTTTTCGTACTGCAAGTGACAAAAGCTGGGCGTGGAGGCCTGCGAACGAGGCTGATCCTACATGCGTACTATAATAGGCTCTAACCCGGCCACACTATCTGTACCAAATTATTATGGAGGGAGGATAACATTCAGCCGATAATGGATAGTCTACAAGGACAATCTGGTTCCATCCAAATTCAGTTTCCCTGTGCCAATATTTAATGACACGAGGTCACAGTTGTAAGTACAGTGCATACCAGCCTCCCACTGCTGGTGCAAAACATAGACACGTGATAACTAGTGTTTGCAACCCTGGGCCTGCACATTACAAGGGCTGGGTGCCACTCCCATAAACACCATAGTCGTACATGACCCAATCGAACCGCTTGACTGACACCGAAGATACTCCTGGACCCCGACTGATCTGTGACACTAGCTGGTATTTGCTGTGACCATAGATAATAGAGCCGTCCGGTCGGCTCTATTATCTATGCTGTGACACCCCCTTGCCATAATAGATGAGACCTATAGATGGTACAGTGGTGCAAGCCTTGCTTCTAAAAATACAATGTTGTTTAGTTAGCATGGCCTGTATCATCTACGGTGCACCGGTGCAAGCCTTGCCTATAACAATAATTGTGTTAGCACGTGTAGTATAGTGAGGAAACCTGCCTGCACACTTTCTCCTGAAGTCCTCCATCCACGCGTTCTTGACTATATCGTGGCGGTTGATGTTGGAGAGGAGACGAATCAGCGGCTCCACGTCATCGTGGGAGAACACTCCTCTCTTCTCTAGCTCTCCCAACACTCCCAGGGCCGTCCGCTGTCCCGCCGCGCCGGGCAGGTTGTTGATGTAGGCGACGGCTTCGACGTCTTCAGCGGAGAGAGAATCAGCGATCCACTTCAGTACTGTACGCAGGGCCGCCGTGGGGTTGGAGGGGAGATCCGGTGTGTCCGTAGACATGACTGACGACGGCCTTCAGTGCACATAAAACTATTTCAAATCACTCGGGACAGCAATATCAAATTCTGTTTACAACCACAGGACTAACCAATTTAATAGTACTAACCGCAGGAAATTATCAAGTTAGTTATTTCTATTTCCTGCGGTTAGTACTATTAAAAATTGGTTAGTCCTGTGGTTGTAAACAGAATTTGATATTGCTGTCCTGAGTGAATTGCAGCAGGAAATGATTTACTCTTGGGATACAGAAAATTGAAATCTCGGGTTATAAACGATTTCTAATAACATTGCAATCCACCCCCCAAAATGCTGTGTCCGTAGCTACTCGACAGCCAGCACCCAAAGTGCTTTGCATCTCCAGCTCTTACTATTGAAACGACAGTAGGTCCGAGTCAGCAAATACAGGTGTACAAGGGCTCTGGCACGTGTTCATCTACCGAGGAGCGTCCATGTCATGTGCGTTAGTACTGCAAGAGACAAACAATGGGGTAAGAAGGCCTGGGAACGAGGCTACAATATTCTAAGGTAAACATGTATTCCATAATTCAGAAGGGAAAGGAGGCACAGAGCAGAGAGTAAAGGCAGCACAGAACAATAAACAGACTTCTAACTAGAATGGCTTCCAACACAGGTTCAACACGCAGCTTCAATGTCATCAGCAAGCACACTGAGTCCGGCATCATGCAGCACCATAATCAGAGTTCTCCAGCTTACTGGCTCCCTCCCTCTCCCTGCGAGCCACTCCCGGAGAATCTCAAAGTTGATCTTCTCAGCATTGTCCCTGTGTTTGTCGGAGATAGCATCAATCTTTGCTCCAGTTTCGTCGTCTAGGAGGAGGACACCAAACGTGGTGTACTGAGTGCCAATCTCCCGGACAATTCTGATCTTTCTCTTTTTCCCTTGGAAGTTGAGTAGGTCTGGTAGAGCTGGACGACTGTCTGCAGTAGCAACAGGAGAGAGAGAGAGAAAGTTGTCACATCCACCATCTTGTGTCTCCACAGGAGTAGCCACAGCAACAGAAGTCAATCCAGGCCATCAATGAAAGGAGGAGCTAGCTCAGCCACCGTGCTCATTGCACTGCACTGACCTAGAAATGGCATACATCTATACATCTACTTCTCTGGTTAAACTACTTAGTTCCATCAGGTTGTATCCAGGCCTCGTATTAATATACACATGTACATACACACTGTAGACATTGTACTTATGCAGTTGTTATATAGTACGTACTCAGTTTAACTGTCTCCACAGCGGCGGCGGTTGTCCCCTTCCTCTGGTGCTTTGCAACTAGAGTCTCTTCCTCAGGAGGTGAAGGTTCTGTAAGTACCATGAACGACAGCTGTGTTACAACAGCAGACGGAGCTGCTGCTGGTGACTGAAACTACATGCATGATATCGCTGCATAAGAGAGGGAACTAGCAGGTCACATTAGTGATCGGTCCCATAATGGCACTTTACACCTCAAGCATTTGTAACAAAAGCAGAGGAGGAGGAGAAGGTATGGTTAACCCACAGCTGCACATGTAAGCAGGGAAGGCACAGAGGAACGGCAGGCAACATGCAGGCACAAGCAGACTAGATGTGCAGACTGTCCGGCTATACTGACAAGTAGTTGGAAGAGAGCATGGCTTCATTTTATAACCCTTGTATCACATATGCCATGACATTGGGCGAAATTGACTTTTCCCCTTGATTTTGAAGCCATGGTTTCAGGCCATCTATACGTTAATATACCGATAATGCTCATATCTAAAACTCAGCAGTGAAATATCTGTTAAGCCACGTTCATATTCCTCTAACATTTTGTACAAAACAGTTTCACGCAGCTTACCTCCGCCATCAGTTTCGGTGTCCGTGTGCTTCTCCACCCACACAAGGTGACGTTCCTCCAACTCTTCACACACATCTGACCTCGTACACTTCCAGATCCGAGTGCCACTTAAGGTGCGTAGCAATGCTGGATGGATGGTACGTTGCCCTTCATCACACGGACAGGAGATCGCTTTCTCATAACAGATGTTCTGGAAGTTGCGAGTTTTGATGGCCTGTTTAAGACCCCTCTCTATGGTTTCACTCACATACCTGCAGGTGTCCTTGTAAACCAAAGGAAGGCTAGTACGAAGTACGATATGTACCTCAAAGAAAGTAGCAGAATCAATCAGAGTTACAGAACCTGGACGGGCACCAAGAGCCAAAGTGATGTGATTTCTGTAGAGCTTGGGGCTGTCATCAGCGATCACCCAGGAACTTGACTCGTTCGTATCGGACAACAAGAAAGCTATGACTGATGAGAACAAGCCAAGTGGAGCGTACTTCGGAGCGTACTTGGGAGAACACCTGTCCCTGAAGAGGATGACGAGTGGACAACTGCCAGAAAGCCTGCGGAATTCACTTTGTTTCAGCACGTCCAAGAGGGAAGGCATGAAGTATGTATCACGATCGATTGGTGCAACTATTAACAGGCTTTGAAACAGCTTCAGAAGGTGAGCCTGGGTGAAAAACTCAGTGTAGTGCTTCGGATAATCTCCTAGAAGCTGAGCTGTAACCTGGCCTTTGTTGCAGAACTGTGATAGCTTGCCTTCTATCAGGGCATTTGGGTCAGGACCATGCTTCATCCTGTGGCTCTCTTCCACGAGCTCACTAATCTTATCTAGCAGGATGCAAGGGCTGCAGAAAAGAAGCTCGGGGAGTACTTTGGGATAGTAAAGGAAGATGTTTAACTCATCTAGATGCCCAAGAGCTGCATCAAGGGCTTTCTCAATGTTGTCACTTGGAAAGTGCAATCGTTTGGCTACCTGAAGGCACTCACCCCTGGTAAACACCAGCCTTTCTTTCTCAAGGGCTTCCTTTTCTAGCTCAAGCTCAAGCCCATACCAATGCAAAGGAAGCTTTTTTGGCGGGGGCTTCAAACTTTCAATTGTGTGTCGCAACTGACTAGCAACGGCTTTGTCTTCTGGATCAGGGGAAAGTGCATTCACAGGAAAGATCACGTCTTGCATCCCTGTACAGAAAAACACATCGTCTCGAATTGGACGAAGAATCTCGAGAAGCTGCTTATTCTTGTCATCTCTACTCTCACCTTCGCACTGATCTTCCTCATCTCGATGGGTACCGACTACTGCCAGCTGCGGACAGGCACTTTGCTCTGCACTATAGGGAAGTGACTGCACTGTTTGAATGCAGTGTTGAAAAATATCTCGGTTGCTAAGGGCTAAAGGGTAGCCCTGGCCACATTGATCACCTTCCTTGTCGAAGTACTGGACATAAGGCGGATCGTCAAGTCTCTCTGAAAGCTTGTGGACAAAAATCCCTACCAAAGCATTTCGAACAAAAGCGGTAAGAAGTTCGTGGAACTGGGGTTGTCCCCCACTGTCTACTAGGTAGACCCAGGTCATATCTTGCAGCTTTCCCAACCCTGGCTCTCCTTCCAAATGCTTGAAAATGGCTTCCATGGTGTAGCTAACTGGTTCAGTGGAAGCAGTAGTCCCTTCATGGTTGTGAGGGGTAGTTCCTTCATGGTCATGAGGGGTAGCCCCTTCATGGTCATGAGGGGTAGTCCCTTCATGTTGAGGGGTAGCCCCTTCACGGTCGTGAGGGGTAGTCCCTTCATGGTCGTGAGGGGTAGCCCCTTCATGGTCATAAGAACCATTGGCAGGTGAAGCATCCACGGAATCCCTAATTGAAGTGGCTTCTTTTGAAATTGAACCTGCAAGGAGGTCACGAAGTCTGTCCGAATCAACTCTCTGCCATTCACCCCCACTGTCGATACCATACTTCATGCATATGGCCCTGATTGCCTGCTCGATGCAGGCAGTGCTTTGTCGCAGTGGCGGGGGAAGCATATTAAGAAGGAGGTGCAGGAGAGAGGTTTTCCCTACGCCAGCTGTTCCAAGAAGAAGGCACTTAATGATGCAGACCTCAATGTACCCCTGCTTCATGGCCTCCTCGAACAACAACATTGCTGTAAAAAGTGATGAGATAAACACCGTTTAGGGGTAATTGCAGAGTACATTATATGACCAAGCAAATGAATGACAAGTATATCCATTGCAAGCAGCAAATAATAACCGATGTTGCTACAGGTATGTTAGAAGCTCATTTGACTGGCTTACTTTCTGTCTTGATTGGCTGTTGCTCAGGACTGGTAGGTGTAGGAATGGACGACGGCTGGGAAGACACTGGTGTATGCACAGCGTCATCATCAGGTACCCACTCATGCAAATCAAGGTCGCTTAGTTGTAATTGGAGAGGTGAGGGATCCGAATGAAATGAGCGAGAGCGATCCGGATGAAGTGAGAGATCCAGATGAACTGAGGAATACGAACGACGTAAGGGAGATGAGCTATTCAGATAAAAACGTCGTGAGGGATCCTGGTAGGTTGTGCCTTCAGTGTTGCGCTGAAACTGTGCGCTGTCTGAGTAACGACCCATAGCCACAGATATCGGTACATAACCGCTCTCCCTTTTCCAAGCGGGGCGAGGGTGATTGGCTAGCACAGGTGCTAGGATTGGGAAATGTCCCATCATTGTCATGCCACCTGAGTGGGGATTGGCTAGCACAGGTGCTGTGTGTGGTGGGAGGTGTCCCGTCATGCCACCTGGATAGGAAATTGTGTGGTGGAAGGCTGTGAAGAAATTCAATTCCCGGATGATAAGTGTTATGTCATCCAGTCGACCTTTGCTGCCAGATCTCCTGCATGTTGCTCGGTAGAGTTGTTTAACACTCTCGACAACGTTTTGAGCAATGGAGGTGATATCAGCTGAACGCCTCATTTCCTGGGCAATTAAGTACCCCAAGTCTTGGTTGACAAAACTGGGACGCTTTGTGCATGCTTCGTACGCTTCATAGAGTCCATCAGACATAAGAACTAGGAAGCCGGAGGAGATGGTTCGGAGGTCAATTGGCATCGCAATGAACGGTTCTGCAGTTCCAGGCTCCTTTGTAGCATGGCTAAAGGAGGACAGATGGAACGTTGGAACTAAAGTTGCATAATCCATAAATGGCAGGGACCTCGTCTACCTGCAAAACCTGCTTCATGGCCACTTCTCATTACACTGAACTATAGCGTTCCAGATTAAATGGCCCAGTCTGACAGCCTGAGGCTACAACAAATTAATTTCGGATCTTAAAATTGGAGCAAGAAATTATCTCAAAAGCAACAAGAATTTGGATCCGTGACATCTTTCTGCCTACCTTCCATACTAGTAGAAAATATTGAAATGGAGGTGTGTATAATTTGGACAGAGACCAAAAAATCTTGCTTTCACAGCTCTTCGTACGACTGCTGTTTGTGAGGTACATGCAAGTTATTGCCAAGCGCATTAGCAAGAGGCTTTGAATGGGGGATCTACATGTACTTCTAACAATATACGTATGTATGTACGTTTAGCTTTACCAGGCCTGACTGCTTCTCACATACCTGATGATATCAGTGTCCTGGTACCCTCCCTTGATGGAGTAGTCTCCAATGGACCTCGTATTCTGCTGAATACCTAGCCGCTTGTATCGTCTCAGTTTCTTGGGGTCTAGACCACAGCCCTGAAGCCTCCGCAGCTCATCCTCATTTCTCGTGGTGTGGTCCTCAGAGAGCTGCTCCACGTGCAAGTGGTTGTCTGCCCCCTGGTAACAGAGAAGTGCACGTGAGTCCCCGACATTCGCAATGTGGAGATAGTCGTTGTAGAAGAGGGCCACGACAGCTGTCGTCCCACCCCTGATCTGATTGTCCAGCCGCTGGATCTCTTCCACCTGGTTCGGGAACAATGACAGGGCCTCTGCAGCATTGCGGGCCTTCTGCTGCAAGCAGAAATGGAGGGAGGGGGAGGGGATGATGGTAAGTGCACATAAACAATGTATTTCAATGCACACTTCTAGTGGTTCTGGTGTTGCAAGTGGGAACGTTGCTACTGAGACATCAGGAGGGTAGGGTTGGGGCAATAATTCTGCAATGTACTGCTGCAATTAATGTATTGCATGACTTTTAGAATGCCAATACTATCGCAATCACAATATATCCTTACACTTCTTAGCATAACAGCAATATATATATTACTGCATGAGATAAGGATTTGAAATTGAGGTCATTGTACTGTCACCTCTGTTTGAAGATTAATGACAGGCAGTAAAGACAAGAAATACTGGCAATAATCGCAAGATGGCTTCAGGCAATAATCGCAAGCTAGGTATAATTCACAGTATCGCCCAACCCTACAGGAGGGCTGTTCGCACACTGGCTCACCTGGATCTCAATCTGCAGGGTGATCTTCCTGGTGACCTGTGGGTCTATCCCAAGGAAAAACTCTCTCTCGGTGTGCAGGAAGGCGTGTCTCAGTGCCCTTCCCACCATCTCTGTCCCTCCCTCCAGCTCACTCCGCAGCAACACGCTGGGAAGGTGCTTCTGAGCAAACTCGCAGGCTCTTGTGCCGTCATGGCCGTCAAGCACCATGTACAACTGGACCTGCCGGTAGTGGCATGTATAGTGCCTGCAAGTGCAATTCAACATTGGCACTCCAATTAACGCACACCACTAGTGACCAAGAGGACCTCTATAGATGTGTATGTCACTACAGGTCATGCAAACTAGGCGCATGGAGGATGTAAGCAGCATTCTCCTCACTTGGCAAGGTGCTCAGAGCACAACAGCTATCAAGATTTTAAAGTGTGTGTGTCTGTCTGTGCGTGACGGAAGTGGGACGTTCGTGGGGCGGGACTAGACTAGTGACGCGCGACCTTGGTACTTCAATTTACTGAACCTCGAACGTGAACTCCATGAAGAATGTTTGAGAACACTGGGCATTGGCTGGAATCTTCCAGAACAGCTGGGGCTACAAGTGGATGCAATCGGGGAGCAGCAGTCGAGCGGACGCAATCGGGGAGCAGAAGTATTGCGAGCAGCAGAGTGCCAGAGCCCATGTAAACTGTACACCCATGCACGCGCAGGGTATATATGCACCACAGTGTCAGTGACTGACACTGTGGTGCATATATACCCTGCGCAAAGCAGGGTTAAGCAATCAGTTTTGTCTATATGTCTGTTGTCTGCCTGTCATCTGTCCGTCTGTCGTCTGTCCAGTGAAAAAATTGATATTTCGTGATGTACATGTACAAGGTTTTGATATCTCGTGATGTACAGGGTTAAACAATTGCTAAACCCTAAATAAAAACCTCAGTGTCGGTGTAGCTGCCTGATAGCTGTGTCTGACTGTCTGTGTAGCTACCTGATAGCGACCAAAGCGCTTCTATTCCAGCTGTGTTTATTAAATGACAGTACATGTAGGGTCCAGCATCTTAATATAATGGCAAGAGTTAATGGTCAGCAACTAAAATATGGGTGTACAGTTAACATGGGCTCTGGCATGTGTTCAGCGTCCATGTAAGAGCAGTATGGATCTGAGATAGTACGCGCGTGGTAGTGACTAGCGCGTGGGGTAAGTAGTTTCCAATTATTATCGGGTCAGAGAACAGTCCATAGATGAAGTCCAGCATCTAGTCAACCGTCAAACTGATGAGAGCTTTAGACCTGCTGTCGCAGCTCAGCAGCTGTGAGTCTATCAGAGTAACCTTCCCCTGCAGTCTAGCGGGCTAGCCCCTCGAATTTTCCCCAGCACAGATCAACTCACGTGATCACACAGGGAAAAGGATTGGTCTAGAAACTTTGGACCACTTTACTTGAACTCTACTCAAAATCCGGTAGAGCCAATCAGATTGCAGCTGTCACACGTGATTAGTTCAACCGTTGAGGACTGACTGAAGTCACCTGCGTTTGCTGCTCTCCGGTACAGCAACTAAACAGACAGAAGTACTAAGTACCAGCAGTGACTGAGCCGGAATCAACGGACTGCAACAGGAGCGCATAATGAGGTAGCGAGCGGAAGGAAGGGTTACGCTACCTCATTATGCGCTCCTGACTGCAATTATTATGCGACTTCAGTTTAATTGCATTCTTTCGTGTGAAGTAAAGTGGTCCAAAGTTTCTAGACCTTCCTTCTCTGTGCGCGCATACTGAAAGCGATCACATGTTGGAGAAAGCAAAGGGCTAGCTTGCCAGACTACCGGTGCCCAGACCACCACCCCTGGTGGTGTGGTAGAGGTAATAATCCACTTGCCCAATCATTCCTTCTGGCTCTATGAGAATTCTTAAGCTACATGGACGTACCTATCCTCATTGAGTCTACCTCTGGATGAAGAGCCATCTTCTTCAACAAGCTCATTACAGGACGACCCTACGCTACAGTGAGGGGCAGGAGGCAGGCTCAGTGTCCAGTTGTGCTGGTCATCCATCTGTGTATAATTTTAGTAAAACAAAGATTTATGGAGAAGCATCTGAGTAACGTAGCACTGCCACTAGTACTTTACTTATAGCCCCGCGGACCAGACTCACCACGGGTTGAGAGTCTGGCCCGCGAGACTACGTACACGGACTATAAACGTAGCACTACTGTAACATAAATAAGGCCGCCTATACTCACCCTAGGGGGTTGGAATGCCCGAGCTCCGTCGAGATCAGCTGTAGATCAGAGGAACTGCAAGTCAAAGCTTTCCCAAATCGATAATCCCGTACAACCAGGCCTGCGGGAGCGTTTCACAGGGAATGCAATACCCCTTTAGAAGCGAGTGGTGTAATTTGGTAAAGTTATAGTCTCGTCAGCTGCGACCGAGGGTCAAAACTTTGATTTTCGTTGACTTTGCGATAGTATACGGAAGAATGTTTAGCGACTCCACCCCTTCCTTAGTATACGGGTTGACCAAGCGCGTGACTGTGGTGCTTATTGGCGTGACCTCCCCTTGTCGACCCCACTCGGAAAAATGAGGGTACGCACCCTAGTATCCAGCTGCAGTTTAGTAGTGAAGCCTGGTGAGAGACCATGCACTTCCATGACATCATTTCGTAAGCAAAAAAGCTGCAGGGGATACCCGGGTAACTAAATTGAGCCCCTCCTCCCTGTGCATAGGTTGTGGTTGTGACAATAAGCACAAGCAGGAAATATTAGACACACTTTACACTTCCTAATATACTACCTGTATCCACCTGCCAAATGATTATGGTACAACATGTATACCAGGAGCGCATGAGCCGCCGAAGGCTCCTGCATGTACATATAACAGTTTGGCTGGTCAGAAGCAGTCTCCACACAGTGGCTTGCGTAGTAGTGTTGTCACAAGGTGTTCGGAGGAAACCAACTTGCCGCAGCATGTACTTGCTGGTCGCCTCAACCATCGACAGTTCACAAGTTGCTTTCTCCCTTCCACGTTATCTCACAGTATCCCTCTTCAGTTCCCTTCAGTTCAAAGTTCTCGGCTTGTTCGTCTGGTCGAAATTTCAACTCCGCAGTTGCTTGAACCCTGAGCACCAAGCTCTTGGACTGGGTGATGGACTCATGGCTAATCAGCTGGGGGATTCTGAGGGACTTTCCCCTCAGTTTGCACTCCTCCATCAACACACGACCACCATTCAGGTTCTCCCCGGTTTGGTCGTCCATGACTCGAACGATGAGCTTCACATTGGAGGTGTCTAGTGTCAGCAGCGGACATTTTCGAGGGATGTAGATGTCAGCTTCGAGGGTCGCATACTTCCCAGCGTCAGCGTCGAGACCGTACGGGAAGATCTTGAGCCCAACCTGAGGGTTGGCTCTGCATCTGGCGTCCAGAACCAGTCTCTGGCGTAGCCTGATGAATTTGCTTGCCCTGTGCTCGCAAATGATAGTGTACAGCTCTCTGCGTCTGACCAGATACAAGTGTTCCGAGGCACCGCCGCTGGTATCGGACTGTCTTTGAGCAGCTGCATGAGGAATAGAAACCACAGTTTTGATTAGAGGTAAATCAAAGAACTGCATACACCCATGCACCAAGTGAAGTGTGTTGCACTTGGGTGTGGTCAGTCAGGGCCTAATAAGCACTCGGCTTCACCCTGTACTATTATTAGCTTCTCGACTGCACACTAATTCATGTAGTGCACTAAAAGGTCCACAGCAGCACGTTCGTTCAGCCCCAAGGCCTTCATCCTGAGAGGGTATGACGAATGTCATCTAGTTCGCAACAGCAACCATCCAATCCCTGTTCAGAACCTGATGCTACACTGTAGCTAGTAAAGCTTGCGAGATTGAGGTAGATGATCGATGGATACTAATTTACTAATTCAAGATGCAGGACCACAATACATAACACAAAAGCCTGAGGTAGGAAGGTCTGAGAATGTCTGGGAAAGTGAGGCTATTCTTGTGACCTTCCATCTCACCTCGCTCATGGCTGCTGGGGAGTTGCTGGCGTCTACCAGCGGAGGGCTCTGCAGGGGGTGGCTGGACATCAGTGTTGTGCACAGATGCACCAGTGGAGCTCGTTGGCATGGTAATGGACGAGCGCTGATTCGTGGAATAGTTAGCTGCTTGCGTCAGGAGCCGGTGTTCGTTGGCAGTTGCAGCTAGCTGTCCAGCGGCCGGCAGCCTTCGTTGGTGAAGCTGAACATCTGATCTAGCCGTGGAAAGGTTCATTTGAACAACTGGAGCTACTGTTCTGCTTGGTAGGGAGGGAGGAGGCGTGGATGTTCGAAGGTGTGAGTTGCTGGGGTGCTGAAGGCCGTGCAAATGTTGTCCAGTGTGGGAGAATGTGTTCAGTTGCTCAGTGCAACAGCGGGTGACAAGTGGCTGTGATGACGAGTGTTTCAGTAGCCCATTTTGAGGTGAGGTATTGGGTCCACCCAGAGGGTGAGGCTTGGTGTGCAGTTCAGTGGAATTCGATTGTCTCTGAAGTCCGGAACAAGACTGCCCCGACATTGAGAATGCGCTACCGGATGTGGAGGCATTGGGTGGATCGCTGTAGTCATACGAACTGTCGTAGCTAGCTACAGTCTGACTCATTGGTTGGTGTGGTGATGTGAGCTGATGTTCAGAGTGTCTCTCCATGCTATGGGGGGCTGAAGCACAAAAGATTTCCTCCAAGGGGGGTTCTTGGCTTGGCCCCTGATAATCAGAGGCATTGAACGTCCACCGTCCTGATGTGGGTCCAGGTGGAGCCACAGTTGGGAGGGAGCGTGTGCTGGTCTGTAGCAGGGACCACACGTGCTGCTCACCAGCTTCTTCCGGGACGACCTGAATGGTGGTTGAAGGATGACGAGCCTCACTCCCTCCACGCCTCGCTGGTAGGCTATTGCGCTTTCGAGATGTCCTAGGACTCATGTTCGGGGGAGCTGAGGTGGTGTGGGTTAGAGTACGGCCTGACTGGGAGTTCCCTGGGGAAGAGAGGTTGAATTTCAATTGCACTGTTCACTAGCGGGTCACAAAATAACCATTCTACCATGAGCTTAGTTAGCCACTCTGTCTATTAGGAAGTCACTATGTACCAAGAAGTAAAGTAGGAGTGTGCACTCCTCTATATATGGTTAGGGTATATGGTTGGGGTGTATTCAGCTGACGTCTACAAATTACAACAGCTGAGCTAGAGTAGAATATAGTAACATGCTATAAATAGACATCACACACATGACATCATTAATTTTCTGTCTACACTTCATCTACACTGTACACTCAACTGTACGTCGCATTCCTTTGTGTGAAACACTAAATATGCTGCAAAAGGTCCGAGGAGACTGCTAGACTCTTCCTCAGCACCACAGCATCCTGTGTGGCCAGAGAATGGTCTACCTTGATTGGTAGGTTAGTATCTGAAGATGTCGCCATCCGCATGACCTCTACGATTACCAGCGACAACCCCACAGTAAGTATCTGAAAAGTATGCTCCAAGCTCCATGTTAGCTTGTAGACTGGCAACGTGTGACTTGTGCAATTCAATTGCTCCCCCCCCCCCCCCCCCCCCCTCATAACTTACCCTGTGAGGCCACACCTCCGTACAGTCGTTTATACTCGGTCACATGCTTGGTGACCAGATCACAGCGGTTGGCATCCCTCAGCAGCTCCTCCAGCGGTTCGATCTTGTAGCATGAGAATTTCCCTCTCTTCTCCAGACACCGCATCACGCGCAGCGCCGTCCAGTTCTGGCTTTGGGGCAGATCCTGCACGAACACGATCTTAGACACGTCTTCGTCGTGAAGGTCGTCCGCTACGCTCGTGATCAGCAGCTTGTAGGACTTGTAGATGTCCTCGTGGCAGTAGGACGGGGCTTCACTCCAAGACTCGAGTTGTACACTATTTTCTGAAAGAGGGGTTTCTTTCTCCATCTTTACAAGCTGTCTTCAGCAGGTCGTTACGCTTTATATAGCAGTGGTATAGTTGACCTCGAACCAGCATCCTCAGCTCGAGTCACCAGGGCGCATGTGACTGTGAATATAACCGCGACTCTGATCTGACCTCGACGCAACCTTCAGCAAGGTTGAAGCTGGCCCTGAGGGCGTGGTCCTTGTTTATATGCGCGATGCCAGACGACCCGTCCTGGGAACGAGACTACACTCCACGTGGGACAGATTGCCAAGCATTGTGCAACTTGGTGGGCGCTTTGTTTTACTGCTCCTCCGGTAGGTCTGGACTGAAGCCCGGATCCTGGGCAGGCGATGGCGGTACAAGTCAGCATCCAGCTCTCCTCCACGGCCAGCTTCGGTGAGTGAACTCCTTTTATATTGAATTGAATTGAAATGATTTTTATCTCCAAGAAAACGGTGGTATTCCCATGACCGTGCTTGTAATGATGTGATTCTAGAAAGACTTTGCATACTCATCCATTGTCTTTGCTGGGTTTCCGTGGTGACAAGGAGCCCAAGGAGGGTGTTACTGCCCATTGTGACTGTCCCTCCAGTGCCGCACGTGGTTGCAGAGATACTGAGGAAGGATGTGTCACTGGACGTGTCGTACGGAGCTGCTACCTCCATCACACAAAGGTATGGCATGGGCCATTCTGCATGTACCATGAGGTTCAGAGTTGCTTGTATACATGTACAAATAGTGGTAATCGTGCTGAGTGTCACATACGTGCGCACTCATGCACACACACATGCACACACACACACCACACGCACATTTACACACATTTACACACACACACACACCACACACACACACATGCACACACACACATGCACACAGTGGTACCACTGTGTCTGGAGCGTATGCAGTAGCGAGACATCTCTGTCGTCTTGTCCCTGGAACGACGCTCTATGGCAGAACCAACCTGGAGAAGGCAGAGGTGGGGAGTTGTGTGTGTTCTGAGTGGTCTCTGTCTGGACAGTCCAGTATTTTGCTCACACCCACACGCCATGTCTGCTAGCTGATTCGTGATCGGTCGCCATGTCTACTACAGCTATGTTTTGCAACCTGCCGATTCAATGTTGTAAAACAAGAGCTGCTATTAATGATGACTGCCTTCCACCCACTCCCCACCCTCCCTCCCTCTCTCCGTCCCTCCCTCTCTCCGTTCCTCCCCCCACCCTCTCTCCCTACCCCCCTCCCTCCCTCCCTCCCTCCCTCCCTCCCTCCCTCCTTACTTGCATGCACATGTACACATTGTAGATTGACCATTGGTTGGAGTACAGTGTCACTCAACTGACTCCGCAAACTGCGTCTGCGTCAACCCTCGCCCAGCTGGACGCTATCCTAGCCCCCCGGGTGTACCTGGTGGGGTATGACCTCACTCTAGCTGACATTGCTGTGTACAGCAGCTTGAGAGGTGAGGAAGGGACCGTGTATGTGTGTGTGTGTGTGTGTGTGTGTGTGTGTGTGTGTGTGTGTGTGTGTGTGTGTAACCTGCTGTGGGACACACATTCTAACCTCCCTCCCCCTCAGCCCTTCGCTCCCTCCCCCTCTCCTCTTATACCAACGTCTCTCGCTGGTTCAACTACTGCGGCAACAAGAGTCCAATTGCAGCTGTTGCCAGCAAGACACCCCTGGATGAGGTGACTGTGATGACATAACTATGATGTCATGCTGTGTAACAAGTGAACCCGTAATTGTAGGAGTTGCATACATTTCCATCTACTGCCCCACACACATGCACACACACACACACAGCCCAAGGCGAAGCAAGCGGATGTGGGCAAGTTTGTGGAGCTACCCGGGGCGGAGGTGGGGAAGGTGGTGGTACGGTTCCCCCCAGAGGCTTCCGGGTAGGTCACCCATGCACACATCAACGTATATGCTAGCTCTCGCCCTTCCTTCTTATCTTGAACATTTACTTTTGTTGCTCATGGGAGATTACGCACAAGAGAGGCAGCGTTTGCCTTTGCCAACATGCTGAGCTATTGAGTGGCACAAATAAAATGGTCTGGCTCTAGGCAGTAGAGTGATTGGATACTCCCTCCTATCTCCCTCCCTCCCTCACCCCTTCCCTCCCTCACCCCCTCCCTCCCTCCCTCCTATCTCAGCTACCTCCACATCGGCCATGCGAAGGCAGCTCTGCTGAACCAGTACTACCAGAAGTCATTTGACGGCCGACTGATCATGAGGTTCGACGACACCAACCCAGAGAAAGAGAAGGCTGACTTTGAAAAGGTTTGATCGTCAAGGAGAGAAGGGAGAGGCAAGGAGAGAAGGGAGGGGCAAGGAGAGGGGAGGGGAAGGAAGTGGAGAGAGGAGTAGGGGAGAAAGAGAGAAGGGTTGGGAGGAGGGGAGTGGGAGAAAGGCCAGCTTGGGGCAAATATAGTCAGTACATGTGCTTGTCGCATTTCCCTCCCTCCCTCCCCCTCCCTCCCCCTCCCTCCCCCTCCCTCCCTCCCTCCCTCCCTCCCTCCCCCCCTCCCTCCCTCCCTCCCTCCCCCCCTCCCCCCCTCCCTCCCCCCTCCCTCCCTCCCTCCCTCCCTCCCTCCCTCCCTCCCTCCCCCCCCTCCCTCCCCCCTCCCTCCCTCCCTCCCTCCCCCTCCCTCCCTCCCTCCCTCCACCTCCCTCCCTCCCTCCCCCCTCCCTCCCACCCCCCACCCTCCCTCCCTCCCTCCCACCACCCTCCCTCCCCCTCCACCCCCCCCCACCCACCCACCCCTCCCTCCCACCCTCCCACCCCCCCCACCCCCCCACCCACCCCCCTCCACCCCACCCCCTCCCTCCCTCCCCCCACCCCCCTCCCTCCACCCACCCTCCCACCCTCCCCTCCCCCCTCACCACCCACCCCCACCCTCCCTCCCCCCCCACCCCCCCTCCCCCCTCCCTCCCTCCCACCCTCCCCCCACCCCTCCCACCCACCCACCCCCTCCCCCACCCACCCCCCTCCCCCCTCCCACCCACCCACCCTCCCACCCTCCACCCTCCCCCCCACCCCCCCCCCCACCCCCCACCCTCCCCCTCCCTCCCCCCACCCCCCCCTCCCCCCACCCACCCTCCCTCCCCCCCCTCCCCCTCCCACCCCCCCACCCACCCCCCTCCCTCCTCCCTCCCACCCTCCCTCCCTCCCTCCCCCCCCTCCCACCCACCCTCCCACCCTCCCTCCCTCCCCCCTCCCCCCACCCTCCCTCCCACCCTCCCCCCCACCCCCCCACCCCCCCACCCCCACCCACCCACCCACCCCCCACCCCCCCACCCCACCCACCCCCCTCCCCCACCCCCACCCTCCCCCCCACCCCCCTCCCACCCTCCCACCCACCCCCCCTCCCTCCCCCTCCCACCCCCCTCCCACCCTCCCTCCCCTCCCACCCTCCCCCACCCTCCCCCCCCCTCCCCCCACCCCTCCCTCCCACCCCCCCTCCCCCCCTCCCCCCCTCCCTCCCTCCCTCCCTCCCTCCCCCCCCACCCCCTCCCTCCCCCTCCCTCCCTCCCTCCACCCTCCCTCCCTCCCCCTCCCTCCCCCCTCCCCCCTCCCTCCCTCCCTCCCTCCCTCCCCCCTCCCCCCTCCCTCCCTCCCTCCCTCCCTCCCTCCCTCCCCCCCCCCCCTCCCTCCCCCCCTCCCTCTCTCCCTCCCTCCCTCCCCCCCCCTCCCCCCTCCTCCCTCCTCCCTCCCCCCTCCCTCCCTCCCTCCCTCCCCCCTCCCTCCCTCCCTCCCTCCCTCCCTCCCTCCCCTCCCTTCCCCCCTCCCTCCCTCCCTCCCTCCCTCCCTCCCTCCCCCTCTCTCTCTCCCTCCCTCCCTCCCTCCCTCCCTCCCTCCACCTCTCTCTCCCTCCCTCCCTCCCTCCCTCCCTCCCTCCCTCCCCCCCTCCCCCCTCCCTCCCCCCTCCCTCCCTCCCTCCCTCCCTCCCTCCCTCCCCCTCCCTCCCCCTCCCTCCCCCTCCCTCCCTCCCTCCCTCCTCCCTCCCTCCCTCCCTCCCTCCCTCCCCCCTCCCTCCCTCCCTCCCTCCCTCCCTCCCTCCCTCCCCCCTCCCCCCTCCCTCCCTCCCTCCCCCCCTCCCCCCCTCCCCCCCTCCCTCCCTCCCTCCCTCCCCCCCTCCCCCCTCCCTCCCCCCTCCCTCCCTCCCTCCCTCCTCCCTCCCTCCCCCTCCTCCCCCCCTCCCCCCTCCCTCCCTCCCTCCTCCCTCCCCCCTCCCCCCTCCCTCCCTCCCTCCCTCCCTCCCTCCTCCCTCCTCCCCCCTCCCTCCCTCCCCCCCTCCCTCTCTCCCTCCCCTCCTCCCTCCCCCCCTCCCCCCTCCCTCCCTCCCTCCCTCCCCCCTCCCTCCCTCCCTCCCTCCCTCCCCCCTCCCTCCCTCCCTCCCTCCCTCCCTCCCTCCCTCCCTTCCCCCCTCCCTCCCTCCCTCCCTCCCTCCCTCCCCCTCTCTCTCTCCCTCCCTCCCTCCCTCCCTCCCTCCCTCCACCTCTCTCTCCCTCCCTCCCTCCCCCCTCCCTCCCTCCCTCCCCCCTCCCTCCCTCCCTCCCTCCCTCCCTCCCCCCCTCCCTCCCTCCCTCCCTCCCTCCCTCCCTCCCCCTCTCTCTCTCTCCCTCCCTTCCTCCCTCCCTCCCTCCCTCCCTCCCCCCCTCTCTCTCTCCCTCCCTCCCTCCCTCTCTCCCTCCCTCCCTCCCTCCCTCCCTCCCTCCCTCCCTCCCCCTCTCTCTCTCTCCCTCCCTCCCTCCCTCCCTCCCTCCCTCCCCCTCTCTCTCTCTCCCTCCCTCCCTCCCTCCCTCCCTCCCTCCCTCCCCCCCCTCCCTCCCTCCCTCCTGCCCACCCTCCCTCCCTCCCTTTTTTATTTTTGTCTCGGCACCGAAGTGCCGAGACACAGTGCTGGATGCGTAGGTACGTACGTACATACGTACATATGTACGTACGTACGTGGTACGTCGCTTTTCGCAACGCGCCCGCACAAGTGCTGCAAACGTATTCATAGCCTGTAAGTAGATCTTCAAAAGTGATTATGGGTTTGCATGGCTGCTCATGAATCCTCTTACCAAGACTGCTGCTTGGTAGCTGTAGTACTTAATTCAGGACAATGAATACTCACCCATCCAGTGTGCTGCACTCAGCCATCCCAAGTGCATACTAACTCACTCAGCTAGCTAGCTAGCTATATAGATAAGTGCTGAAAGAATTGGCCAAGGTGTTGACTAAACATCAAGCCCAGACACGACCATACTGCTTTCACCCTTTGGGTGAACATTCCTGACCCACCCCTTGCTCACACAGAACCTCCAAGGATATTGACGCTCACTTAAGCTGAAAGTCTCATGGCTAACAGGTTTTGCAGTCATAATAAAGGGTTAAGCAGCTGCCATGTCCTCTGCATGATTCTAGCTGATACCAAGTCGTGCCGAGACACATCAAGTCTTTTAAAGACTCACTTGTTATTTTTATAAACATCTTTTTTGCATGTGAGGGGTACATACAAGGAGGCTTAGAGGTCAGCCATTGTCAAACATGCTGAGCTATTGCATGGCACAAATAATGTAGGCTGTCTCTAAGGGCTAGGATGAAAGTGGTAGAAATAATGTTATATACAATGTAAAAGGTGGGTTTGATATAATATAAAATGTGCTTATGTCGAAGAGTCTCTGGTTGTCCAAATCCTGTGTGACCCGAGGATGGCCTTTCTACTGACATCCTGCAGAAAGTTGTGTCTGATTTTCTGACTGCAGCTCTTGAGAATGGGAAACAGGCGTTTAAAGCCCTCAATGTTCAGAAAGCCTCGACTACCGACTTCGAGGGTTACAGTGCTCCTCCCTCCCTCCCTCCCGCCCTCCCTCCCGCCCTCCCTCCCTCCCTCCCGCCCTCCCTCCCGCCCTCCCTCCCTCCCTCCCGCCCTCCCTCCCTCCCTCCCTCCCTCCCTCCTTCCCTCTCCAGGTTATCCTTGAAGATGTGGCAATGCTGGACATCAAGCCGAACACGTTCAGCTACACCTCGGACTATTTTGACCGCTACCTGGAGTATGCTGAGCAGCTGATACGCGAGGGCAAAGCGTTCGTTGATGACACGCCTCCGGAGGAGATGAAGAAAGAACGGGAGAACAGGATTCCCTCCAAGAACAGAGACCTCAGTCAGTAGTGGCAGTTGGCAGCACTCTTGTAGGATGTGGAACATTCGCTAATACCCTCTCTCCCTCCTTCATTTCCTCATCCTCCTCCCCCTCCTCCTCCCCCTCCTCCTCCCCCTCCTCCTCCTCCTCCTCCTCCTCCCCCTCCTCCTCCCCCTCCTCCTCCCCCTCCTCCTCCCCAACCTCCTCCCCCTCCTCCTCCCCCTCCTCCTCCTCCTCCTCCTCCCCCTCCTCCTCCCCCTCCTCCTCCCCCTCCTCCTCCCCCACCTCCTCCCCCTCCTCCTCCCCCTCATCCTCCTCCCCCTCCTCCTCCCCGTCATCCTCCTCCCCCTCATCCTCCTCCCCCTCCTCCTCCCCGTCATCCTCCTCCCCCTCCTCCCCCTCCTTCTCCCCTCCTCCTCCCCCTCCTCCTCCCCCTCTTCCTCCCCCTCCTCCTCCCCCTCCTCCTCCTCCTCCTCCCCCTCCTCCTCCCCCTCCTCCACCTCCTCCTCCTCCTTCTCCTCCCCCTCCTCCCCCCCCCCCCCCCCCCCCCCCCCCCTCCGTTCCCATCCTCCTCCTCCCCCATCCCTCCGTCTCCCATAGCTGTTGATGAGAATCTGGCACTGTGGGAGGAGATGCAGAGAGGATCTGATCGAGGTCTCATGTGTTGCCTTCGGGCGAAGATCGACATACAATCTGACAATGGATGTATGCGTGATCCGACCATCTACCGGTGCAAGCTGGAGCCACACCCCCACACCAAGGACAAGTACAAGTGAGTGGTGTTCAAATGATGTCATTGCTGCTTCCGATGATGTCACTGCTTCTTCCGATGATGTCATGCTTGTTCTGATTATGACATAACTTCAGTCAGAATCTTGGTAGGCTCTACTGACCTGTGACCTCTGACCTCTGACCTCCACTCGCAGGGTGTACCCGACCTACGACTTTGCCTGTCCCATCATTGACAGTATTGAGGGAGTGACTCACGCCCTCCGGACCACGGAGTACCACGACCGGGATCCCCAGTACTTCTGGGTCCTGCAAACCCTCGGACTGCGTGAGCCATTCCTCTACGAGTACAGCCGGCTGAACCTACAGAACACTGTGCTGTCTAAGAGGAGGCTGCGCTGGATTGTGGAGCAGGGCATCGTCAGCGGATGGTGCGTGGTGGGATTTGATAGTTGGACATAGTACAGAGTTTTATGATAGAATACTTCCCATGATCAGGTTCCTTCTTCTCCCCCTCCTCTCCTTCTCCTTCTCCCCCTCCCTCCCATCCTCCCTCCCTCCCTCCAACCCGTCCCACCCTCAACCACCAGGGATGATCCCCGTTTCCCTACAGTCCGAGGCGTGCTGCGTCATGGTATGACGGTAGAGGGCTTGAAGCAGTTCATTGTGTCCCAGGGGTCCTCACGGGCCATCGTCATGATGGAGTGGGACAAGCTGTGGTCATGTAATAGGAAGGTGTGTGGGAAGTTGTGTGTGGAGGTAAACGATGTGGGGAGTAAGGAGTGGTGGAAGGAGGGAGGAAGGAGGAGTGAGGGAAGGGCCGGGGAGGGAGAGGAGGGAAGCGATATCAGAGAACGCGGTAGCGTTCTCTATTTAGGGATGGCTAAGGAAATTTCAAAATACCATACTGATGCACCAGCAGGAAAACGGCCAAAGAAGCTACTACCCCCCAAACCAAGCAGAATGATACTGCCTAGCAGTTCACAAAAACACTCGCAAACCTTAGAGTACGCGGGAGTCGAATAATAAGTCGCCGTAAAATTCCGATTTCGTCATCTTCTTTCTTTCTTGCTGCTTCTTCTTCTTTCTCATTGACTAGCATAGCTGGACAACAAAAGCATTTCCTGAGCTAGTTCACTCACAGAACAACGTCGCTTTCGTCGTAGTAGCTCCTTTCGGCCCTTTTGACTACATACTGGCAAGAACGGCACTGCTGGCTAGCTACGATTCCGTGAATTGCTAGCACGAAGCCATTTTGATGCAACCAGAGGTCACGCGTGCCAAATGCGCATGTGCAGTTCACATGCAAACGCATGTTGCATTCTTTTTTACAGCATTCTGGGCGCTTGGTGATCAGCTGAATCCTTGTGAATCCATCATCTGGTGCCTCACTACCGCTGCGAGGAATTTCTACCAACCTGTTCTTGCCAAGATCTATCGTGACTATGCCATCATGGAGGCGTGGCTTTCTTTTCATGACGTAGCTACAGTGCGGAACATGTATAATGTTATACCACCAATACTGTGAGTGAGGTTAGAGTTTTGGAATACTATTAGTGGAAATAGAATGAAGCATCAAAGCCTGCTCAGTGCCCAGCAGAAGGTTCACATCCATTAATAAAACCTGACATCATGAAAGTTACGCATTCCATGCGCTTAAAAAACCTCACAAACTAGAAACAAAAAAATTTTCTTACAAAAATTACAAATGATTTAGTGATGGCCACCCGATCGACTCCCGAAAAAGCAGACAAACAAGGAATGCCATTAACCAGCCTCAGTCCCATCCCATCCCTAAATTATACATTTTTCAATGGGATGGGACTGAGGCTGGTTAATGGCATTCCTTGTTTGTCTGCTTTTTCGGGAGTCGATCGGGGTGGCCATCACTAAATCATTTGTAATTTTTGTAAGAAATTTTTTTTGTTTCTAGTAAGGATAAAGGGAGGGAGAAATGGAGGAAGTAGAAGAGAAGCAAAGCTAGGAGGGATAACCTGTGGGTACACAGGATTGTCATAATGTATCTAGTATTTTTTTAATGCGCCTGCAATTGATGTTGCGTTGATCCCCCCCCCCCCCCCCCCCCCCCCGATGTTAGGTAATTGACCCGATTGCCCCACGCCACACGGCCTTGCTGCGGTCGGAGGTGGTGCCCCTCCACATCCATGGGGTCACGGAGGAGAGGAAGATGGTGGCAAAGCACCCCAAGGTGGGCGTCAGGGGGCACTGGTGTAGCACAGGGAAAGCGGTTGCTGTTACATGTATCAGGTGCTGACTTCAGTCAGTATGGTGCATGTTACAGGTGTACGGTATCTAATTTCATCGATCAGTAGCCACTAGCTGTTACTAATATTTTATTCACTTGATTTCATGTACATGTATGTGGGTGTGTGTCCCTCCCACACCCCCACACCCCCGCACACGCCTCACACTCCCACCCAGAATGTGGAGGTGGGGGAGAAGGAGGTGTGGTACTCCCCCCGGGTGCTGGTGGAGGGAGGGGATGCACAGACGCTCTACGTGGGTGAAACCGTGACCCTTCTGAACTGGGGCAACCTGGTCGTCACTGCCATGGACAAGTGGGTTGCTAGGAGACCACTGATGTTGCTAGGAGACATACTTCTACACACACACACACACACAGGGATACCGCTGGCCGAGTCAACAAGGTGGAGGCCCGTCTGGAGCTCGACAACACAGACTACAAGAACACGCAGAAACTCACGTGGCTGTCCGATGTGGACAGAGCTCCCCTCACCCTGACAGTGTGTGTCCACTTCGACCACCTCATCACCAAGGGTGTGCTGAAGCCAGACGAGGACTTCAAGGACTTTGTCAACTGGAACTCCAAGGTGGGATACGTCGGAGGGCCCCAGGACTCGAGCCTCGTTCCCAGGCCTTCTCACTCCAGCTTTGTCACTTGCAGTACTAGCGCTGGGGAAGGCTTGGTAAAACTTGTCACATGCAGTGATGTACCTGGACCACTCTCAGATGATCAGCTAGGCTGTGTACTATGAGTGACATGCTATGACCAGAGCCAAGCCTCATCAGCTGGGGTAACAAGGAGATTGGGACCTGGGACTAGACGTCGCAATCATTTGGCCATTGTTTTAGTTCTTGTTGATTCTGTCATCAGGTGTAGTACACGGTTGGATAGATGCTGGTGTCAGTACCATCATAAAGTCATTGGATTGATCTCTCACTAGCGCTCACTCACAATGGTATGTGTAATTCTATTGCAGGCTACCTATGAGATGCTGGGTGACCCATCGCTACGGCAACTGAAGAAAGGTGACATCATCCAACTGCAGCGAAGGGGGTTCTTTATTTGTGACGAGCCCTACCGCCCTCCCTCCCCCTACACGGGGGTGGAGTCTCCCTGTGTGCTGTTCAATGTTCCCGACGGACACTCAAAGGACATGCCCACCTCTGGAAGCAAGGTGTGGTATACTGTAGTATACTGTGATGCACTAGTATACTGTGGTATACTGTAGTATACTGTGGTATACTGTGATGCACTAGTATACTGTATACTGTGACACACTGTGTGCATTCTGGTATATTATGATATACTATGATATACTATGATGTGCTGATATGTTTTCCAGAAAAAGAAGGCGGAGGGTCCGGCTGAACCTCAGCAACCAGCGAAGAAGATGAAGCCCCCCATGCAGGCCACACCCACTTTTACCATGGAAATCAAGTCATGTGACCCAGAGGTCCTGAAGCAACAGATCGATGCGCAAGGGGGCAAAGTGAGAGACCTCAAGTCCAGTGGAGCAGAAAAGGTGATCTCTCGTCATCCAGGCTGCCTCCTAGTAATACACACATGCACACACACACACACGCACACAAAACCACACTTCTATGCTGGACATCACAAGCCGGAGATCACAAGCCTCACATAACAACAGCATCTCATCAGTCACTAGAATAGTTCAAATATCTCGTTTACCACCTAGTGAGGGGGAGCTGACCAGAGGTAGTAAGACCAGCTGGTTGGGGGGAGTGTAGTACAACTAGGAGTAGGAAGTTACTCAGAGCTGCCTAGAAGCAGAGAAGCTGCCTGTAGAGGAAGGTGAGCTACAGTACCTTCTAGGAGATGAACCACTGTGTTACGATCTGTAGTGGGCTGGTCAGGGTTTGAGGGTTGGCTGGTTGGGGTTAGAGTGCGTTTACCTGCCCTGGTTAGTGCACTCCTCTGCTGATGGGAGCACTGTGTGGTGCTGCTAGGGATGGGAGCACTGTGTGGTGCTGCTAGGGACGGGAGCACTGTGTGGTGCTGCTAGGGATGGGGGAGCACTGTGTGGTGCTGCTAGGGATGGGGGAGCACTGTGTGGTGCTGCTAGGGACGGGAGCACTGTGTGGTGCTGCTAGGGATGGGGGAGCACTGTGTGGTGCTGCTAGGGATGGGGGAGCACTGTGTGGTGCTGCTAGGGATGGGAGCACTGTGTGGTGCTGCTAGGGATGGGAGCACTGTGTGGTGCTGCTAGGGATGGGGGCACTGTGTGGTGCTGCTAGGGATGGGAGCACTGTGTGGTGCTGCTAGGGATGGGGGCACTGTGTGGTGCTGCTAGGGATGGGGGCACTGTGTGGTGCTGCTAGGGATGGGAGCACTGTGTGGTGCTGCTAGGGATGGGAGCACTGTGTGGTGCTGCTAGGGATGGGAGCACTGTGTGGTGCTGCTAGGGATGGGAGCACTGTGTGGTGCTGCTAGGGATGGGAGCACTGTGTGGTGCTGCTAGGGATGGGAGCACTGTGTGGTGCTGCTAGGGATGGGAGCACTGTGTGGTGCTGCTAGGGATGGGGGCACTGTGTGGTGCTGCTAGGGATGGGAGCACTGTGGTGCTGCTAGGGATGGGAGCACTGTGTGGTGCTGGCTGTGTTGTGTTAACAGTGTTCCACTACTCTGCTGCATGAGTGCTCTTCCTACCTGTGACATGCTCAACCTCAAACCTTGGCTCACTCGGCTGCTCTCCTAACTTCAAACCTTGGCTCACTCACCTGCTCATCTACGTAACTTCATCATAGGACTGGTTACCTATTGTGAAATTTGACCCCTTAATTCCATTTACTGCCCTCCCAGTCTGCTGAGACAGAAGTCTGGCGTGGGTGGCATTGCCAGTAGTTGACTTGACTCCACCAGCTGGCTGTGGACTGTGTAGATGAAGGGGTGTGGTCATGCCTTGCACTGTGCTTGTACTGGAGCGCATCAAGGGTCACATCAGTTATAAGATCAACTGTTCTTTTCGAATAGAGAATGTGGTAGCCTTGTCATGTGACATTGTAAGGTCAGCATGATTTGTCATGTGACGTTAAGTATGGTGACATGGCTTGTCATGTGTGACTATTTTTTACATGGTTTGTCATGTGACATTGACATGGTTTGTCATGTGACATTGTGTATGGTTGATGTGGTTTGTCATGTGACTTGTGTAAGGTCAACATGGTTTGTCATGTGACATTACCTCATTGTCTTGCTCACATACCCACAGAGCGAAACAGACCGTGAAGTCTCAGTTCTTCTCGCCCTCAAGGCACGGTACAGGGAGCTCACGGGGGAGGACCTGTCAGGTGGAGCCGGCAAGAAGAAAGGCAAGGCTAAATCCGAGGGGAAGAAACAGCCAAGCGAGGCGAAGGGCAAGATGGACGAGAAGAAGAGCAAGTCAGGAGAGAAAAAAGCTGCACCCACCAGTGGGGAGGGGGAGGGGTCAGGGATCAAACACAAGACAAGGTAACCTTGAGGTAATTTGTCATGGGAACTTCTGTGTGAGATGTGAATAGTGAGACTGCACAGTTGGATCAAGTGCATTAGAGTATCCGGATAGTCTTAATATGGCAGTTCCTCGATCCCCTTCCCCCCTCCGTCTCCCCTTCCCTCCCCCCTTCCCTCCTCCCCTTCCCCCCTGCCCTGTCTCCCTCCCCTTTCTCCCTTTCTCTCCCCCCCCCCCCCTCTCCCCCAGGCTGGGTCTAGAGGTGCAGAAGGAGGAGAACCTCAGTGAGTGGTACTCGCAGGTGATCACAAAGGCAGAGATGGTCGAGTACTACGATGTGAGTGGGTGCTACATCCTGCGTCCCTGGTCCTTCTCCATCTGGGAGAAGGTACAAGGTGGGTGTGACTGCCATCAGCCTTCTCTCTGAACCTCGGGCTATTCACAGGACTGAGAGATCTCGAGGTTGTGGGTGACTGCAGATAGCCTCCTCTCTGAGCCTCAGACAGGTTTTGCTTCATAACTCTGTATCACCATATATCGCAAGGAAGCCATCTCGGCCTTCTTGTCCTGTGGTGATTTACAGAGTTGCGCATTCTGGAAACAAAGTAGCTTTGCCACACCTCATTTCTGATCCCGTTTGTCACTGGACTGTGCCTTTGATCCTCCCACAAATGCAACGCTGTTTTGTTGCTATGGTGACCCTATATAGCCCTCCTGGGCACTGCCGTTCTTCTGTCCACTTAGCGTTCTTTGACACGGAGATCAAGAAACTGGGAGTGGAGAACGTCTACTTCCCGATGTTTGTCTCCAAGAGTGCACTAGAGAAGGAGAAGGAGCACATTGCTGACTTTGCCCCCGAGGTGGCGTGGGTCACAAAGAGTGGCCAGTCGGAACTGGCAGAGCCAATCGCCATTCGTCCGACCTCCGAGACCGCCATGTACCCAACCTTCGCCAAGTGGGTCCAGTCCCACCGCGACCTGCCCATCAGGGTCAACCAGTGGTGCAATATTGTGGTATGTGGGTGTGGGGGCGTGGGTGTGTGTGTGGTGTGGGGGTGTGGGGGCGTGGGTGTGTGTGTGGTGTGGGGTGTGGGTGTGTGTGTGTGGTGTGTGTGTGTGTGTGTGTGTGTGTGTGTGTGTGTGTGTGTGTGGGTGGGTTATGCATGGTGTGTGTGTGTTGGTTGTGCACGCATGTATGTATTTGTGTTTGTGTGTATAGTAATGTTGTATTTTGTGATACCCAGTGAAGCCAGCAAACTAAGCAAAGATATCCAAGTTCTGTTTGCTACATGTACACTGCCACCTGTTGTGGAGGGCGTCCTGGGGGCATGCATAGCCTCATTCCCAGGCCTTCTACACCTCCAGTTTTTGATCGCTTACAGTGCGTGAACCCCCCCCCCCCCCCCCAATTAACCTGACAGTGTGGAAGGCCTGGGAACGTGGCTATCTACATTTAGGCGTGCAGATGCTGGATATCTTGGGCTAGGAATGAGATATGAAGCTGGGATTTGCACCATTGTGATCAGCATGAATAGAGCTTTCCAATGATGTCCGTTTTGCTGTAGGTTCAATTTTGACCCAAAATCATAAAATCCATGGATTATAGCCTTTGGTCGAGTGTGATTTTTGGCAAAAATGTGACCGAGATTAAAAATCATTTTTACCACATGGCTTGGAGGTTGTCTATATGCTGATCACAATGGCACAATACCCAGCTTCATATCTCATTCAAATGCATGGATACAACACGTCTTTCTTTAGACAATGGATAAGTGCCAGCTAAGTGCTATGCTAGGTATCTTGGGCTAGGAAGGAGATATGAAGCTGGGATTTGCACCATTGTGATCAGCATGAATGGAGCATTCCAATGATGTCCTTTTTTGCTGTAGGTTGAATTTTGACCCAAATTCATGAAAAACCATGGATTATAGCCTTTGGTCGAGTGTGATTTTTGACAAAAATGTGACCAAAATTAAAAATCATTTTAAGGACATTATTTGAAAGCTCCTTTTGTGCTGACCACAATGGCACTACCCCCAGCTTCATATTTCAGTCATATACCTAGTGCAACGTTCTCTATACCGAATACCAAGTACAGTTCATTGGTCCATTTTTGGCAAAAAGTGGCACATCAGTCTCCCTATAGAACAGGAGTGCTGTTTCGGCCAATTGCCATACTTAGTAGAAAATGGTGTGCCAAGTTGCAGAAAAACCTATAGCTTGTTTGTAGTTATTGTCCCTTCAGGCTATAGGGGAATCCCTACTGTCCCTGTGAGAGCCACTTCCTTATTCCCTGCAGCGTTGGGAGTTCAAGCACCCGCAGCCATTCCTGCGAACTCGGGAGTTCCTCTGGCAGGAAGGACATACTGCATTCGCCAACAAGGCTGATGCTGAAGAGGAAGTGGGTGGAGCTATCTAATTATGGGGATGGGAAATAATTTCTTTTGCATTTCTAGATGTGCGTGTGTAAGCTGCGATGTCCATCACTGGGTGGAGCCTCTGGTAATAGGTAATAGAAAGAAACGTGTCCAAAATCTCACTCTCAACACTCGCCAGCTCTGACTTATTCCAGCTCAGCTATGGGCATGTCAGCATACCTGTAGTTCTCCACTGCCCACCACTGCCTTTGTGTCTTCCAGGTGCTGACGATCCTGAAGCTCTACCAGCGAGTGTACGAGGAGCTCCTGGCCATACCCGTCATCCCGGGACGCAAGACCGAGAAGGAGAAATTCGCAGGTGGTGACTATACCACTACCATTGAGGCTTTCGTGTCAGCCAGTGGGAGGGGAATCCAGGTAATCTGATTGGATATTGGTCATGTGACATGGTTTCGTAATGTGATTGGTCGTTGTTGATTGATGTCTCCAGTCATTTTGTGTGTACCAAGTATTGGTCATGTGACTGACATCTGCACTCTGATTGGTTACCTTTGATCTTCCGACAGGCTGCAACCTCTCACCACCTTGGCCAGAACTTCTCAAAGATGTTTGAGATTGTATTTGAGAATCCAACAAAGGTCAGAGTTCATCAGTAATTGTCATACACACCAAACATTGAACGTGTAGATGGTCGAACGACATGCGAAATGTAGCGTCTTCGTGTAGATTACGTCATACCCACGTGAGGAAACCTACCAGGCCCTCCCCGCTTTTCTGTACTGCAAAGCAAGTTGGCGAGCATTTATTGACGTGCACTGGTCTCAATCCGAGGCTCATGTGCGGGGGCAGAGAAGAGAGCCTGGTACACACTGATTGCGAATGCTCATGTTTCCCTCAGAACGGGAATTTCTGTCATGATCTTGGTAATCATGATGTTGGAAAATCCACCATCTCTCAGAGCTAATGAAACATGAAGTTGAAAGGGGGTTCTGTTTGTGTTCAAGCACTCCATGTGGGGGCCACTGTGTGCAGGCGGTGCTTATCTCTACTCTTCAATTAGTGCAGTTTTGGAATTCCAGTGCTAGATCTATAGCATGTCTGCTGTGCCAGCACTTCCTGTTTTCAGTGATGCTGCCAGCTGGTCACCTGGCCACTCTCAGATGTTGCCAGCTGGTCACCTGGCCTGCTTTGCTTTCTCGTACCTGGACTAAGTCCACGACCCCCCACCTTCCCTCTGCTGCCCAGGAGGTGAGCAGCTGGAGAGTGTGTGCTATGTGAGCTGTGTGTGTTGTGTGAGCTGTGTGAGCTGTGTGTGCTGTGTGTGCTGTGTGAGCTGTGTGTGCTGTGTGTGCTGTGTGAGCTGTGTGAGCTGTGTGTGCTGTGTGAGCTGTGTGTGTTGTGTGAGCTGTGTGTGCTGTGTGAGCTGTGTGTGCTGTGTGAGCTGTGTGAGCTGTGTGAGCTGTGTGTGCTGTGTGAGCTGTGTGAGCTGTGTGTGCTGTGTGTGCTGTGTGAGCTGTGTGTGCTGTGGAGCTGTGTGAGCTGTGTGAGCTGTGTGAGCTGTGTGAGCTGTGTGTGCTGTGTGTGTTGTGTGAGCTGTGTGTGCTGTGTGAGCTGTGTGAGCTGTGTGTGCTGTGTGTGTTGTGTGTGCTGTGTGTGCTGTGTGAGCTGTGTGTGCTGTGTGTGCTGTGTGAGCTGTGTGTGCTGTGTGTGCTGTGTGAGCTGTGTGTGCTGTGTGTGCTGTGTGTGCTGTGTGAGCTGTGTGTGCTGTGTGTGCTGTGTGAGCTGTGTGTGCTGTGTGTGCTGTGTGTGCTGTGTGAGCTGTGTGAGCTGTGTGTGCTGTGTGAGCTGTGTGAGCTGTGTGTGCTGTGTGTGCTGTGTGAGCTGTGTGTGCTGTGGAGCTGTGTGAGCTGTGTGAGCTGTGTGAGCTGTGGAGCTGTGTGAGCTGTGTGTGCTGTGTGTGCTGTGTGTGCTGTGTGTGCTGTGGAGCTGTGTGAGCTGTGTGAGCTGTGTGAGCTGTGGAGCTGTGTGAGCTGTGTGTGCTGTGTGTGCTGTGTGTGCTGTGTGAGCTGTGTGTGCTGTGTGTGCTGTGTGAGCTGTGTGAGCTGTGTGTGCTGTGTGTGCTGTGTGAGCTGTGTGTGCTGTGTGTGCTGTGTGAGCTGTGTGAGCTGTGTGTGCTGTGTGTGCTGTGTGAGCTGTGTGAGCTGTGTGAGCTGTGTGTGCTGTGTGTGCTGTGTGTGCTGTGTGAGCTGTGTGTGCTGTGTGTGCTGTGTGAGCTGTGTGAGCTGTGTGTGCTGTGTGTGCTGTGTGAGCTGTGTGTGCTGTGTGTGCTGTGTGAGCTGTGTGAGCTGTGTGTGCTGTGTGTGCTGTGTGAGCTGTGTGAGCTGTGTGTGCTGTGTGTGCTGTGTGTGCTGTGTGAGCTGTGTGCTGTGTGAGCTGTGTGAGCTGTGTGTGCTGTGTGAGCTGTGTGTGCTGTGTGTGCTGTGTGAGCTGTGTGAGCTGTGTGTGCTGTGTGCTGTGTGTGCTGTGGAGCTGTGTGAGCTGTGTGAGCTGTGTGAGCTGTGGAGCTGTGTGAGCTGTGTGTGCTGTGTGTGCTGTGTGTGCTGTGTGCTGTGTGTGCTGTGGAGCTGTGTGAGCTGTGTGAGCTGTGTGAGCTGTGGAGCTGTGTGAGCTGTGTGTGCTGTGTGTGCTGTGTGTGCTGTGTGAGCTGTGTGTGCTGTGTGTGCTGTGTGAGCTGTGTGAGCTGTGTGTGCTGTGTGTGCTGTGTGAGCTGTGTGTGCTGTGTGTGCTGTGTGAGCTGTGTGAGCTGTGTGTGCTGTGTGTGCTGTGTGAGCTGTGTGTGCTGTGTGAGCTGTGTGAGCTGTGTGTGCTGTGTGTGCTGTGTGTGCTGTGTGAGCTGTGTGTGCTGTGTGTGCTGTGTGAGCTGTGTGAGCTGTGTGTGCTGTGTGTGCTGTGTGAGCTGTGTGTGCTGTGTGTGCTGTGTGAGCTGTGTGTGCTGTGTGTGCTGTGTGAGCTGTGTGTGCTGTGTGTGCTGTGTGAGCTGTGTGAGCTGTGTGAGCTGTGTGAGCTGTGTGTGCTGTGTGAGCTGTGTGAGCTGTGTGTGCTGTGTGTGCTGTGTGAGCTGTGTGAGCTGTGTGTGCTGTGTGCTGTGTGTGCTGTGGAGCTGTGTGAGCTGTGTGAGCTGTGTGAGCTGTGGAGCTGTGTGAGCTGTGTGTGCTGTGTGTGCTGTGTGTGCTGTGTGCTGTGTGTGCTGTGGAGCTGTGTGAGCTGTGTGAGCTGTGTGAGCTGTGGAGCTGTGTGAGCTGTGTGTGCTGTGTGTGCTGTGTGTGCTGTGTGAGCTGTGTGTGCTGTGTGTGCTGTGTGAGCTGTGTGAGCTGTGTGTGCTGTGTGTGCTGTGTGAGCTGTGTGTGCTGTGTGTGCTGTGTGAGCTGTGTGTGCTGTGTGAGCTGTGTGAGCTGTGTGTGCTGTGTGTGCTGTGTGTGCTGTGTGAGCTGTGTGTGCTGTGTGTGCTGTGTGAGCTGTGTGAGCTGTGTGTGCTGTGTGTGCTGTGTGAGCTGTGTGTGCTGTGTGTGCTGTGTGAGCTGTGTGTGCTGTGTGAGCTGTGTGTGCTGTGTGTGCTGTGTGAGCTGTGTGAGCTGTGTGAGCTGTGTGAGCTGTGTGAGCTGTGTGTGCTGTGTGAGCTGTGTGAGCTGTGTGTGCTGTGTGTGCTGTGTGTGCTGTGTGTGCTGTGTGAGCTGTGTGAGCTGTGTGTGCTGTGTGAGCTGTGTGTGCTGTGTGTGCTGTGTGTGCTGTGTGAGCTGTGTGTGCTGTGTGTGCTGTGTGAGCTGTGTGAGCTGTGTGTGCTGTGTGTGCTGTGTGAGCTGTGTGAGCTGTGTGCTGTGTGAGCTGTGTGAGCTGTGTGAGCTGTGTGAGCTGTGTGTGCTGTGTGTGCTGTGTGAGCTGTGTGTGTTGTGTGAGCTGTGTGTGCTGTGTGAGCTGTGTGTGCTGTGTGAGCTGTGTGAGCTGTGTGAGCTGTGTGAGCTGTGTGTGCTGTGTGAGCTGTGTGTGTTGTGTGAGCTGTGTGTGCTGTGTGAGCTGTGTGTGCTGTGTGAGCTGTGTGAGCTGTGTGAGCTGTGTGTGCTGTGTGAGCTGTGTGAGCTGTGTGAGCTGTGTGTGCTGTGTGTGCTGTGTGAGCTGTGTGTGCTGTGGAGCTGTGTGAGCTGTGTGAGCTGTGTGAGCTGTGTGTGCTGTGTGTGCTGTGTGAGCTGTGTGTGCTGTGTGAGCTGTGTGAGCTGTGTGTGCTGTGTGTGCTGTGTGAGCTGTGTGTGCTGTGTGAGCTGTGTGTGCTGTGTGTGCTGTGTGAGCTGTGTGTGCTGTGTGTGCTGTGTGTGCTGTGTGAGCTGTGTGTGCTGTGTGTGCTGTGTGAGCTGTGTGTGCTGTGTGTGCTGTGTGTGCTGTGTGAGCTGTGTGAGCTGTGTGTGCTGTGTGAGCTGTGTGAGCTGTGTGTGCTGTGTGTGCTGTGTGAGCTGTGTGTGCTGTGGAGCTGTGTGAGCTGTGTGAGCTGTGTGAGCTGTGGAGCTGTGTGAGCTGTGTGTGCTGTGTGTGCTGTGTGAGCTGTGTGTGCTGTGTGTGCTGTGTGAGCTGTGTGAGCTGTGTGTGCTGTGTGTGCTGTGTGAGCTGTGTGTGCTGTGTGTGCTGTGTGAGCTGTGTGAGCTGTGTGTGCTGTGTGTGCTGTGTGAGCTGTGTGTGCTGTGTGAGCTGTGTGAGCTGTGTGTGCTGTGTGTGCTGTGTGTGCTGTGTGAGCTGTGTGTGCTGTGTGTGCTGTGTGAGCTGTGTGAGCTGTGTGTGCTGTGTGTGCTGTGTGAGCTGTGTGTGCTGTGTGTGCTGTGTGAGCTGTGTGTGCTGTGTGTGCTGTGTGAGCTGTGTGTGCTGTGTGTGCTGTGTGAGCTGTGTGAGCTGTGTGAGCTGTGTGTGCTGTGTGAGCTGTGTGTGCTGTGTGTGCTGTGTGAGCTGTGTGCTGTGTGAGCTGTGTGAGCTGTGTGTGCTGTGTGAGCTGTGTGTGCTGTGTGTGCTGTGTGTGCTGTGTGAGCTGTGTGTGCTGTGTGTGCTGTGTGAGCTGTGTGAGCTGTGTGTGCTGTGTGAGCTGTGTGAGCTGTGTGCTGTGTGAGCTGTGTGAGCTGTGTGTGCTGTGTGAGCTGTGTGAGCTGTGTGTGCTGTGTGAGCTGTGTGAGCTGTGTGTGCTGTGTGAGCTGTGTGAGCTGTGTGTGCTGTGTGAGCTGTGTGAGCTGTGTGTGCTGTGTGTGCTGTGTGAGCTGTGTGTGCTGTGTGAGCTGTGTGAGCTGTGTGTGCTGTGTGAGCTGTGTGTGCTGTGTGTGCTGTGTGTGCTGTGTGTGCTGTGTGTGCTGTGTGAGCTGTGTGTGCTGTGTGAGCTGTGTGAGCTGTGTGAGCTGTGTGAGCTGTGTGTGCTGTGTGTGCTGTGTGTGCTGTGTGAGCTGTGTGTGCTGTGTGTGCTGTGTGTGCTGTGTGAGCTGTGTGTGCTGTGTGTGCTGTGTGAGCTGTGTGTGCTGTGTGTGCTGTGTGAGCTGTGTGTGCTGTGTGTGCTGTGTGAGCTGTGTGTGCTGTGTGTGCTGTGTGAGCTGTGTGAGCTGTGTGAGCTGTGTGAGCTGTGTGAGCTGTGTGTGCTGTGTGAGCTGTGTGAGCTGTGTGTGCTGTGTGTGCTGTGTGTGCTGTGTGAGCTGTGTGCTGTGTGAGCTGTGTGAGCTGTGTGTGCTGTGTGTGCTGTGTGTGCTGTGTGTGCTGTGTGTGCTGTGTGAGCTGTGTGTGCTGTGTGTGCTGTGTGAGCTGTGTGAGCTGTGTGTGCTGTGTGTGCTGTGTGTGCTGTGTGAGCTGTGTGAGCTGTGTGTGCTGTGTGAGCTGTGTGTGCTGTGTGAGCTGTGTGAGCTGTGTGAGCTGTGTGTGCTGTGTGAGCTGTGTGAGCTGTGTGAGCTGTCTGAAGGTGGACTGTAGCTATGTATGGCTGTGCATGACTAGCTAGCTAGCTCTGGGTGGCTTGATGAATAATTATAGTCTGTGTGTGTGTGTGTGTGTGTGTGTGTGCATGTGTGTGTGTGCATGTGTATAGGCAGACTGATGGCTGTGCAATTGACGGCTGAGCAAGACTTGCTAGGTAGCTGGATGGTGCTATGGTAGAGAGCTGGTTGCTGTCAGCTGGTAGTACAGCTATCCAGCGGCAGTACCCTCATGTTAATACATACCAGCTGTATTAGCCTCATGTATGGTGAGGTTAATACATACCAGCTGTACATGTATTAGCCTCATGTATGGTGAGGTTAATACATACCAGCTGTATTAGCCTCATGGTCACAGTTAGGGTTAGGGTTCAATATGGACCCATTTGCATTTGCCCTTGACACAGTTATGTATCCAGAAGTAGTAGGGGGAGGGATGAAAGGGAGGTTAGAGAGGGGGGGAGGGGGATGGGAGATCTTACCTCACCCTCTCCTTCTCCCCTCGGATTTGCGAAGCACTGTCCCTCTTCCCTTGGCTATGCCACTGCCTTGGGGGTGGTATGAGCCTCTAGCTCCAGCCACTCGGATGAACGAGTTAGTTTTTATTCTCTTCCAAAAAATCGGTTCATAAAATAAGTTGTTTTGCCTAATTAATGCCCATCGTGTTCTTGTGTACAGGAGCTCTGTCCGGTGACCCAGTGACCCATGGCGCACCACTTTCGCTACAGAACTATTGAACTGCACAAAACTGAAGTGCTTGGCACTGGGTCGTATGGCTCCGTCTGCCGGGCCAAGTGTGATGACCTCCCCTGTGCCGCTAAGATCTTGCACCGTGTTCTGCTTCAGTCCAATGATCCCGGTACAATCAATATCATTCGGAAGTTTAACCAAGAATGTAACTTCATGAGGTCGATCCGGCACTCCCGTATTGTACCGTACCTGGGCATGTACCGTGATCCGGAGTCCAGACTTCCCGTGCTCCTGATGGATATCATGGACGAGAGTCTGACTCGATACCTTGAGCGATCCCAGGAACCACTCCCCTACCACACTGAACTCAATCTCTGTCATGACGTAGCCATGGCCCTCTCGTATCTCCACTCTAATGACATCATCCATCGAGATCTCTCCAGTAACAACGTGCTTCTGGCTGGCAGCACAGCAAAGGTCACGGACTTTGGAATGGCAAAAGTCTTCAGTGTCAACCACACCAGGACGCCCTTGACCATGTGCCCGGGTACCCTGGCGTACATGTCCCCTGAGGCCCTAAGGGACCCTCCCTCTTACACCAAGAAGCTGGACTGCTTCTCATTCGGTGTGCTAGGTATTCAGATCCTGACGCGACAGTTTCCCAACCCCGATCCTGCAACACGACTCGTGGAAGATGGACGCTACCCGATGGGCAGGGTCCAGGTACTTGTTCCGGAGACGGAACGCCGGAGGTCTCACATAGACCTCGTTGATCCCACCCACCCCCTCCTCCCAATTGCCACTAACTGCCTGAGCTATAACGAAGGAGAAAGGCCCTCAGCTCAGCAGCTATGCCGTCGCCTAGCTGCCCTGAAACAAGCCCCCCAGTATGGTGAGAGTGTACAGCAAGCTCAAGAGAGAAGGACACCAGCAGGAGACACTGACAGGGAGGAGAGAGAGAGACGAATCAGAGAACTGCAGCAGCAAGAAGAGCAAGCACAGGAAACACATCACCTCCAGCAACAGGTGGAAGACAGGGACCGCCAGCTGCAAGAAAAAGATCGCCAACTCGAGGAGAAAGATCGCCAACTCGGGGAGAAAGATCGAGTCATTGCAGAAAGTGAACAGCAAACACAGCAACTTCAGCAACAGTACTCCCAACAGATCGGACGACTTAGAAATCTTCTATGCCCTCTACAGCAGCGGATCACTGAACTTGTAGAGCAGGGCGACCGACACGTGGAGGAGACTCAACGACTCCGAGATGAGCACGACCGACAGGTTGGAGAGATTAGCCAGCAGTGCTCACAGCAGGTGGAGGGAGTTAGACAGCAGCACTCACAGGAATTGGAGGGAGTTAGAGAACAGCACTCGCAGGAATTGGAGGAACGTAGAGAACAGCACTCACAGGAATTAGAAGAACTTCGAGAACAGCACTCACAGGAATTGGAGGAACTTGGGCAGCAGCACTCGCAGCAAGTGCAGGAGCTGAGAGGACACCAGTGCTGGCTGATTGAAGTGAACCAAGAGCTCGGA
>OZ007518.1:263063-303423 GCA_963931865.1 Axinella damicornis
TGTTGTCAAGCCACAGGAGAATAAAGAATATCATTAGAAGATGACAATTTGACCTATGGATTCAAACTCAGCTACATACACAAAACCATCATCATCAATTACAATGCCTGCAGGGACACGGACCTGACCAAAGGAGGTTACAAACTCTCCACTTGTCCTAAACACTGACACACATTCGTTCCCCCACTCACACACATACACAAACTGATCGTCAACACAGATGCCACGAGGATATTGTAGTTGTTTGGAAGCACCTGTTTTATTGAATGCAAACAAAAACTGTCCCTTGCAGTCAAATACTTGCACACGATTATTGCCACTATCTGACACGTACAAATTTCCTGCTCCATCCTGGGCAATGTCATTCGGGGAGTTAAACTCAGCATTCCCATTGCCACGGCGGCCAAAACTATTCACGTACTCCAACTTTGTGTTCAGTACTTGAAATCTGCAGTTGCCATGATCACAAACGTACAGTTTGTCATTGATAATCTTGATCATGCCGAGATTGCTGAACTCTCCAGGTTGTGTGCCTCTGCGTTCAACAACTTTCACGAGCTTTCCTTCCCTGCTGAACTTGAACAGTGAGTGGTTACTATAGTCAGATACATAGATGATGTCTTCTTTATCTACGGCTACTCCATGAGGCCGTGAAATCTTCTGATGTGTCACTGTTTGTACCTTCTCACCATCTTTATCAAACATGGTCACCTTCTTCCCACTCCACTCAGCTACAACCAACTGCTGCTTGCTGTTGAATGCTACCCCCCATGGACAAATCACTCCTTCCACGACCTTGACTGGCTTGCCTAGCTGGGTGGGGTGGATCTTTGCAAACACTCGGAATGGACTGCCAGCAATTTGGGTGCCATTCACCTTAACGATTATCGTATGCCGTCCACGTACCTCTGGAGTGTAAGTGACCTCGTAAATTCCTCCCAATTTTGGTACAACTTTGGCATGAACAACGGAGTCATTCACACTGGACTTCAGTTCCGCCTCAACCGTTTGTTTTTCTTCACTGCCGTTTTGGTACACAGTACAGACAGTGAACTGGGCTGCCTTGCCAACTTCAGCGACGTTCATCCCAGGCCCTTCTGCTGTGCACTTTGTGGGATCCACTTGTAACAGCATTACAGCAGCATTCTTTTGACAGAGGTCGGAGATACCTTCAGCACAGGCCACTCTAACACCAATGTTCGCTACCTCAGCTGGCATGAGATCAATACGCTCGTACTTTTCCCGCTGCTCTCGGACTTGGTCTTGGATTTGTTGCTGCAGTAGCATGATCTCTTCGTCAGTTCCATTATCAATGCTACGCTCTACGAACTCCACGAGACCTTGAATCTCACTGGTGGCTAGTGTGAACCCCTTCCTCTGTGCTCCAAGGCTGTCTAGCTTTTGCTGTTTCAATTCAGACGCACTTTCTAGCAGCTGCTTCTCACGCTTTTGCAGGATTTCATGAAGTTGCTTGAACGACTGCTGAATTGTGCTTGCAACAGACTTATGCTGCTCGGAAAGCTCTTTCTCAACCTTGTCGACTTCCCTGGTAGCAGCTGAGATGTTGGTTTGGATTCCTGCTAGTGGTGTCAAACTCTCTTTGAGTGTTTTCTTGTACTGAGGGGCGGATACCTTCGCAAATTCAGACTTGTGACCAGCATGGTCATAAAGAACACAGTCTCGACAAATGAGGGAACTGCAGTCGAAGCAGAAGATTTTCATCGGCTCGTCGTGTTTCTGGCACATCGACGGTGGAGCCTCTTTCAGTGGAATTACCTTAGCCCCGCCCTCTTTCAGTTCCTGAAGGGTCACGACCTTGTGGCCAGCGAATACCTTCATCTTTCTGTGCGATCTCACGCAATCGTTGCAGATAAACTCGGTACACTGGCGGCAAAACGCTTCGGCTTTCGCTCCAGAACACATTTCGCAAACAGCTTCCACTTTCCCCTGCGCTTTCTCCATTCTCGCGTGGAGCTCTTTTATTCGATTGACGAAAAACGCCGTGGGCAGTTGCTCGGGGTCGTTTTGCGGCAAAATGGTTCCCCTCCGGCACTCGGGGCACGGGAAGGGGCGGTTGGGCCCGGCTCGGACGGCCAGTTGTCGGACGCACTCCTTGCAGTAGTAGTGGAGGCACGGGAGGATCTTGGGTTCGCGGAAGTGCTCTTGACAAACTGGGCAAGTGATCTCCTCCTCCAGCTCTTCCAACCCCTTCTCTACCACGTCCGGAGCTTCCGCCATCATGCACAAATGTGGGCTATTTCAGAAGAGAAAACAGGCTAACTCAAGATAAAGGGAGGGTAAAATGGCAGAGCTCTACGCCCACATTACTCTAGTGCGCATGTGCAATATGAATACTGTTGTGATTGAAATTCAATATTCCCCTTTTGGACAGCCAACCTTGTAGCTACATGTGTATAAAACTGGACAAGAAAATCATCTGCAGCTACAATACAAGAGCAGCCCAAATGATGGGGGGAAAAATGGAGGTACTATACACGTGTAGAAGTGGGAACGAGCCTAGCCATGGGTAATATGGTCATCTTTATGTGTGCAGCATCATTGGCTGGAGGTACAATATACCGTACGTATTTATTTTTACAGTAGCTATATAACTGTTGGGTAAACTAGGTGTGCAGCTGATAGAATTGATGAAGGCCTGTCCAAACATTAGCGTACGTAGTGTCGACTACGTACATGTATCAATTAAGTTAAGTCTGCCAACTGTTCCTGAAGTAAAAACAAATCAATGACAGAAAGAGGAAAACACTCAACACTTTGCCTATGCATGCCTTAACTCAGCTGCAGGAGGGAGGGAAGGGCCTGGTGTGTGGGAAGTTATAATGAAATGATTTCCTTTCTCTCCAGAGCAGGTTTAGCTATCAGAGGAAGATGCTTGTATGTGTGTGTTGAGGGGATCATTAAACTTGCAATTGGGCATTTTCCCAAAACTGTGGGGTCTGAAATGTTGGAACAGTTGCAACAACGCCTCTTTGATAGGTATAAGCAATCTGAAGTCACATGGCAGTCACATTTTGGTCAGTGTAATAGTTCCATTGCAGGCATACAATGTAGTTGCATGACTATCACATGATTAGTATGACAGTCATGTGACCTTCCCTCCCTCCCAGAGCGAAGGTGGACTATGACTCCCATGTGGTCGTGCTGGAGTCCTGGGACGAGTTCTGTGCCAACCTGGACAGGAAGTTGGTCATTATGGCACCCTTCTGTGGGGAAATCCCTTGTGAAGACCTCGTGAAGAAGACCAGTGCAAGGTCAGACACCATGTCCACAGACAATGTTGTCCTCAGAATAGGCTACTCTGCATAATATCTCCTCATCCTCAAAGAGTCTCAGCACATTCTTTGTCCCCCTCCTCCTCCCTTCCCCCTCTTCCTCCTTCCCTCCCCGCTCCCTCCTCCAACTCATCCCCCTCCTGTCTTCCTTCTGTTCTTCTCCCTCCTCAATTACCCCTCCTTCCCCTCCGCCCCATCTCCCCTCCCTTATCTCCTTCCCACACGCAGGGAGGACCAAGCCGACCCAAATGCCCCGTCCATGGGGGCCAAGGCACTCTGTATCCCATTTCAGCAGCCCAAGAAGCTGGCTCCAGGGATGAAGTGCATTCGCCCGGAGTGTCCCAACGAAGCCAAATTCTACACCCTCTTTGGACGTAGTTATTAAATGCTGTTACTATGGCAATGTCTTAGGATAAAAAAAAATTAATTGCTTTAGCTCTTTAGTAGGGTGTGCATTTTCAATTGTACAATATTAGTTGGTGCAATTTTCATAAATGCTGTGGTGAAGGTAATTAGTTTCGCATCAGATTCACCAGATATCACCCTGTCTCAGTAACCACTGACCAGGTTGACAGGAAAGGACAATGGATATTCCTGTAAGAAAATAACCATGCACATGCAGGCTACCTTGATCGAGCTCCTCATTGTCATGTGCACGGGCCTGCATGCAAATGCAACTGTCAGGCCTACATGTAGGCTAGCTGGCTTCCTCGATCATGGGAGTATTGCATTGATATCAATAGTGATGTACATGTATATAATTGTAATGAGAGATGGTGGAAATTATAATACTTGTCTATACTTATAATTGTAGTACTCAATAATTATGTATGAGAGTATACCTATAGTGTTGGTCCCAGATCGGAGTCATGCAACCAGCCTCAAGCCATGGGGATTGCTACATACACAATTCCCTGCATGCAGCTAGACCTTTCATCGTGTTGACATAAAATTCCTGCAAGATGGTGGGAAATAATTATAATACTTGGCTTGCATAACAATTACAGCAGCTATAACATTAGGGGAATACTATTTTTTGGTGGGGTAATACAAATTAATGCCAATAATTGAACCAGCTGTTCAACTGTAATTCATGTGATTTTGCTGTGCACTGTGTAATGTATAGGCAGAGGCTAGCCTCGTTCCCAGGCCTCCACCCAGATTTTATCTCACAGCCGTGGAGAATCTGCATGGGCAGAGGCCTGCTGATGAGGCTATAGACAGAGACACACGGTATGTACATAGAGTCAGTATTTCCTATCCAATAGGTAATAGGTCACGCACATGTACAGTTAAAGGTGATCAATGGCACCAGGCAGTGTTATCCATACTCATTCCCATTCAGTTCCTTTTACGTTCAGTTGTGAAAATTAATGTTGCCAAAGCCAAAGGAGAATAAAGAACACTGTTACAAATATTTAGAAGATGACAATTTGACCATTAAATGCATACTCTGCTATGTACACAAAACCATCATCATCAATAACAATGCCTGTAGGCCAACTGAACTGATCAAAGGAGGTTACAAACTCTCCACCAAAGGAGGTTACAAACTCTCCACTTGTCTTAAACACTGACACACACTTGTTTCTACCATCACATACATACACAAACTGATCAGCACCAACACAGATGCCATAAGGATAGCGTATACGTAGTTTTTTGGAAGCACCTTTTTCACTAAAAGCAAACAAAAACTGTCTGTTGTAGTCAAACACTTGCACACGATTATTGCCACTATCAGACACGTACAAATTTCCTGCTCCATCCTGGGCAATGTCATTCGGGTACTCAAACTTAGCATCCCCATTGCCATGGCAACCAAAACTATTCACATACTCCAACTTTGTGTTCAGTACTTGAAATCTGTGGTTGCCATGATCACAAATGTACAGTTTGTCATTGATAATCTTCATGAAGCTGGGATCACTGAACTCTCCAGGTCGCGTGCCTGTGCGTCCTACAACTTTCACGAGCTTTCCTTCCTTGCTGAACTTGAACAGTGAGTCATTACATGTACCAACATCAGATACATAGATGTTGTCTTCTTTATCTAAGGCTACTCCGTTAGGCTTTGAAATCTTCTCATGTGTCACTGTTTGTACCTTCTCACCATCTTTATCAAACACGCTCACCTTCTTCCCATTATTCTCAGCTACAACCAACTGCTGCTTGCTGTTGAGTGCTATCCCCCACGGACTGCTCACTCCTTCCACGACCCTGACTGGCTTGCCTAGCTGGGTGGGGTGGATCTTTGCAAACATTCGGAATGGACTGCCAGCAATTTGGGTGCCATTCACCTTAACAACCAGCGTATGCCTTCCACGCACCTCTGGAGTGTAAGTGACCTCGTACACTCCTCCCAATTTTGGTACAACTTTGGCATGAACAATGGAACCATTCACACTGGACTTCAGTTCTGCCTCAACTCTTTCCTTTTCTTTGCAGAGTTGACCATTACGGCCCACAGTACGGACCGTGAACTGGGCTGCCTTGCCAACTTCAGCGACCTTCACCCCAGGCCCCACTGCTGTGCACTTTGTGGGATCTGCAGGCAAGACTACTATTACAGCAGCATTCTTCTGACAGAGGTCGGAGATACCTTCAGCACAGGCCACTCTAACACCAATGTTCGCTACCTCGGCTGGTATGAGATCAATACGCTTGTGCTTTTCCCGCTGCTCTCGGACTCGGTCTTGGATTTGTTGTTGCAGTAGCATGATCTCTTCGTCACTTGCATTATCAATGCTGCGCTCTACAAACTCCACGAGACCTTGAATCTCACTGGTCGCTAGTGCAAACCCCTTCCTCTGTGCTCCCAGGCTGTCTAGCTTTTGCTGTTTCAATTCAGACGCCCGGTCTAGCAGTTGCTTCTCGCGCTTGCGCAGGATATCATGAAGTTGCTTGAATGACTGCTGAATTGTGCTTGCAACAGCCTTATGCTGCTCAGAAACTTCTCTTTCAACCCTTTCGACGTCCCTGGTAGCAGCTGAGATGTTGGTTTGGATTCCTGCAAGTGGTGTCAAACTCTCTTTCAGTGTTTTCTTGTACTGAGGGGCAGATATCTTCACGAATTCTGACTTGTGTCCTGCGTGGTCATAAAGAACGCAGTCTCGACAAATGAGGCAACTGCAATCAAAGCAGTAAATCTTCATCGACTCGTCGTGTTTTTTGCACATCGATGGTGGAGCCTCTTTCAGTGGGATTTCCTTAGCCCCGCCCTCTTTCAGTTCCTGAAGGGTCACGACCTTGTGGCCAGCGAATACTTTCATCTTTCTGTGCGATCTCACACAATCGTTGCAGATAAACTCGGTACACTGGCGGCAAAACGCTTCGGCTTTCGCTCCAGAACACATTTCGCAAACAGCTTCCACCTTTCCCTGCGCTTTTTCCATTTTCGCGTGGAGCTGCTTCATCCGGTTGACGAAAAACGCCGTGGGCAGTTGATCGGCGTCATTCTGAGGCAAAAGGGTTTCCCTCCGGCACTCGGGGCACGCAAAGGGGCGGTTGGGCCCGGCTCGGAGGGCCAGTTGTCGGACGCACTCCTTGCAGTAGTAGTGGAGGCATTGGAGGATCTTGGGCTCGCGGAAATTATCTTGACAAAGTGGGCAAGTGATCTCCTCCTCCAGCTCTTCCAACCCCTTCTCTACCACGTCTGGAGCTTCCGCCATCATGCACAACTGTGGGCTATGAACATGCTAGCTGATCTGTACTGTGAAAGGGAGGGTAAAAATGGCATGGCAGAGCTAAGCCCACATTACTCTAGTGCGCATGTGCAAAATTGATACAAGTGATTGGTCAATCTGAGAGTCGATATTAAAACCAACTTTGTTCAGCAACATCTACAGCTACAACACAAGAGTAGCCCAAATGATAAATAAATGTAACACATGTAGAAGTGGGAACAAGCCTAGTCATATGGATAATCCGTATGCCGTCATTGGCTGGAGGTATAATATACCGTCTGCATTTACAGAGCGTTCACAGCAACTGTTGGGTAAACAAGGTGTGCAACTGATATAATAGGGAATTGATGAAGGCCTTTCCAAATTAATTCATCCATTAAATGTGTGTATCGAGAGGAAGATGCTTGTGTGTGTGTGTTGAGGGAATCTCTTAATTAAACTTGCAACTGGGCATTTCCACTCCCAAAGCTAATAGGTTGCCTCGTTCCCAGGCCAACCCTAGACTCGTTCCCAGGCCTACCCTAGCCTCGTTCCCATGCCTACCCTAGCCTCATTCCCAGGCCAACCCCATTCTTTCTGTTCTTCAGTTTGCGTTGATAATAATACACGGATGCACAAACCGAAGAACAGAAAAAACGGGGTAGGCCTGGGAACGAGACTTATAATTATAGGGTCTGAAATGCTTTCCCCTCTACATGCACACTCCTCACTATACAGTCTGTAGTACAACCATTAATTCACACACCACACCATCCCAGCCACACACCCCACCGGCCATCCCACACACCACACACCCCACCATCCCAGCCCATATGCACCATCCCAGCCACACACCTCACCATCCCACACACCCCACCGGCCATCCCACACACCACACACCCCACCATCCCACACACCACACCATCCCAGCCCACCATACCAGCCCATATGCACCATCCCAGCCACACCATCCCACACACCACACCATCCCAGCCACACCACTGTTGTCCAGTCTGAAATATGCATGTAAAACATCATCTACGTGAGACGTGACTCTGTTTCATCACTTTTTGCTTCCCGTGTTCCTGCAGTCTGCACCTGACGAGGGCTCTGGGCCAGACTAGATACAGGAATTCCTGTCCAAATTATAATAAGTTTGCCAACTGTTCCTGAAGTAAAAACAAATAATGGCAGTAAGAGGTGGTACAAAAAAAACATTTAACCAAAGTTTGTTGATGCAAAGGAAGATGATGATCATGTAACTAGGCGGGCTAGCACTAATACATGGATAAAACAGAAATTGGAATCAGCATGCAAGGGGAAAAAATGCACTTGAGCCAATGCATGAATGATCACTGGTTGAAGACGGCCAGTCCAATGCAGGCACAATGTGCTAATAAATAAAACTGCACTATACTAGGAAGGAGTACCGGGACGAGGGGAGGGGGAGAATGGGTCAGTCGATTGAGAGGTCTGGGAACATCTGGACACGGTAGTGGTACAGTATCTCGTACTTCACCCAGCGTTCGGGCGTGTGTGTGTCCACCTTGAATGACCTGACCTGCAGGCCGGTGGAGTTGCCTGGAAGGGAGTAGGTCACCTCAGCGTGTTCCCTGCTCACATCCGGCCTGTGCATGCCTTCAGGGGGGAGGGGTGTGTGAGAGGGAGGGAAGGGAGTGTGAGGGAGGGAAGGGAGGGGTGTGTGTGAGGGAGGGATGTGTATGAGGGAGGGAAGGGAGTGTGTGAGGGAGGGAAGGGAGGGATGGGAGGGATGGGAGGGGTGTGTATGAGGGAGGGAAGGGAGTGTGTGAGGGAGGGAGGGAAGGGAGTGTGTGAGGGAGGGAGGGGAGTGTGTGAGGGAGGGAAGGGAGTGTGTGAGGGAGGGAGGGAGGGAAGGGAGTGTGTGAGGGAGGGAGTGTGAGGGAGGGGAGTGTGTGAGGGGAGTGTGTGAGGGAGGGAATTGTGTGAGGGAGGGAAGGGAGGGATGGGAGGGAGGGAAGGGAGTGTGTGAGGGAGGGAAGGGAGTGTGTGAGGGAGGGAAGGGAGTGTGTGAGGGAGGGAGGGAAGGGAGTGTGTGAGGGAGGGAAGGGAGTGTGTGAGGGAGGGAGGGAAGGGAGTGTGTGAGGGAGGGAAGGGAGTGTGTGAGGGAGGGAAGGGAGTGTGTGAGGGAGGGATGGGAGGGATGGGAGGGAAGGGAGTGTGTGAGGGAGGGAAGGGAGGGATGAGTGCAAGGCATGCAGTTCATCACAAAGAATCCTGAGGGAGCAAGCACTCTGCGTGAAACCCTAACGTTTACTGCCAGTAGAATGACCTAACAACCAGCAACGCAGTAACCAAATGGCCCACACAACTATCCGGGTAACGAGCAACGGACATGACCCTGCCTTGCATACACCTGCATACTCAACACATAGTTATCATTCCTTGGTACCACCAGTGTACATGACTTCATACACCCCACAATCCCCAGGGGACTGCCCCAGGGGACTGCACACTACTGTCATCGCTCTTAACACTAGTCTCATGCCTAGGTCTCCTGGGAATGAGACTAGTCTAACACATGGATCAAGACTGTCACATGGTTGTCATGTGATTACTTTGCACAACTAACAATCCCCTGGAGACCACATGGCCCAGAGGAAGTTGACCACCATACACACCACGAAGTAATCAATGTTGGTCACTTACTAATCAATGTTGTTGGTTTTTTTGTCATAAGACGTGAGAACAGTTATGAAGTTGATTGCAAAGGGTGTGAGCAGAAGACAGCTCCTGGGGTTGCTACGGAAGGTTTCTAGTTCGTACACTTTGCAATCGGATGAGACGGAGGACTACCCAAGTGCCACTCCCATATCCGTCACTCCTGGATCCTAGTCAGTCCAGATTACTCGCAACAGTGTTGGGGATCGATGGTGAATACTGTCTATGAAAGTAGTGTACTTAACGCAATCCGTATTATCGTGAGATCTGATTAGCAGAGGCCAACCTTACCCCCCCGTATGTAGCCTCAACACAACAGGAACCTTTCACATGACTGTCATGTGATTGTCACATGCCTTAAATCTTGTAACCCCTTGGAAACTAGGTGTATCATGTGATTATCACATGACCTCTCCCTGGAGAGCACATGGTTCGTCACACAAGCCATGACTTTGTGCATCACTGGGGAACTATGCATATCATGTGGTTGTCACATGACCTCCCCCTGGAGAGTACATGGCTAATCACACCTTTACCGAGCCATGACTTCACTTCCTGCAACTATTTATTAACCCAAGAACTCTGTGCCAGCCATATATGCATATGAGCATATGATGGAAACTTAGTAAGGAGTTAAAGTGCTATACTCGTTATGGGATGGTTCAAAGTCCACGGCATCACAACTTGTGTGTGCCAATCACACATTGAGCGTTCCCAGGCTGCGTCGCTTTCTCTCCTCGCATGGGGTTTGGGAAGGAGGCTAATTGGACCCTTCAATGTCTCAAATCTGGGTACTCCCTCTGCCCCCCCCCCCCCCCCCCCCCCCCATCACACTTTCCCCCATCCCCCCTCCCTCCCACCCACCTGGCTTCAGCTGGACGTCACACCTCAAGTTGTGGGACACCTCTGTCCTTGTGTAGTTGCCGATCCTCCACATGATGGCTCCGTGCTCTGGCTCGTACTTGGCGGACCCCAGGTACGTCTGAATCTGGCAAGAACTGCTCCTGATCTTACGCCGGAAGCTCCCTCGGAGGGCACTTGTCGAGCGAACGGATTTCTTCCCTCCAAAGCGTGTATCAGCCAGAAACAGTGGACTCCAGCTCGAGGGGATCGGGAACTTGATCACAAGATCTTTGACCGGCCGCAACTGGATGTTCAGCTTCTTCCGTACGGTGAATGAGGAGACGATTCGAACGGTGTTCCTGCGCTCATCGTACTCCATGAGGGCACTCACATTGATCGGAGGGGAGATGTAAGGCTCTATGGAGCAGCGGAGAAGCTCAAACGGATAGCCATCTACCGGTTTGAATTTCAGCTCTCGATTTGCTTTGTACGCACTCTTATCGACGCAAGGATGTAGAACAACGTCGTTTAGTTTGACTTGTCTGGACATGCTGCTTGTCATTTGACCTTTGCCCTGTAGCAGGAGAGCTTCAAGGTCGTTGAAGACCAGTCTGCACTCTGGGGACCCGGTCACGAACGCTTGGACGTACACCCTGTTCAGCGACATCCTCTCCAGCACAGCCCCGTCACAATTCATCAAGATATCGGAGTGGTCCTTCACATCAATGAAGACCTCGTTCATTCTGTAGGCCACACCCTGTTGCCTAGTGACCGGTAACTGTCGCACTGCCTCGTTTATCTGGTCTGAGAGGCTCTCGACCACGTTCAAATCGGGACAACCAATTTTGACAATCGTGTGTGCCGAGCTCACGTGTTCCACAAAGAGCCATCGCTTGAGCGTCCGCTTCTCACGGACGCGAGTCTGTTGCAACTTGATCTGGTGTAGCTTGGTCTTGCGGTCGTACGATCGTGGGACGGGAGGGGTCAGAGTGTGGTTGTGATGGAGACGTATCTCGTGGAGGGGGAGTGTGTCGGCCGGGACTACGGTGCTACTGGATATTGGCATGGAAGGAGGAGCGCTTCTCTTGATCAGAAGGATATTGTCCTTAACTGATACGTTCACTGGGAGCCACTTGGTCCTGAGGAGGGGAATGAGGGAGGGAGATGAGAGGAGGGAGGGTGTGTGAGGAGATGAGAGATGGTGTTGGGGGATGAGAGGAGGGAGGGTGTGGGATGGTGTGGGGAGATGAGAGGAGGGATGGTGTGAGGAGATGAGAGGAGGGAGGCAGATGGGATAGCAGTTGGCATGGAGGGGTACATTCTTATAGTGTTTTCCCCATTCACTGGTACATGTGTGATCATGTGTGTGTGGTCTGAAGCACCATTGCTGGCTAACTGCTTCAAGTGGACACTGAAGTGCTTCGCAACAGTGCACTTAGCCAAAGCAGGGAGTAAACAAACACGACCACTTCCCTTCCTAGGGAACAAAGCCTCCACTGAGCAGACATTCCAGGGGTCACACAGCAGGGCTTATACAGTCAGTCAACCACAACACGGGATAGGGGGGTCCAGCTACTACCACACACACCATCACACACACACACACACATACACCACACATCATGGGGGCACACAGCAAAGCTTATACAGTCAATGAACCACAACACAGGATAGGGGTCCAGCTACTACCGCACACACCATCTTGATCTCACACACATACACACCCTCGCGCTGACATCCTCATGTCTCAGGCAGCTCTGCATACTATCTACTGACTGGCTCTGCATACTGTGACCTATCCACACCAGTGGAAGCTCACCTCATTCCCAGGATGGTGGAAGCGATGTCATCAGTGACATGGTGTGCTAACTATAAGGCAGGCTCTGATAGGTGTGAGATCAAGCATGAGGGAGGAGGAGCTAGAGGTTAAGTGATCATGGCACCCTCGAGGGGATATCTGTCCAACTGGTCCCTTCCAATTGGTCTCTGTGGTCCCCCCCCCCCCCCCCCCCCCCCCCGCACGGCTACTGAGATCATGCAATTCTGACCAACCCCTCGTACATCTGTTGGGCCAAGGAGGGGGAGCCGTACACTTACCGAGTTCCTTTCACCCTCTTGTCCAGCTTCACGAACACCTGCCAGTCGCGTTCCATGCTGAACTTCTTGGTGAGGTCATCCTCGTTGACGAACTGTGTCTGCACCATGCGGTCCAGGCTCGAGTTGCTCAGTCTACGCTGCTTCAGGGCGTCCACGATCTGGACCTTCCGGTTCGTCGTGGTACGCATACTCTGGGTCTTTCTAAAGGGGAGATTACTAGGGTCATAGGATTCCTCTAAGAATTCGGTCGGGACGCTGTCGTCGAGGGCCGTCCACTGTAGATCACTGATCATGGCATCGGCAGCGCACACTGCACCGTGCTCACCATGGCCGACTGATATCTTCTTCTGCACCGCCTTTGGAGCTTCTTCAAATTTCTCCCAACTTGCTACGGGTTTTACTTCAGCAGGGGTGGGGCTCCTGTCCTGCTGTTCAACAACGCCATTGCCAGCAGGTGGGGGCGTGTCAGATGTATCGAAACCGATCTCTGTGTGCTGTGCTAGTGGTGTACCGGCCGACGTCGGAGTCTCCAGAGTGTCTAGCTCGGCTTCAAATCTCTCCCATGATTCGGAAGTCTTCGAATGACTCGACTCCGCACGCTCATGGCGAGGTTTGTTCATTTCTACCACCACGGTCATCTCCTGCGCATGGGACGATCGGACAGGAGAGGTATACCTGTCGACACCATTTGCTGTACAGCCGTCTTGTGACGAGGTTACGGACCCGAAATCACTGCTGGACAACTGTGCCTGTTGCTGATCGTGAATGTTGGAAGTAGGTACAAAGTATTCCGAAAAGGGATTGGTGCTCCCAAAACGCTCCTGTTGTGAAGTTGAGACAGTAGTAGCGGAGGGGGGACAGGTGGCGGTGGGAGTGGCGTCGATACTATGCGAAGAGCCGCCACTTTGCGGAGGAGGCTCCACAAAGCTATCACCGAATCCCCCTCCGGGCGTCAGCCCTTCCTCCGCGCCCGTACCAGCTGTTTGCGCTTCCTCCGACCCGAGCTGCCTCAGCATGCCGAGGTCGTCGGGCGAAACGTCCAGAAAAGTAGTCGAAAACCGATCCACTGTAGCCATGATCACGGTCAGATTTCGCACCTACGATCGTCGTCGATGGGGGAGGGAAGCGTATCAATGGGTGAAACAAGATAGTTGATATTAGTACACAGCAACAAAACAAAAGAACGTTGCTGCAAGCTGGGCCTTCATATCATAGCACGCAGGGTGTAGTTGGCACGCAGGAATTAGTAAACTATCTACGCAAACAATGGCAAATTATGATTGAGTTTATGATAATTCTCGCTCACCTCGAGTTCCTTGGTCAATCCAGGCGCATTAGATGTAGTGCAGTCGCTAGATCTGCCGGGTCTGGATGGAAACGGGCACTTGATTCAAGCATCCGAAGGGGTGACCACAAGCCGTACCACGAGGATTAGATCAAAGCGTTCTTCCACAAATTACTTCCTGCCGCGTACTACTCCGTGTTCTCCGTTTATCTTAGCAACAAGCCACGCCCTTTTTGCAACTCTTGCAGCGCCGCGATGGGATGGGCAGGGCTGCCTGAGCACCGACTGTTGATGTTTCCTCTGTAAAACGTAACGTTCGTGATTGCTGCAATAGTGCCCGTTCTCATAACAGTTTCACGATTGTAGAGCTTGTTTTTCGTTTCATTTTTCGTGGACAAAGGCCTCAAACATGTCAACCTGAGTCTTCCCACTGTTGTACATGTGTTACATGTAGCTGGTATGGTCAGGCAATTGTTTACTCTATTTCTCTCCTCTCAGCCACCAGGATAGGCTGCTGCTATAGCCCACGGCAATGGCTGCCTACCCGGGAGAAGGGTATAAGATGTCCAACTACGGCCTCAAGACGTACACGCCTGAGCAGATGAAGGAGCAGTGGAGGGAGAGCGTTGAGAGGGAAACCAAGTCCACCAAGCATCACTCTCCTCCCGAGATTGAGCCGTGTCCTGAGACAGAAACATCGGGCACCTCACAGCAGGTCAACTATTTCAATAACGACAAGAGATACGCAACTATTTCAACGTATGACCGCACATTTCACGTGGAAGAGGGCTACTCCAGTAAACTGAAGAGGGATGACCTGCAGCACACTCAGGGATTGGATGTGCATGCGGAGGAAGTGGACAAGAGTGTGCCCATACTTACATCATCGGTATACGGCCACAGAGTACCGCTTGAAACACCAAATCGGAGGCATGTCCGTGTAGGGTTGGTCAAGCGTGAGTTCTACCGTTCCTGTGGCACCAACATACAGCCAAGTCAAAGCGCTTGACTCACTCGTGTAGCGAGGCAACAGAACTAGTAACCACTGTCATTCTGTGCTACTTGTATCAACTGTTTGTATTATGATCCCTCTTTCATCCCTGGTGTGTCCCTGGACAGATTCCTGACAGCCAGCGGCGAGCATTCGTGGTGTTAGGACCACACTGGTTAGGACTCATAATAGGAGATGGGAGAGTTCAGAGGATATATCCAGTGATTCTGTCCTGTCCAATGCTCTTGTACATGTGTTGAGGGCCCTACTGTCTGCAGCATCACATGAAGAGGATTGCTTTCAGCATTAGGTGCCTAAATATCAAGTCTACTAGATTGCAGCACGCTTTTTATACCTCAAACAATCAAAACTGGATGGTGGGAGGCTAGCCAAGCAACGAGTTAGGGACACACCATAACCGTGACCACTGTTTGAGGTATAGCAGCTAGCTGCAGTTTTGGGGGATTTTTGCAACCACTTTGTATGCGGTCACTCCATAATTATAGTGATAGGGTCGAAACAGACCCTTGTTAATGAAATATGCCCGTAGGGACGAGACAAGTAGAGCGACCTTGCTTCAGACACTGAGGAGGGTAGCTATAGCATAATGCACGAATTACTGATGATGTCGTGTTGTGTAAGAGTGCGATACGAATGTAGCATACTGATGATGTCGTGTGGTGTAAGAGTGCGGTAGCAATAGCATACTGATGATGTCGTGTGGTGTAAGAGTGCGGTAGCAATAGCATACTGCACGATTCACTAGCTGATGATATCGATGTCGTGTGGTGTAAGAGCGTGACAGTACCACTACTGATAGCAGGTCAGTTATCAGCATCCCCGGGTGGCCCCACATTCTATTTCCTTGTTCTATAAGGTCACCATGTCAGTGTTCTGGTACACAATTGGGGGATGTCTTTCAATCCTGCCTCATGCATCCGTACACTTCCAGTACGAAATCAGAATGTCAGTTCTCTTGTCAGTTGACCAGATACGCAGTCAGCAGGCTTCCAGTGAGACACGTTGATGAAATATAATGTCCCTTACGATGCAATAAAATGACTACATTACGGGAGATTACTACGGACCTAGGTAATCTCAATAACTTCTCCAATGCATGGACAAAGTACTGGCACACAAAAGATGACTAGCCTTGTTCCCAGGAGGCTACATAGGTAGCTAGCTAGTCACTATCATAATCGGTTGTCTTTATGCCACCATAAGTTGAGCTACCAGCTAGCAGGGCCTAAAATTATGGGCTACGGCTAGTAGCTAGCTTGTGTCCAAAATGGTTTCCATTTGGCCGGGCTAGTAGTACGTGTCACTTGAGCTAGTAGCTAGCTAGCTAGCAACGAGTTGTTATAAGATCGCACCAGTAGCTATACCACGTACTGCCTCATCCAATAACTTAAAGCCTCCAATGCAGCCAGCTCGGATGATTCTGGCAAGGCCTGACGACTGGACATCACTTCGAACAGAGTTGTTGGCTAACGTCTTACGGATGTGATGGAATCGAACCCAAGCTAGACTTTGACACTTGTGTGCATGGACACTAACGATGACACTAGCTAATCATTCCCGCATAGCAACGATTGGTGGTAAAAGTAGCTAGTATGCATATGATCAAAGTTGACGTCGCTGAAGTGAGCACAAACGACCAGCCTTGTTCCCAGGCGGTCGGGAACGCTACACAACAGACATTACTCCGAGTGAGTAGCTAACGTTGTTTGGGGAATTCGTGCTATCTAGCTATCATAGCTAGGGACTCAGGATAATGCATTCCTCATAGCTAAGTCTCACTTCATGATCACGTTTCCCAGATATGAGTAGCTAATGATCCCTGCATGCTCACTAACTGGGATATTAGGCTTATACTGTGACATGGCTGCAGGAGATGAGGCTAGCTTGCTGCATGGCTCAGCTGCCTTTCAACACTTAGCCAGCTGGCTATATTATAATTATCATGAAATTGGGATTATACGCTCATAAGTTACCTGCAGCCGTGACAACCCTGCTTGTGCATAGCTAAGAAATTTGAACATGACAAAACAGAGAATGAATGAATTAACATCCGATCATCATCTGCATGCCCCTCTGCTCCTGCACCAGGGGTTCTTTGGAGGCCCCCCCCCCCCCCCCGGGCGCGGGGGATCCATTCTCTCCCACTTGGAAACACACCCCAACCCTATTATTTTAGGCATACTGTCACATGCAAATTTCGGCTCCCTTTCGTACATTTTCTACGAGGAATACCGTTCACCTGCTCACTTATCCCTTCTCTTGTCTGTGACGACGGCATTTCATCCGAGTGACTAGTGAGCAGTAAAATTTGTAATGTGAATAGTAGCTACAATGAGTAGCTAACTAGGGGCAAGAACAGTTCCTGCTGAACCGCGATTGCTTGCTTCAAGGAGACTCTAGACAGCACAACTGTAGCTTGCTAGTCTTCATCAGTAAGGGGAGGATTCAGTTTTTTCTCTGCCCAGGTTAGAGCCGCTTCTGATGTTCTGTAGATTATTACATGCAGCAGCAACGAATTTGATTCACAGCACATGGCCCTTGGGCGGGGGTGGTTGTAAATATGTTTGTTACGTAATGTCTAGCTTTATTTTACTCACATCAAAGCGTAGTAATCCAATTAGAGTTTAAGAGCTGTAATTAGAGCTAGCGAGATAAAGAAGTCTTTTAAAATTCTTGTCCCAAACAAGCACGGTGTCGCGTTATCAATCAAGTGTTGAATTGGGCGTCACGGGTGGTGCTTTATAAGCGAGCGAAGAGGATCGATCCAGGAGCGGCTGGACGTACAACTGAAGCAAATCTTGGATGTCTTGAAGAGATCGGTCGCAAGTTTGTGCACTCATTCGTCTTGAACGATCGTGCTAGTACAGAGCTGGAAGTTCTGTCGTAGCTCCGACCGCGCTCTGCTGTTGAGAGATAATTTGTGACGGATTGTTTCTGCGGGTGTCTTTTATTTTTGTGTACACACTCGGGAAGTGGCGAAGACAAAGCGATGAAGTGGCTGGCGGTGTGTGTGATTGCCATCCACTTACTCTCGCAGTCGCGAACAGTCATGTCATTATGTATAGACGACGATAACAGCCCGTTCATCCCGCTGAGCTGCTGTGTCAACGAGACCGAGATCGCCTTCCAGAACTGTCAGTGCGAAGACACCTGCGACCGTGAAACCCCCAAGGTGTACACCTTGTTCTGCCCGGAGATGCCTGACATCCCTCTACTGCAGGACACGCACCTTGACAACGACGTAGGATGCCTGTGAGTTTGTGTGCGTTGATCACCATTACGTGTGTGTCTGTATTAAAGTCTATACAGACATTATCATATAATTAGACGCCACGTCGCCGGAAACAATCCCAATGGAAGTCCTAGTACACCCCCCCCCCCCCCCCCCCCCCCCAACACACACACACACATACACACACACGCGCACACACACACACACACACACACACACACACACCAGACACGTCACCTGATCCCCTGATTTTGCTCACTTGCACGCACACTCGCACACCCACTTCTGTACCAGCTGTAGATAGTGTGATAGGACGAGGGCGGTGGTCGGTTCAGTGTGTGACGTACTGACGGCTACAACCAGGGGGGGGATAGTGACCCCAGTTTCTGCTGAAATGGGCACAGCATACCGTCTTTCTCTGCATTACCAGGCACTAATGAGTCACTGTGGATTTGCCGAGGTTACAGGGTAACTGTCGGTTAGCTCCATGTGTCACACCATCACCTGCACGGCCTCGTAGTCCCTTGCGTTGCCTCGTAGTCCCTTGCATGCCTCGTAGTCCCTTGCGTGCCTCGTAGTCCCTTGCATGCCTCGTAGTCCCTTGCGTGCCTCGTAGTCCCTTGCGTGCCTCGTAGTCCCTTGCGTCGCCTCGTAGTCCCTTGCGTGCCTCGTAGTCCCTTGCGTCGCCTCGTAGTCCCTTGCGTGCCTCGTAGTCCCTTGCGTCGCCTCGTAGTCCCTTGCGTGCCTCGTAGTCCCTTGCGTCGCCTCGTACTCCCTTGCGTCGGCACCTGTACATGTCGTTCATTAATGCATTGTAACCAGGTTGTGGTACGGGGACCAGCCTGGTTGTGGTACGGGGACCAGCCTGGTTGTGGTACAAGGCACCAGCCTGGTTGTGGTACGGGGACCAGCCCTTCTATTATACTTAGTACTTGTTGAGGATTGCTGTTGTCCTGTTATGGGAAAACAGTGTCTGCTAAAAATGATTTTTTGGGACTATTGTACGCCTCATTCATTCTGAGTGCCAGTGGCATAATAGATTGTTGCTCTTTGCAACAGTCAGTAGAGACCTATACCCACCTAGCCACCAGCCACCTTGTCTGTGAGACAATGGTGGATCCAAGTGTTCCTATTTGGCTCATGCAAAAGAGAAGAGTGTGTGTGATGCATGACGCATCGTTTGTGATTTTCTGTCGGGGGAATTTTTCATTGTTTGTGTATTTGAATTGCACAAGACAAGTTTGTGTGAGAGGGAATTGAGGTGTGTAGACAACAGTGACATGGTATCTGGCCGGAATTCACAAGGTCTTGGGTTGAAATCTTCCCGTGAATCCCATTCTCCCCATTGTTTCAATCTGATATGGCCACCTAGGGCTCCTGTGCATTGGTAGATGAGAAGAGGACTCTTTCTAGCCTCGTTCCCAGGCCCCACCCAGCTCTTCGTTGCTTGCAGAATGGTAAAGTGGGGAGTGCCTGGTATCTTTTGTCACGTGAGCTTGTCATAATCAGCAAACGGCAAAACGTTTCGGATTGAAAATGCATATATTGTTCAACCAACTACATGTGCAACACTTGGTGTGTATGACAGTCGCCCCCCGCTAGCTAGAAACTTGAGGTAAGTTACCTGGTACCTTAGCTCTTCTTGCTGTTCTGAGCTCCAGTGCACCCACATAAGTCCTTTCTACCCTTGATGTCATGGATGTGAGAAATGATACCAGGCCCTCTGCGTTTTTCGTGCAACCGAGAACGGCACGGGCCTGGGAACGATGCTATATACTTTCTGCTCAAACGTTGTCATTGCATGAGGTTGCTTAGCGGCCACGGGCCGTCAATCACGAGGCACGGGCCGTCAACCACGAGGCATGCTGTTGCTGGTTTGTCACATGGAGCAGGCATTTGGTCGGGGCCATAACTGCTAATAGCTGGCAATTTAAGGCCTTTCTCATCCTGTGTAAGTAATGGATCCTCACTCTGATTGGTTGAATCCAGTTTGTACATTACATAATGCCCCACAAAGCTGTTCATTTACAATGATCTTTGGCCATCAACTGACTTCCTTTGTTCCTGGCCATGCCCACCCTATTATTGGATGCCTGTAGTATGACAACAACAGATTCACATGACCTCACATGACCTCACATGCAAGAGGGTCGGAATGTGTTGAGCTGTGTACCCCATTTCCAAGGTCAGACATCCAACAATAAGCAAGGAGCTAGCTATAGGTACAGCTAGGGACGATCTCTCGTGTGAGAGGGTCGGAATGTGTGTACCCCATTTCAGGCATCCAGCATAAGCAAGGAGCTAGGGAGCTTGGGACGATCTCTAATGTGAGAGGGTCGGAATGTGCTGTGGCACACCATTTCTGATTCTCAAGGTCAGGCATCCATCAATAAACAAGTTAGGGGCTAGTTTTTATTGGGGGGATAGTGTATGCATCTGAGAGCTTGTTCTTCTTGCGGCTCAAACATTCCAACTGATTGGCCTCTAAAATCACAGACACCAGCCTGCTGGCCACCTACCTGTGCATGTAATGTTGCTCCCAGTTGATGTTGCCATGACACTGGATCCCAATTAACTTGGCCAAAATCTACTAGTTGACAAGCAAGAAAGCAAATACTTTTCTGGGAAGAATTAAAAGGGATTTAGTGATGGCAGGCAGTCTCATGAAAATCAATTTGCTTGTAATTAATTTTGTCTAGGGTATGTGAACATGATTTCGTAATTGGATCTTCATGTGCACAGGATTGAACAACACAACGGAAGTCATCCCTATTAATTGCTTGTTTCCTCTTGTTTCAACCTGTTGTGTAGCTCTAGTGTGTGTTGTTGATGGGCTGCCAGCCAAATAGGCCGAAATGGCATCTGTGAACTGGTGTATTGCTATAATGTGTATTTTATGGGTGGGTTCAGGCAAGAATTCAAAGGGATTCCTACGCAAACATGTCTGATCAGCCTCCTGACAAGCAGTGTGATAGCAGTGCCTCCTCTATGAATGCAATCACAGTGGCCCAGTGCTATATTGACTGATGTTTATCTCAGGGTCGGGTGTGGGTATGGGCTGAGAGAGGAAGCAATGCTTGCAGTAGTAAACTTCCCGCTCAGCAAAAGCTGAATGTGCTGGTGTGGATGTGTCTGTGTAATCGCATTCCCAGGTCTTATCCACCTGCAATTATTGATCGCTTGCAGTATGCAGATTCGTAGGGAGATTTGGTCGTAAGCAGGATGTCAGAAGGGGGGGCCAGTGCCTGAATCAGTGATTGTAATAATTTGTGTTTCTGTCTGTCCGTGTTCTGAACAGCGAGCACCTTGCAAACATTTGAGCCTCCAGCCGTCGGATGAACATTGCAAAAAAAGGGCCTCAAGACCCTTTGTCAGGCACTGCCCCCCGGGTGTCTGCCCTCTGTCTACCTGACACCATGCACATGACCAGATCTCCCAGGCTTTCCCCCTCCGTGCAAGCGATCCAAGACTGGAGGTGGGAACGGCCTGGGAACAAGGCTACTATAACATCATGTATGTGTGTGCTTGTGTTTGGGTGTGTGAGGCTGTGAGCATGTGCGTTTGTTTGTGTGAGGATGCAGTCGCCTGCTGTAGGGACTTCACTCGATTAACATCCTTTGACCACATCCAACTATCTGATAATCTTGTACTGGTCAACATTCGTGCAAACAATGACGGCATTCTTTCTTCCAAGAGGTGTTTGGAAGCAGGCGAGTTTGATTTAACTCTTTGAGGGCCCTGCCTCATTCCCAGGTCCGAGAGAGGGAGGAGAAAGGGGCCTGGGAGTGAGGCTATTGAGGACTGCAGCAGCATCATGGGAATAGTAGTGTGGATGAGCTCATTGCATGGCTGGGTAGCCATTGACTTTTGTCAATGGGATATGTCAGGTGGCATTCTGAATTCATAGCCCAGACTTGGATTACACAGGAGCAGTGTTTGTGTGGGTGCAAATATTGCCAACAAGAGTTAGGAGGGATCAGTTCAGATCAGTTCAGATCAGGTTCAGATCAGTTCAGATTAGTTCAGATCAGTTCAGGTTCAGATCAGTTCAGATCAGTTCAGATCAGTTCCTGATGGTTGAACTTTCTTCCTAACGTGTGTGTACCCTTTCGTACTGGCCAGACTCGGGGAAGGTACGGATTGCGGTCCCTTCTTGGAGAGCTAATTAGGAGAACCTCAGAGTGTGTGGTTGTGCAGGAGGTGGTTGGACGCCCAATTGGGGCAGGCTCCCAATTGCGCTTACTCTGAAGAGCGTCCTGCCATTCTGCATTGGAGTAGTTGCCCTGTGCGCACATGTGCAGCATGCAGAGCGTGGCTGGCTCCACCCCCTTCAAAATCGTGCACAAAAACATGTACCTGGTATATAGTTAGCAAGGGCATAGCTAGGATTTGGAGACCGAGGGATAGAGTTCTCAGCGTGCACGAAGTGTGTGGCGAAAATTTTGAGCTAATTAATTATTCATGAATTCATTGCTTCCGCAGTGTGTGCAAACCGTTGCTCTCAAAATGCTACAGCAATATGCCGGTGCCCTGACTGTCCCAGACTTGGAGCACTATCCGCGTTAAGAGTATATATACGCCAGCTCATGGTCAGCCTAGCTCCTGTCTCTAGCTGCCAGCTCATGGTCAGCCTAGCTCCTGTCTCTAGCTCTGTCATCAGATTGAACGTCCATCGTACGTGTGCGAGGATCTAGGACTCCGGACACGCGCGTCATTATTCAGAAAAGCGAGGAGGCAACCGCCTCATTGCTAGCTATGCCCATGGTTAGCATGTCACCTTTCAGTAGTTGTGCCTGCAGTATGCCAAGGCTCAGCAAATACATGTACCATGCGGGGTAGGTATTCCAGGAATTCACTCTTGTTATGGTACAGGTGATCTGTGTAAATTCAAATGTTTCTGTACACACACTTGGTAGCTGTAGTAGAAATACTTGGTAGAGGTGACCCACTGCACTTAGCAGAGGTAATGGTCGCCTGCACACAGTGCCAAATTGTGGAGTTGGCTGAAGCCTATCCGTCTACTGGAGCCTTATCCCTGCAATGCAAACTTGGGGGCCACTCTGATTGGTATAGTGTGTGCTTGTCTGGTGAGCCCACGCTGTCCCGGGCAATCATGTCTGGTGAGCCGACGCTGTCCCGGGCAATCATTTGGTTGCAGCATACTAATCTGACCAGTGTTAACTCTTTCAAATTCTGCGGAGAATCCGACGACCCTGTGCTGACCTCCTTACTGTCCAGTTGCATGTAGGCTGCAACTCACTGTCTTCAGCTGCTGGTGATGTTCCCAGGCTCTGCTGAGAGGGAAGCTGAGCGACGTCTTCAATTGGCTTTGAGGATGCTTTCTTTATGTGTTTTTCCCATGTACATTCTTGAGCCAATCTGAGAAGATACTTGTAACGGTAACTGAGTACAGAGAACAGCTGAACTCTAGCAATAAAACTCTGGCTGGTTTTGTGTTACCGAGGTTCAGAGAGTACGAGAGAGTGTTTGTCGTTTCAAACTTGTCAACAAGAAGCGTAGCACAGAAAACACACAGCGCTGGCAGTTCAGACGAACGGACACCCACCATTTCATGCGTGGAACTACACACAGACTTTTAGGCATTGTTCTGACCTTTCTATGCGTGATCAGTTCTGCAAGGGTGTTGAGACAGAAGGTGGATGGTTGAACAAGCACTCGTTGCATTGACTGAGATATAAAGACACACACACACACACACACACACATGCACACATGCAGATTAGAAACACGCAAAATATGTAAACCTGCAAACACACAATCACATGTAAACACACACAAACATGCATAACATACACACATGTAAACACACATGTAACACAGCTGCTAAACACACACTATACTAGCCAGACCCCTGTGGTGTGTGCCAGCTGTCATTGAAGTTTATTGTGAGGTTGAAAGTGATTTTACTTCTGTTTGTGATCACATGACTTTGCTTGCGGTACTGTTAGTTTAATGCTTGTACCAGATGGCACGCATCGTCGGTGCTGATCTGTCCGGCTACCACCCCTGCTGCATAGTAGTGTCTGAGCAGTTTGTATTAGCATGTATAGATAGCCGAGTAGATGCATAACGATTAGCAAGCTGGCTGTGCCATATATGTCCTATGGTAACAGTGTAAACATGCGTGTTTGTACTACACACTGTTCCAAGTGTGGGATAATGAGCTGCTCCGCCGTGTATGGTTATGGCCGGGGGGAGCACCACGCTCCTTGCGTGGCTCTGTACGTCACACACACCCAGTGTAAACACAGCACGAGTGTGCTCTGTACGTCACACACACGCACTGTAAACACGAGATGACAGATAGCTTACATATTATGATTGATGGTACACATTGCTCATCTGCTTTCTCTGTGTATAGATGTTTAGCAGTTTGTAGTCACCAGGGATTACTGGAGATTACTGGAGATTACTGGAGATTGCTAGAGTTTACTGGAGATTACTACAGTTTACTAGAAATTCTTTACAGACTGTGTACCTTGTGCAGCTCTGTGTGTTGCACAAACAAACACACAACATTGTAAACAAAAACGATCATCGGTGGTAAGCTTATCCTGATCAGATTAAGGGCATTGCTGCCTCCGCTCCAGTAGCACTGTTGAGTGTCATCATTGAGATTCCATGCATGCTGCAGGAGGGCGACATTGTCATGACGACGTTCCTCCACATAGCACGTTCGGCACTGCATCGGCTTGACTTCACAAGTGGGGAGTTAACCTCAGTAATCTCAAGTAACCTCTAGTAATCTCTAGTAATCTCAAGTAACCTCTAGTAATCTCTAGTAATCTCTAGGATTCTGTAGTAAACTCCAATATGCTGCAGTAATCCCAACAGTTTGAACTTGACATACCTTGCTTGCTTATGATCTCCTCAATATCAGTGTTCGTACAGCAAGGAAGGAGGGGCTGGATCCCCCCACCGCCGTCCCATTAACACTTTACAGACCATAAGAAGCTGCCCAGAGACAAAGCATGGGAGATCGTGGTGATACATGGTGGTTGGTAAAGGGTTAAAATAGGACATTATGATCTGATGTTTGTTGTCAGGTGACTGTGCTTACCACACTGTTAATGCTTAACAAAGTGTGTGTGTGTGTGTGTGTGTGATCCAACAGTCCACACTACTAATTACTCAATTTACGTGCGCATGTTTCAGAGTAATTGTATCCGGATGCATGTTTGGTCATGCCACGTTACCGTGTCTACCAGGAGTAGTATGTGTTGACCCTCGTTCATGATGTCATCAGGTGTTGACTTTCTCCTGTGAGTAATGGTCAATTCCTCGTGCTGCCACACCCCCTCTGCCCAACTATATTAGGATCACATGGAGATTATGGCTGACCCAAGCACACACCTCCATAACCTTGGGGGGGGGGGGTTTGAAGGGGGGCGTGGCACCCTCATGACCACACAAACAGGGAGGGGTCATCCAGTCAGTGTACCCAACCTCTGCACTTTCGTGAAATTTATTAGGCAATGAATACTTTTAGGCTTGTGCTTCATGGTGTGGGGGAGGAATCACTATGGTGATGTAGCAGTGAGAGTGTGTTAGTACAATCTGATAGGAGGTGGTGTTTAGCTTTGCCTGAACTACACAACTAGATCCCCCTCCCTGCCTTCCTTCCATCCCTCCCGTCCCTCCCTTCCTCCCTCCCTCCCTCCCTCCCTCCCTCCCTCCCCCCCCCCCCCCCCCCCCCCATCCTGCATGTGTATGTTTTCCACCCCCAAAGATGTGCTGTTATGGCAGTCAGCGTTAAACAAATTAGGCTCGAATGATCTTGCATTTCACGGGCCATTGCTGACAGACACACACCCGAGACACATCCTCCATACACAGCGCATATTGGAGCGTGTTTACTGTTCACAGACCACCAGGAATAACGGACTAATCAGAAACAGTTGCCTAGTGATGGATGGCTATACGCTGTATTCATTCCAGCTGATAATGTATTAGCTGTGAGTTGGCAGTCTGTCAGCCGTATCTAGTATCTATGCAGTATATAGGAAGTGTTGATGTGAGTGTATGCTGGGACTGTCAATATTGTGATATGTGATAAGTACTGCCTCAGTTTCAGCCAACAGCTGTCTTGAGAACCGAACAGCCATTGCTCCTTGTAGTAAGACCCTCCCTCTCCCTTGCTTCCATCCCTCCCACCCTCTCCATTTCCTTCCTCCAATCCTCCCTCCCTCCAACCCTCCCTCCCCCTACAGTCCTCCCTCTCCCCTCCCTCTCTCTCTCCCTCCTCTCTTCCTCCCTCCCCCACCTGCACTGCACTGCTTGCACCATGAAACACTCAGAGAAGAGCCCAGTATCTTCTGTCATGTTGTATCTTCCATTGGGTCTTCCGTCATGTGACATTGTGTCTTCCGTCATGTGACATTGTGCCTTCCGTCATGTGACATTGTGTACGGTCAAGATGATGAGGCAGTGCTTTCAGAAGGTGGGACCCTGTCAGTCGTAGCTCATCCTTAGAACACTTAGGAGAACACTTGCCCCTGCAGTGGCTGCACAGTTGCACATACCAGCCATTGATCTCCAATAGCTACTGTGTGAAATGTCGGGGACCATTAGCACCCAGTGTTTATGATACAAGATCTGGTAATTGAGTAAGTGACGTTGCGTGGTAGTTCCACCGTTCCCAGGTAGTTTTTCCCCAAAAATTCAATATTGCGATTATTGTAAACAGGTAATGCTACAACACTGATGTGGCCTTGTGCCAGATCGGGTATAACTGGCCTTCAGCAAGGTGGGAGGTCACTGACCTACCATTGCTGACTTGAACTTCAAGAGGATGAAATACAAACCTCTTGCTTGAAAATTGTGTAGCAACATAGGATATGCTCCGTTGCAGATGTAGCCAAGACTATCATAGCGTTAAGGGCGTGAGAACAAGTCTGGTTACCATAACAACATAGTCTGAAACTGAGTGAATAGCTCTGGACTGCATCACACTACTGAATAGAGCTGTCTATTGGGCTGTCTACATCATTGGCAAAGAAGTTTACCTCCAGTGCGCCTCAGGTAAATAGTGTTTGCGTTCTTTGTAGTCACATGCTCTTCAACCAATCGGATTTCTCTCTTGGGTCACATGACATTGCAGTAAGTATCACACTGGTACGTATATATATTCTACTAACGTTGACAATGTTGGTTGAAAGTCAGGGCTGACATAATTATAATACAAGTTAGTGAAAATGCTACTGTTTGTGTCGTACCGATTGGCCCTAGATATCTACAGTAGCAGTCAATAAAAAGTTTACGTTCCGTTTACAAACAACGATCGTTCTACGGTGAGAAACGGCTCAGAAAACGGTGTGAAATTATTGCTACGTCAGCATTTATACGCACCGTTTTTACGGTATACAAGCGTAGTAAAAACTTTTAACGCTTATAGCGGATGCAGCCTATGTCCGACGCTGTTCTACCTGGGTTATGTTTTAGGCCCTGGATCTCTCTCCCTGCTGGTCTTTGTTCGATGTCCACAGCTTTCACAGAACCGGAGATACAGTGGCAATGTGATCGATCGCTTCCGAAAACCCCGCCCACCAAGCGAAAGCTCTTGGATCTTGCACATCCTTCGAAAGGTCTGGCTGATTTTTAAATATGCCTTATTGGAAGGCCTTAACTATACGCTGGCGTTTGTCCCTTGTCTGTAGCTTACTTGTAACCGGAGATAAAGGTCGACGAACTTGGCCGCTTACTCGCGACGGCGATAATTGCTGACTCAGCAACCGTAGTACGGGCAGATTGCGTAAGAACGGACCGTAGAACGATCGTTGTTTGTAAACGGAACGTAAACTTTTTATTGACTGCTACTGTACATCTCTGTGTGTACATGTGCGTACGCAGACCTCAGTGACATGGTTGAAGGTCCATGGTCCGTAGTGTCACAACAGACAGATATCCTCTGTTTCACTACGTGTATGACAAACTGTTATGGATGCCATCGTAGGCCGTGTGCCGAATCAGTCCTCCCTTGCATTATGCTAATGTGTGTCGAGACGGAAGCGTTAACTGTATGTGTGTGTCGGGTTTGAGCTTGCAGCTGTAATTGCATGTTAATCAGTATCCTCATTCCTTCCCCAAATTATCTTTTCCTCCTTGTTTGTTGGGCCTCTGTGTAGTTTCCATGGCAACCCATTAGTCAGCTGGCAAGCCCACCCTGTGATCTCACTGGATGAAACAGTGTTCTAATTGGTGTGTGTACACAGGTCAGCTAATGTGGGTGTGTGTGACATCATGAAATCAATTTATTACATAACAGTGTTGGATGCAAAGTTTTCGTTTTCTTTCTCCTTCCTCCCTCCCCCCTTCCCTCTCCCCTCTCCCCCTCCCATTTCCTCCTCCCCTCTCCTTCTCCCCAACCCCTCTTGTTGACCTCCACTTTGTACATTAACCCTCCTGTCTCCACGCACACCCACACACAGGGCTATTCACCGTGGTTCGTTAACACACCTGGAAAAGGTTCACTTGAGCCAGTTTCCAAGACTCATCCACCTGTAAGTCTCAGTGTAAATCTGCTGTACATCTCTGTGTACCTCTGTAAATCCCCTGTCTATCTCTGTGCACCTCTGTAAGTCTGCCCTGTATATCTCTGTGCACCTCTGTAAATCCCCTGTACATCTCTGTGCACCTCTGTAAATCCCCTGTACATCTTGGTGCACCTCTGTAAATCCTCTTTAAATGCTTGTGTACACGTAGCTATTTAAACTGACCAAGTTTGGCAATTTAGGCAATTTCACATCCTGTCTAGAGCCCAAATAGGCTCTTTGATTGGTCGCATTGTTGCTGAAGATGGTCAGGTAGTTGAAGAGGAGACGTGCAGATATTCCGTATGGAAAGTATCCATCAATCACTTACTCCAGTGGGTAGTGATGGTGGAACCTCCCCCGCCCAAAGTAACTGCTTGGCTTACCCTAACTAGTGTACCACCCACCAAAAGACTTTCTGCTGTGACAGCTGGTCTGACTCCCCTGCCAGTGTGATGATAGTGCAGCTGAATTCCTGGAAAGACTGTGTTGGTGGACAATGGGGTGTGCTGGGTTGCCATGCCAACTCAGCAGATCACACATGAATTCATAAACGTCCACTCCAATCCTTAAACCTTTTTTATTGATAGATCTAGATTATCTAGATTACAAAATACAGAGCATATTACCTTACGGACACCTGACCACCTGACCACTCGCACTGCCCACCCGCATGCACACACACACACACACACACACACACATGCACACACACATGCACACACACACACACACACAGTACACACACACAAGGCTGAGAAACAATTTTTAAATGAGAAACAAATGAATTGATTTTTAAATCACAAATGCCTCAAACGTGCACACCTTGTCACTGCTACCATTGATAATGAATTCTGTGCTGTCAATAAGAAGCTCTCTCCCAAAGTTGGAATATCATATGTCATCTGCTCAACATCTGAACAGCGTAAGATGTTTACGGTGCAGTGGACCTGAGTTCCAATTACAGGTCAAGGTATCACACTGTTGCTCTCCGAGTGATGATCATGCCATTATGCCATTAAGATTAAAGCGTCACATGCACAGCAACATGATCCATTCTGCATGTCATGTGATACTGTCATGTGATACTGTGCTGTTATCTGGGAACTGTGGTCGTAGGGCCATGGAGTGAAAGGTGACCAGGCTCAGCGCTCACCGCTGCGGTGAAGATGGGGTTAATTAGCAGGATGCCAGCCAAAAGAGGTGTGGCACCTGGCGTGGTTATGTAACAGGAGAGGTGTTGGCGGAGTGTATCACCTGCTCGGGTGTCCTGCTAGGCCACCGGGCACCGAGCCAGGGTCGGCTTCCACCATCACTCTCCTCTCTCGTGCTTGACTGCAGCTGTTATTGTAAATTCATCTGTCATTTTGAATCTGTTTGACCAATTGGAGGGAGGTTTGTGTGGCTGTGTAGTATCTGACACTTGTGTGTTGTCGTATGGTAGCTATTCTAAGAGAGAGATTTGGTAAACTCGGAGCTGGTCAAAATGACCCTCAAAAGGGTTTGCAAAGTGGGAAACAATAACTGGCTATGGTGAGATCACTTGATGCTCAATGATCCACTCCCTCCTCATCTCTTGCTTCCCTCTCTCCCCTCCCCGCCTTCCCACCTTTCTCCTCGCGCAACTCTCTTCCTCCCTCCTCCCTCCTCCCTACCATACAGGACCATTGAAGACACTAATCTTGAGAAAATTGATCACAATGCATTTGAAGATCTTGCCTTACGCAATGTGTGAGTAACCATGGAAACCATTCGTTTACAGATGCCATATGATAGTAGTGACATCAATACATTTTATGTGTGTGTTTTGGTGTGTAATGGAAGTGGGATGTTCGGGGGGGGAGGGGGGGACTGACTAGTGATGCGCAACCTTCATACTGATACAATCGGGGAGCGCTCGAGCAGCAGCTGAAGCCGACGCAGTCAGGGAGCTGGAGCAGACGCAGTCAGGGAGGTGCAGCTGAAGCGGACACAATTGGGGAGCGGCAGCTGAAGTGGATGCAATCGGGGAGCAGCAGCTGAAGTGGATGCAATTGGGGAGCAGCAGCTCTGCACAGAGAGCTGTCCAGCGCCGGATTACTCACGTAGGCAAATGAGGGGGAAGTAGCTGAGCGAGAAGCTACTTGTATGATATATCCTGACATGACATGTTGTGATATAATTTTGCAACATATTGTAAGTAGAAGTGTCTGGAGGACATACCACACACTGTGTTGAGTCCAATGGCTAACTTTGTAGCCAGCAATGGTACGACGACACAAAGGTCACGTGCTAACGTCCACGTGTGACTTGGAAAGGAGACAGACAGACAGGGAGACAGACACAAATGCATTTGTTTACCACTGCTGAGCATGGGCGAGCAGGTAATGACAGCAACAGCAGCAACTGTATCAACTAGTAATGCCCCAACTGTGTAGCTGTGTAGCTGGCTTGCAGTACTCCTGATAATGTTGACCAAAAGTTTATAGATCTACTTACTAGATACCATGTTGTGACAGGTGCCTTGTTATAGCCACATAAACATCCATGTTCCACCTCTAATGTGTTATGTCCAATTGTTTTCTTCTGTGGTGCTGTAGCCATAGCAACACCGTAATGGAATGAATTCCTGATCTGTCCAAAGTGATGTTGTTGTCTTCTGTTGTACCTGAAAGTTGCTTGGTTTCAAATGTTACCCTCAGCAGCTTCCATTCAAACCTTTATTACCGGGATGGGGTGCTATTCATACAATTATTGTTCCGTGGCTTCATCTTCACTTTCTCTGAAACCGAACATGTTGAACATCATGTCCTCATTAGCTTGTAGCTCTCTGATGTTGTGGTACACAGTTCTTGTTCAAAGCACAGCTAATTGCGGGAGCTCGTGTAATTTAAGATCAGTCAGTGAAGCGTCAGATATGCTTGCGTTATTTTGGGTGTGCTTGCTTCAATTGGTCCTGGCGAGCGACAGCACACCAAGGATACACAGTGAAGGCAGTAAAGATCAAGTCTTGTCTTGTTTGCTACGTGTACCTGCCACTTGTTGCGGAGGGCATCCTGGGAGCATTTGAATTCATCACCCCGCAATAAAAGAAACCATAAACCTATTGCTGGATACCTGACCTTGAGAATCAGGAAATGGTAGGTTATGGTTAGGGTTAGCTTAACCTCGTTCCCAGGCCATCTACACCTCCGATCATTTACAGTATGCTGTAGGCAATCATAAAGGTGTGATGTAGAAGCCCTGGGAGAGCTATGCGTGCAGTTGTAGCAGACTAATATGCTAGGTATCTTGGGCTAGGAATGAGATATGAAGCTGGGATTTGCACCATTGTGATCAACATGAATGGAGCATTCCAATGATGTCCTTTTTGCTGTAGGTTGAATTTTGACCCAAAATCATGAAAAACCATGGATTATAGCCTTTGGTCGAGTGCGATTTTTGGCAAAATGTAACCAACAGTAAAAATCACTTGAAGGACATCATTGGAAAGCTCAATTCATGCTGATCACAATGGTGCAAATCCCAGCTTCATATCTCCTTCCTAGCCCAAGATACCGAGCATAAGAGTTATTAATTTGGCCTCCGTATATTAAAAACATGCTGAAAATTGGTATTGGGAATAGGCTTGGAAGAGAATGTTAGACTAGGCATACGTGTATCAACGAGATATGAAGCTGGGGATTGCACCATTGCGATCAGCATGAATGGAGCTTTCCAATGGTATCCATTTTGCTGTAGGTTGAATTTTGACCCAAAATCGTGAAAACACATGGTCGAGTGCAATTTTTGACAATAATGTGACAGGTTAAAAATCATTTATGCCACATCACTTGGAGGTTGTTTATATATATGCTGATCACAATTACCCATACCTAGTGCAACGTTCTCTTCCCACTCAATTTTGGATCACTGGTTGGTCCATTTTTGGCAGAAATGGCACGTACATCAGTCACCCTATAGAACCAGGAGTGTCTGCCAATTTTGGTTTAATGCCAAAATTGGCATGCGAAAAACTTGTAGAAAATGGTTCCAAAATGTGCCAATTTTGTCACAAAACCTACTTCATTTTTTTTATACACTGGGTGATTTCTGACTATCATTGAAAAGATGGCGGTATGCACTTGTACTGTACCGTGACTACAATCTGTATCCTCTCTCCTACACAGCCGCCTTAATCGCAATCACCTAACGATGTGGCCGCCAGTCGCGGGACAGAGCAGCCTGAAGATCTTGTACGTCTCTCGTTCACACCTGTGTATGCACATGTAGCTAGCTAGGCATGGCAGCAAGAGAACCGCTTGGGGGAGGTCAAGACATTCAAGCAAGACCTTGTGTGGCCATGGATGTTTATTTAAAAGTGATGGCTCTAACTGGAAGTGATTGCCGTGGAATGGCTGTACTGTTGGTACATGTAGCTGTGAATGATTGCCGTGGAATGGCTGTACTGTTGGTACATGTAGCTGTGAATGATTGCCGTGGAATGGCTGTACTGTTGGTACATGTAGCTGTGAATGATTGCCGTGGAATGGCTGTACTGTTGGTACATGTAGCTGTGAATGATTGCCGTGGAATGGCTGTACTGTGATTGCCGTGAATGGCTGTACTGTGATTGCCGTGAATGGCTGTACCGTGATTGCCGTGGAATGGCTGTACTGTGATTGCCGTGAGTGGCTGTACTGTGATTGCCGTGAATGGCTGTACTGTGATTGCCGTGGAATGGCTGTACTGTTTGTAGCTGTGAATGATTGGCGTGGAATGAACTGGAAAGCATGTCCGTTTGTTTCTTGACAGCTTTTCTGTTAACATAGTGTGTAACCACACGGCTAGGCCTGACTAGACTACAACACCCCCTCATGCACACACGACTTGCTCTGGTCTCCCTCCATTAACCTCCCTCCCCCCTCCCTCCCTCACCCCTCCCTCCCTCACTCCCTCCCTCCCCCCTCCCTCCCTCTTCCTCCCACCCTCCCTCTCCCACCCTCCCTCCCTCCCTCCCTCCACAGAGGAGTAGCGGGGAACATGATTCAGTCATTAGAAGTCGGACAGTTGGATGGCTGTACTGGACTAAATTCCCTGTAAGCCATACCATGTTGGACAGCTGTTGCTAGACTGAGCACCATGCACATGTGTGGGTATGGTTAGTTTCAAAACTAATCTTAGTGCTACTCACGTGACCCTCAACCAATCAGACACCTTAGTGTACATTATGTCAAAGACCACCGGTTGTTTCAGGTCAGTGAGTAGCGCTAAGTAGTTTAGATACCAGTTTGCAGTGGATTACGGGGTTTAGTGCACGAGGGCAATCTAGTTAACGGTCAAGGACGAGATAATGCACAAGCCGAAAGCGAGTGCATTATCCGCCCGAGACCGTGCCTGAGTGCACTAAACCCCGTAATCCACTGCAAACTGGTACTTAAATAATACGTAATGTGTGTTTTGAATTTTGAGCAAAGACGTAGGAGAGGAGATTCCCAGAACAGATGTGGAAGTCCTGCCACAGGCCCACAGGGCGCACTACCTTGTCATAGGCCCACAGGGCGCAGTACCATGCCACAAGGCACACTGCTATGCCGCAGGCCCACAGGGCGCACTACCATGCCACAGGCCCACAGGGCACACTACCATGCCACAGGCCCACAGGGCGCACTACCTTGCCACAGGGCATGCCATGCCATAGGCCCACAGAGCACAGTACCATGCCACAGGCCCACAGGGTGCACTACCTTGCCACAGGCCCACAGGGCGCACTACCATGTCACAGGCCCACAGGGCGCAGTACCATGCCACAGGCCCACAGGGCGCACTACCATGCCACAGGCCCACAGGGCGCACTACCATGCCACAGGCCCACAGGGCGCACTACCATGCCACAGGCCCACAGGGTGCACTACCTTGCCACAGGCCCACAGGGCGCACTACCATGCCACAGGCCCACAGGGCGCAGTACCATGCCACAGGCCCACAGGGCACACTGCCATGCCACAGGGCACACTGCCATGCCACATCTGAATTCATTACTGTAACTTGGAATGTACAGGAATACCTCTCGCACGAGCATAATTAGTAGGCATGCATGGCCTCACATAGTATGCCGGTCAGAAGAAGATACCGCAGTTGCTGAGGTAGTGCACACTTCCATGAAATGCATGGCATGGTTAGCTCACTGAAGAAGAGCCGCATTGGCTGCCAACTCGTCCAACCTGTCTGTAGTGTCCCTCGCTAGAACGCAGGATGTACCATCGCCTGTGCATGAACCTTGACTGGTAATTGCATTCCTGAGTGTGACTAACTATATGTACAAACCCCAGCTGAGATTACGGCCTAAGGGGTTAGGGTTACGGGCTATGTGGACAGGGACAGAATAGTTCTGTTGTCTTGCACTAAGGCGCTCGGTACTGATATGCTCTTGTTCTTCTTCCGTCAGTGACGCCAGCTCCAACGACATTCAAGTGCTGGAGGACGGAGTCTTCCGGGACAATTGCCAGCTAGTTAACCTGTAAGTTGTCATGCCAACCCCTAGTGTAACTTACTATATTTCATTATATATTCAATTCCCCCCCCCCCCACACACACACACATGCACACACACACACACACACACACACAAAAGCAACTTGAACGATAACAGGAATTTGAGGGAAATCGGAGACCACGTGTTCTCCAACGCTTCAATACAAACTCTGTGAGTCATTGAATGACATGGTTCCTTTTCATAATTTCCGTTGCCAAAAACTGATGTGACTAGAAAATAATGTCCACACACACACACACACACACACACACACACAGTGCTCTCAATAACACTGCAATCTCTCATGTACCAACCGATGGCTTGAGAGAGTCGCTGTCGAACCTCTATCTCGGTGGCACTGTGAACCTCAAGATGTTCAATGCATTCACCGCCATCAAGAACCCAACTGACCCGTACGGAAATCGTACCTATCCTCGTCTAGAAATAGTGAGCTTCAACTACCACGCCCACTGTTGCCAAATGCGTACCCATACCTACTATCGGTACATACCTACTATCGGCCGTCGGCGGAGAGAGATGGACCAAGGTCCATTGGTGAGGCGGGAGGCTCTGTCTGGCAATACTGGTGGCCATGTGTGTGTGAACGTCACGGCCAGAGAATGTGTCAGTGTGGGGAACATGAGTGCAGTCACGATGCAAACTGCAGCAGAATTTTGTTCACAACTGACATCATGTTGGCCGTGCTTGGAATCGGTTTGTCCGAGCGTGTGTGGGTCGTCAGTGAGCGGAGGGGGGTCTGGCATCGGAATCAGTAGCACCGTGTCTTCTGAGATTGTCTGCATCGAGCAGCAGCCTACGCCCACCCCAACCGCAGCAACGTTCACAACTCAAATTAACAGAACTGTATGTACGTCCGTGAGTGCTACCGCCTCCCCCTCCCCCTCCCCCTCCCCAGTGGATCCCTGTAGTGATGACTACTGTGCCTCTGTTGATCCTGGTGGGTTCTGTCATCAGTGCAGGACTGTTGGTTGCAGTCTTAGCACACAATGTGAACACGACTTTCCACAAGTGTGTAGTTGTACCAGACGGAGAAAGAGGGACACTCCGTCTGTCATGGCCGACCCACTCCTCATCCGGAGGCACCTGCCAGAGGGCCACGGTGTGGACAAGCGTTCAACAGCTGACGACTCCCTGCTACCTGCTGGGTGCTCCATCGAAGCGGTTGAGGCAGTGTGTCGTAGCATATCTGCAGCTGTGACCCCCACACCCCACCCCACACCACACCCCTCACCCTTCACAGGAAATGGGGCTGGTGGGGAGGAGGACACTACTGCCCCGCCCACCGTTGATTACTGCTCTGACAGTTACTGTGATGGCACCTCCGACCGTGACTTCTGTAGTCAGTGCCTGCAATGGGCTTGTGGAGGTCCCACTTCATTCTGTTCTGACGAGTTCCCTGAAGTCTGTCATTGCAACAGAAGGAAGCGATCAGAATCCACTCTACTCTCTGATGACATGCTAGATGACCCCAGCAGTTTGCAGAGGAGGAGACGCTCTGTGGACAACAGCAGCAACTCCACGTCCAACATGACACTTCCTGACGGGTACTTTTACCTTGACCCAAACTCAACCGACATTGTGTGCACATACAATAACTTCACTGGCATGACGGCTGCCACGCCCACTACCCCCACTGCCGGACCAACCACCTCTACCACTGCAACTCCCAGTCAGGATCCCAATACTGGCCGCCGACCGGCTTGTCCAGGTGCACTTGTCTTTCAAGAGACGTTTGTACTCTCGGACAACGTAACCGTGTGTCTTCCTGGGAATGATGATTTCAACCCCTGCGAGGACCTTCTCGGGGACAGCCACGTTCTCCGTGTGTTCATCTGGTTGGTGATCATCCTAGCACTCGGTGGCAACGTGCTTGTGGTCATCGTCTTCGTAGGCTACTCCGTCATCATACGACGGACCAAGCAAGAGTTGTTCCTGGTGCACTTCCTCTACTTCAACCTGGCTGTTGCCGACTTGTTGATGGGTATATACCTCTTCGCAATCGCCATTGTAGATCTGCGTACGCTGGGAGAGTTCTCCATACACGACATCAACTGGCGGACAGGGTCGGGGTGTGATTTCGTAGGTTTCTGTGCCATCGCGTCAACGATGATGTCAATGTACACACTGATTGTGATCACGCTGGAGAGGATGTACACCATCACGTTTGTGATGCACAGGAAGATATTCAAGAAGCCGGTGGCGGTGATTGTGATGGTCGTTGGCTGGGTGTTTGCCGTTATAGTCGGCATTCTACCCTTAGTGGGGGTCAGCAGCTACAGAAAGGTGGCCGTATGCCTGCCATTCGATGTCCAAGATCCGGTCTCACTTGGCTATGTCACGTTTCTTCTCCTCGTGACTGGCCTTGGCTTTGTGATCATCCTAGTCAGCTACTGCATCATCTTCTATCAGGCCGTCCTCAGTCCCAGCAAGCGCCGGCTGGTCCGCTCCAGCGCAGTGCCCAAGTGGCAGATGGAACTCAAGCTCGCCTTGAGGATGGGCTTTCTCGTCTTTACCAACTTGATATGCTGGTTTCCGATCGCTCTCCTCGGTCTCACGGCTGCCTTCGGACATCCCCTCATCGATGTACCCACTTCCAAGGTGTTCATTGTATTTGTGTTCCCCTTCAATGCCTGCCTCAACCCTCTCCTGTACAGCTTCTCGTCCAAAGTTTTCCGGGAGAACTTGTGCCTGATGCTTGGCAAGTGTGGACTCTTTTCTAAATACAACAGGCATATCCGGGAGGTCAGAGCAGGTGTCACACCGTCTGTCTCAAGTGCGAGATCTTCTCAGCCATTTCATAGTAGTGGAGGAACGTTCATTGAACGCTTCCGTCTTCTCTCTATCTCCTCTCGTGGGTCTTCTGTGGATCCCAGCAGAAGACGGGACAGCGCCATCAGCCAGGCATCGACAGAGGACAGCTACCGTCATCTTATCGCCTCACGAAGATGCAGCAACTTCAGCAACGATTCGAACGATGATTTTTTCAGAGTAAGACGAGGCAGTAGTGGAGGCTTATTAGAAGATCAAACCACTTCCTTTGCTAATCATGGCTTCCGCTCAAGTTCACCGATATCAAGCACTCCTCGTGAAATCATAAAGCCACCACGCCAAAAGATCAGTGCGTCCAGCCTCGGGCCTGTTCCAGAGGAAGGGGAGATCCCTATTGCCCCCACACCAACCAATGTCAAGATCAACCCCGCGTACTGCGAGGCTGACGACGAGGAGACGTACTATGAGCCGAACACAGACACGGAGAAGGGCATCGAGAACGGGACTGTTGTCCAATCCACAACCGAGCCGTCTATGGTCGGGAGGAACGGCGTCATCACCCCAGAACACTACTCCCAGCACAGGATATTTTCTGAGAATTCACTGTTTTCAGAAGTCGAGGAGGGGAAGACAAGTTCAGTTAGCCCGGGAAGCAGTACAGATGAAGTCAAGACAACAGTGATTAGCACCGACACATGCGGCACAAACATTGCTCCTAGTGTTGAGATTGAAATCAAGAAAGAAGAGGTACACTTTGATTGAAGTATTTTTAGCCCACGTGACCGACTGTCGTGAAAGATTTTTGTTCCTGTATTCAACTTCCGCTCAATTCCCATGCGACTCAGAATTAGAATGATCCTCTTCCCCAACAGAAATCCGACTGTCCCACTTTATATTACGTGTATCAAATTAATTATTTATTCGCTGATCCACTCCAATTCATACTCCCAGTGATTTTATCATTTTATGTGCCATAACCACTTATCACAGTAGTCCCTGTTGTGCGTCGCAGTATCACACTTGTCTGTCAGTATCCCGTAATACATATTGTGAATATATTTATAGAGATGATTTTAGCAAAACAATTGCAGTTCTGTTTCAGTGCTGTGCATGTGGCCTAGTTCCACTGGAGTCTACTCTATAGGCAGCTGCATATCAGCTAGTGTACGTGATAATATATTCAATCTGCACTGTGCGGCTCATTGACCGATCACACCATATATATAGCCCCTATGCATGTGCCTAGTTCCACTCTATAGGCAGCTGCATATCAGCTATGGTAGTGTATGTGATATATTCAATCTGCACTGTGTGCTCATTGACATGTCAGATCACACCGTATGTATATTCATGTCGCCTAGCCCCTATGCATGTGGCCTCCAGCATAGCCTCATTCCCAGGCCAGGGATTGGAGGCCTGGGAACTAGGCTAAGCTGGCATGCACATATACCCATATATATTCCTTCACACCAACAAGCGGGTTGGGGGTGGGGGGGTTGGGGGTGGGGGTGGGGGGGGGGGGGGGGGGGGGGGGGGGGGGGGGGTGACTGAAGTTATCAATCCTATAGGCCACTCTGTTGCCCAATGCAACCTTTTCCAACAGTTGAATAAGAAACTGACAGGTCAATAACAACATGCTGAATGATAACTAATAATTATTGGAGCTATAGTTTTTAAGCTCGCAGTTCTAGGACTCACATACACAAGCAGAATACTCGTAACATTGCTTCAAGACAGGCCGGACTGTTACCTGCTGGTGGCCCGGTAAAATGTAAGGATGCATACTTGCGTTCATACCAGGATACGGATGAGACCTCTGCATGTTTCTGCTCATATGGTCATGTGGAAGAGGTTCACAAAGTCGGGAGCCCGTGAGATGACGTGCTCAAACTCGGCATAGGAAAGCTCGTGGTTGCGAGCAACATCAGACTCTTGAATTACGCCGTCAACAATGGCTTCCATCTCTGCCGCCTCTAAGGAGTCACCTGGGTATGTGATTACATAATACAGTCGTGTGCATGTGTGTGTGGTGCGTGTATTGCATGGGGGGGGGGGGGGGGGGGGGGGGGGGGGGGGGTTAGAGCCACAGCGAATGATTTAATTAACCTCGTACGCCACTTCTGCCAGAGCTTCTATAAGACCGCAATCACCTACGCACCTGTGAGACAACTGAGGATTTGTTCAATATCATTCCTGCATATTGCAGCATCGTCGTTGAAGTCATATATCCTAAAGGCATACGTGGCCTTCAGGTCCCCATGGGGCTCGTTCACTAAATACTGAAAACATATCCAGAAAGTCTTCAAAGTGGAGTCCTCGACCGTCTGTGGAGAATACCTCGCACATACGCTCCCTAAAGGGGTTCTCCCTCAACTCGGCATGCTCTGCACCTCAGCAAAA
>OZ007518.1:303623-388244 GCA_963931865.1 Axinella damicornis
GGTTCTCTCAATACCTCCAACGCTCACGACGTGGCCAACCTGCTGAAGCAGTACTTACGAGAACTTCCCCACCCCCTTCTCACCCCTCCTCTCATCCCCGTCTTTGAAGCCTGCCATGAGCTCCTGCCCCCGGGAGAGAGCCAGCGCAGGGCTGTCCTCCTGACCTGCCTCCTGCTGCCCACCATGCACCTCCAGGTGAACGCCCTTGCTAGAGCAGTAGCAGCATTGTGCTGGACAGTAGTGATGACACTGTACTGTGATAGTAGCCTCATTCCCTGGCCATCACCCAGCTTTTCATCGCTTACACATTTTTGTTTGTGCGTGGGAGAGCCTGGGAACGAGGCTAATACTGTGATAGGATCTGAAAACATTGCACTGGATTGACACCTCGGTATTAGTACATCAATTATTTAGAATGAGGAGTGCGTGTTCATGTGTGCACAAGGTCTTGAGCATCTGCATGCTGCTTGACGCTGCCGATCTGACCCTGGTGCAGGGCAGGGCTCCACCTGAGAGCTACATGTATAGGGTGGTGCAGTACATGCCTACCACTCTATGCATTTTGCTTTGATGTGGTATAAAGAATGTGTCCAAAGTCTTTGGACTCTGGCCCAGCACCCACTGTTCTAGTTACAGACTGAGAAGGGCTAGCCTCATTCCCAGGCTACGGCCGGGGACGAGGCTAGCACTGCCAGTGTTCCAGTTTGTTATCGTTCCTCCCCTCTCCCCAGTGCCTGTGTGTGCTGCTGGAGCTCCTCTCTTCTATAGCTGCGAAGGTGAACAACTCACTCATGGACGCCAGCAGCCTTGCGGTCGTGATGTCCCCCAACCTTATCGGCCCGCCACTGAACATCCTGTGCCCTTTGAACCACAGCCTCAAGATGCACGCGGCCATTGTGAAACTGTTGATTGAGAGCTCTCATCTGATTGGTCGGGTTCCTCCAGACATTGCCAAGAAACGGCTGTTGGAGTCACGCAGCTTGGACAGCGTGGTAGGGGGTGAGGGTGGTGAGGGGGTGGAGCTTCCTGAGAGGTACCAGAAGAGAAGAAAACAAAGAACAGCATCAATATCAGGTGTGTGTATGTGTGATGTTTGTGTGTGTGTGTGAGGTGTGCCTGTGTGAGGGGGAGGGGGAGTGTGCACATTCTGCAGTGGTGTGTGATGTGACCCAACTCTCTCCAACGGCAGGTCTAGTTCTGGGCATTGGCAATCGTCTGCGATCTAGAACCAGTGGGCGTGTCCCTTCCTCTCCTCCCCCTGCCTCACCCTCACAGGACAGAGTCACAGCTGAGTCCCATCCCAGGATCACCCGGAGGACGTCCTTCAGGAAGAAGGCTTTGGAGAGCTCTGAGGACATCCCAGCAGCCAGCAAGAGGTAAGGGGGAACGTGATCCCAGATTTTGTCTCATTCCCAGAAATGGAGACTTCCATTACATGTACGTAGGTGTAGTTGAGTTGAAAGTGAGAATGAACTTTCCACTCCAGCATCACCCGGAGGACCTCCATAAAGAGGAAGGCTTTGGAGGGCCTTGAGACCACACCAACAGTCACTAAGAGGTAAGCTGTGTATCTCCTTCCTAGCCCAAGATACCTGTGCTATTATAACTGCATGCATACATGTATATTGCCTCGATGAATTCTACAGCATCTAACTTATAGTACCCAATCTATTGCCCCCTGCACACCCCAGGCCGGCCCTCTTCCACGGTGCTCCTCCCTCCTCTACCGGTGCCCGGCCACCCCGCCACACCCCTCTCGGGAACCGCAAGAAGCGCAAGTACCTCCTCAGCCACAGGAGGCACACGGACCAGACGAAACAGCACCCCAAACTCCTCCCCTTCTCCCACCACATCTTCAAGCCATCCAATATCTCAGGTGTGAAGCTGGACTTCGCCAACCAGGCTGCCGCAAAAGTGAACAGGTATCTGACCGTGTTTTAGAATAGCCTCATTCCCAGGCCCCGTATGAAGGCCTGGGAATGAGGCTAGTTTAAGAGATCAACTGTGGTGGGTCGTGACCTAGCACTAGTACACTCTAGTTCACATGACTTCCGGATATACATGAAGGGTTGGTGGGGGGGCAAAACATGCCCAGATCAGTTGAACTTTATGCATTCCAGCACCCACATCAAACGGTTTTGTGCCAGAGGAAAGGGGAGGGGAGCACCCGGTACCCCCCTTTGGTGAAACATTGGCTCTGTCCCAACAAAGGGCATTTGTAACTGTTCCTGTGTTCCTCGCCTCGCACAGGTCACCGGAGCGGCCAAGTGGTCTGCAGAAGTTTGCCCAGGGCCGTCTGGTCACTCCCGGGGTGGCCAAAGCATCTCCGACCTGCGTTAAGCTGGTGGGCTTCACTGCCCTGCACACCCCGGGACAGCCACTCGCTATGAACCCTGGGGGAGGAGGAGGGAGAGAACAGATGAACACAGTCTGTGGCAGTAGTGCTCCAGACAGCACAGACTCAGTGCACACGACTGGAACAGCATCCCAGAGCTCCAGGGATGGCGGATGGTTGAGCACTCAGGGAGATTTTGAAGAGAAGCCGAAGCCGAAGGTAGCAGTGCCCACTGAGCTAGACCAGATTGGGTTGAAGGAACTAGCCCAGAGCAATAAGCTAGAGAGCAAGTATAGAAGCCAGCTTCTCAAGCCCGTAGAATGCATACCTTTGCTTCCGTGTACTGTGTCTGAGCTTAGTGGTGACCCTGGCCAGCGCTCCGATCACAGTGCAGATCAGCAAGTGCCCAGGGTGTATGCGGTTGCAAAGAGGAGTTCGGGGAAGAGAATGAGATGCGAAGTGATGGAGGAGACTCCTCAGGTGCACAACAAGGAAAACTCTGGAGGGGCTCAAACTCTGCAGAAGAGAGCACAGAGTTTCTATGACTTTGACAGTGTTGCTAACAGTCTTCCCACCTTTGGCTCTGCGGCCAAACCACCTCTGAGCATCAGGACGAGCAAGTCAGACTACCAGCTCACCGCAAAGAGAAGAGAGAGCGGAAAACCTGGCCAAGTATTTAAAGTTTGTGTCTCTACGCCAGCTAGGATTCCCACGTCAGTCAGCCACCCTAGCTTCCCCCTCTCCCTCCCTCACAACCGCCTGGACTTGAAAGGGACATCCCCTGAAGGAGATGACCAAGAAGATGATAAAACTACACACCGCTTTACCTTCAAGTTTTCAAACCCACGGCCAGTGAATGCGAAGCAGAGGGCTGCTATGAGCACTGATAGAGAGTCCAACAAGTTGCCGGAATATGAAATACAGTTTGAGTCAAGTCGTAAGGTTTCGGAATGCAACGAGGCTAACCTGTTGGAGGTGCGGAACTCACCCGTACCCAACGCCACACCCCAACAGCCCTGTAGCCGAACCACTTCAATTGTCCGCAGCAGCCAGGACCTAGACGAGGCCTTCCTCCTCACCCCGTACCCTGGGGTGTGTCGAAGCCCTAATCTCCTTGAGAAGATCAGCCTCGAGATTGCGGCGAGGCACAAGCTCTTCCCTTGTACGCCCCATCCCCTGGTGGAAGCCTCTCTGCACGTTAACGACAGCTACAAGCAAGCTGTGTTGGGTGAAAACTACCCCTTCCCTCTTCCTGAGCCCCTGTCATTGAGGTTTGAGACAAGCGTAAAGGAGGAAGAAAGTTGCTCTGAAGAGGAAGACGAGGGTTGCAGTGAAGACCGTCAAGTGCTATCGATCTTTGAGTCTGACTGCAGTGACTGTGACACAGTTAACAACGATGTAAGTCAAACAACTCTGCTTCTGAAGGCTTCTTCCCCAAAACCACAGGACTCTTGCAACCATCACAGGAACATTACTGACGCACCCAGACTGCAACCCCATCACCCCAACCTCCCCCCTCCTCCCTCCTCTTCCGACTGCAAGCTGAAATCAAGGATTGTCGTCACATCCAAAGCTCATCAGAAGAATGAAAAGCAGGAGAGTCACTGGTTTGGGACACCCTCTGCCTCCCCCAGGGTGTTCGGCTTGGCCCGAAAGTCCCCGTGGTTTAAGGGTCACGGACCCACGGGACAGAGGTTTTGCAAGTGAGTTTACTTCGCCCTTCACATACCCATCCCCCAATAAAACTAGACTACGTTTATTGCTGGAATGGTGTGTTAGAACTTAGAAGGCTCTCTGATGCATGTCAACTCTCCATTGACACTTGTAATGTGGCAAATTTTTGATTACTGGGCAGTTTGTTACCTCACACACACACACACACTCACACACACACACACACACACTCACACACACACACTCACACACACACACACACACACACACACACACACACACACAGGAGGGCCCAGGTGTACATGGTGTCCTCCCCGTCCCATGTGAGTGATCTCTCCTCCCACACCCCACCCCGTCACCACCCAGCTGCTCGTAAACGTTCACTATCACACAGACCATCGTCCAACAAGGAGAACACAGGTGACGGTGTGAAGGGTGGAGGGGTGAGGGTGTGCTCCCCTCGTATCAGCAGACAGGGCGTGCAGGTGAAGGAGTGGATTGTGTGAAGTAGACTTCCTAGCCCAAATGTACTGAACGCAGGTGTCTTAAATTATAGGTTTGTTAATTCTCACGTGTTCACGTTTGTTTATCGATGTCGTGGTTCAAACTTCCCCTGCACGCTCACAAGATGTGACTGTATCATCATTATGAATGTACCCCCACCAGAATTATTATTGTACATGATCATCGTATATACATGTTGATGTACGTGTATAAACACGGAGTACATGAATGTATAGACCATGCATTACGTAATGGTGATGATGCTATAGCGCTATGTGGCAAAAAGCCTGCATGAGGAACAATCGGAGACTATAAATCGTCAATGTAGATATTGGTCCGGCAGGAAGTACAATGTACATACTTTAAGTATAGGTACCAGAAACACGTGCACATCTAGAACCGGCCCTGAATATATCCTAACCCATTGCCCTACTTCCTGCCGGACCAATATCCACTTCGATAAATTATAGCGTAGACCTTGATACTTGATCAAGAACCATGGGCAGTTATAGGATGCTCTTTAGCACTCCTGGGTTTTTGCATGCACAGGCTATCAAAATTGACACAAATAGCCATAGAGCACAGTGTGATAAGTAATGTGACATTCAGAAGAGATTACGTGCACAATGTATTACAAAACATGTAAAAAGTGAACATGCAGACATCACTCAGGAGGTAACATATGATAGATAGTCTGTTTGCTAGCTTCAGGGAGAGAGGTTGGGAACTGGATGTCAAAGTTCACAATCAGGTCTCCTCTTTGGTCAGCATGCTTCGAGTGAGGCATTCCCTCCCCTGGAAATTTCCTCTCCATGGTCGGAGTGACGATCCCTGTTAGCGGCATCGGTATAATACGCTTATCGATGGTTGGGATTGCAATGGGGCCACCGCCACACAACGCATCCCTCAGCGGCAATTTTACAGTATGTTTCAAATCATTGCCTTCTCTCTTGAAGTATTCGTGGGGCTTCTCTTTGACCACAAACACAATATCAGCTGGGATCCTGCCGATGGATTGGTCACCGTCCTTGCCAAAGGTGATCTTCGTGCCAGCTTTCCAGCCCGGCCTCACGTCAATACTGACCACCTTCTCCTGAGGTGAGGTTGTACCATCCGGATTCAACATCTTCCTTGAAATTTTCATCCTCTTTGTGCAGCCTTGATACAGCTCCTCAAGTGTAAGGTTTAGTGCATGCTCGACCGGTGGATCTTGCTGCTGGTGACCACCGAAACCAGATGCTCCACTCGGAGTGAAGTCCATTCCTTCAACACCACTGCCACCGAAAAACATCCCGGGAGTGAATACACCCGCACCAAACGGCATCCCTCCTCTCCCCCCACCACTACCAGTACTAGGAAATTGAAACGGTTGAGGTCCACCACTTCCAGGGTTTCCAAACATCTCGAAGGGATTCTGCCCACCAAAGAATTGGGAGAACAGTTCTCGTGGGTCGTGGGTGAAGGTGTAGCTACCGGCAGACCCACCACCTTTCTTCAGGCCTTCTTCTCCAAACTGATCAAAGATGGAACGCTTATTGGCTGTGTTGGAAAATAAAATTTATTAATGAACCTTATCCTCATGCACTTGCAAGCAACGCTCCATCAGTGGTACTCCCAACAACTACACGATGTATATGCTCAGCATCATATGACATGTGCCAAGAGGTTAAACAACACAAAACTCTTGTGCATGCGTACATCTCGCAAGCAACGCCAACAAGTTTGCAGCCTGCGCTGGGATTGGCTTGTGAGACCAGTGCCGAGTAACCTCCAAGCAGGGGTCAGAGACCTTGGCAATAATCCACCATGACATTTTGTAGTATACAGAGTTACAAGATAAGCCAACCCACATACAGGGTCAAAGTGCTGTGTAAATTAGCTTGCAACTCAAGTGTGGGAACGACCATGCCCAATACATATCACTGCATGATAGCCTAGGTAGGGGAGGAGATATATCCGCACGGTAGGGTATATCCGGACACAGCACGTCATGGCCTTGGTGTGTGGTAAGCACAAGTGCATACCCTCTTCTAACTTTCCAACACTGTACCAAAAACTGCGGCTAGAAAACGAATACTGGGGGCCAAGTCCAGAAACCCCTAACGTCCGGAAATCCCCTCCCTTACCTTATCAGTCAGTTCTTTAGTCCTATTAATACTCCGAAACTCTGTTGCTATGGCAATGGATACTTGACCTACTCAGGAATCAATCCTCAACTTACAGTCACTGAGGACGTCATAAGCCTCTGCTATCTCCTTGAACTTCTCTTCTGCACCAGGGTCCTTATTCTTGTCCGGGTGATATTTCAGCGCCATCTTATGGTACGCCTTTTTGATCTTCTCTTCCGTGGCATCCCGAGGGATACCGAGGATCTTGTAATAGTCTTTCCCCATAATGATCCGTGCACTTCTGTCTTAACAATCTCTTTGAGTCGCACTGCTATTCTCGTATCCAAATGACAGAGCTTTTCAGCTCGCAGTATTTTGTACCGATGATAGTAGAGTCTAGAATGTTCCCTGAACCATCCATCGTCGCGTCACGATGATCGCTCCAGCACCTTCGCGAAGTTTCGCGCATTGGGCGTGGCTAGAGGTAGATCACGTGACCAAGACGTCATTATTTGTTTTGGACCTCCTCTTGTGTACGTGTTGAATTGAAGGTGTCGTTCGTTTCTTAGCGGATCTGGTGGTTGTTGGGATTAGAATGGTAAGTTTGATAGCTACCTGTGTCACCTGTCACCTGCTGATGTGACCTAGCCATTATGAGTGTGGCTTCTCTCCCACACACTCACCAAAACATGGCAGATCCGATTCATCCTGATTCAGAATCGTGCGGGCAAGACCCGTCTGGCCAAGTGGTACATGCATTTTGAAGACGACGAGAAGCAGAAGTTGATTGAAGAGGTGCACGCAATTGTAACAGTACGTGATGCCAAGCACACCAACTTTGTGGCGGTAAGTTCGATATCCAGATGTCTTTGTGCACACACCTTGTACAGATGGATTGAGTTAGTTGGGAAGTCATGAGTGCCATGTGGTGACCAGGTCACACTCTGTGATCTTGTAAGGCTGTGGTTGTGTAATCTTCGACCAAATGGCTTCAGCAAGCTCTGCTCGTAGCATAGGGATTGGTACGCTCATTTCCTCAGCATACGAGGGTAGTGGTTCGGGACCTGCTGGACCTTCTCCCACCTTGATTAAACCATGAACGTGATTTCATCACACCCAGCACGTGACACAATTATGCCCATCCCTGCTTTGCACGCAAGGTGATCACACCTATCTCTGCCCCCTGCCTCGCACATAAGGTCATCATACCTGTCTCTGCCCCCTGCCTCGCACATAAGGTCATCACACCTGTCTCTACCCCCTGCCTCGCACATAAGGTCGTCACACCTGTCTCTACCCCCTGCCTCGCACATAAGGTCGTCACACCTGTCTCTGCCTTGCAAAGCATTGGATTACTGTGTTGAGAATCCATTCTATAACGTTGCCTCTGAAGTGGAACCTTATACGGAGAGCTAGTAGTGACGTTCAACAGCCTGAGCAGCTACCTACAGGATACCGGGAACCTCCAAGAACAGCAAACCAATGATTATGGGGCTATGCAAGATGGCAGCAACGTCTGAGCGCTAGGTACCAGAGTTGAGCGTCTTCATGGTTGAGCGTCTGTAAGGTGGTGTGCAGCATACGTCTATCAGCATGGTAGCCATATGCAGCAGTGTTCAGACGTTATGTGAGTGCAGCTGCTCTACATAGCAATGTGATTACGTGCATTCTCGCCTCTTGTCAATTCCTAGCTCACTCTCCTTCTTGTACCTAGTTTCGTAACTTCAAGATTGTCTACCGTCGCTATGCCGGGCTGTTCTTCTGCATCTGCGTGGACCTTGAGGACAGCAACCTGGCATACCTCGAGGCCATTCACAACTTTGTGGAGGTGTGGATAGGGGTGTGAGAGTGTGCACGGGGGTGTGGTGAGAGGTGTGCATAGTGAGGTGTGGGTGTGGTGAGAGGTGTGCATGATGAGGTGGGGGTGTGGTGAGAGGTGCATGGTGAGGTGTCGGTATGATGTGGTAAGAGGTGTGCATGGTGAGGTGGGGGTGTGGTGAGAGGTGTGCATGCTGGGGGTGTGGTGAGAGGGTGCACGGTGAGGTATGAGTGTGGTGAGAGGGTGTGTGGGTGTGGTGAGCTTCCCAATGCCAGCATGCAATCTCTTGGCAATTACAAATTTAATGTAATGTCCCTCTTAGCAACACAGCATAATAACAGGAGCGCATGAGCCGCCGAAGGCGGCGAAGGAGCGTGTAACTTCAGTGCCATGTAAATACAAATTAGTTACGTACTTCCGCGTTTGAAAATAGATCGGGTACGTCATAAGTTTTCTGGGGGCAGTTTTATTGGCGTGCAAGCCTTCAGGGGCGTCCTGACACTCGCTGGTCCCTGCCTGTTTCGCTCTTGCAAACTTCAGCACGGTCATGCTCCGCTTGATAGCGCGTCTCATGGGAGAATCCTTCACCTGGCGCATAGAAAGTTGCGGGGAGATACTTCCTGAAGGCTACAAGCTGAAGTTTCCTTCTAGCACGACCCTTGGATCGGCGTGGAGTTCCTTCTTCAAACCGAACTCGCTTCGCTTGAGGTATATAGCTCACTCTCGATGTCTACGCTTCGCCATTGCGGGTGGCTCTGTCAAAACAATGCTGTACTACTTATAAGCTAAGTACGAGTCACGTGCACTGTATGGCGTCACGCAACGTCTAAATGAGCTTCCGCTTTCCAAATATGGAAGTCATTACTACTACAGATTTGTATTTTCATGGCACTCACGGGTACTCGCGAGTTACACGCTCCTTCGCCGCCTTCGGCGGCTCATGCGCTCCTGATAATAATGATCGTACTCTTTCCCCACCCTTCCTACCCCTCCCCATGCAGGTGTTGAATGAGTTCTTCCACAACGTGTGTGAGCTGGACCTGGTCTTCAACTTTTACAAGGTAAACAATTGCCCTGGGCTGTAGCGTTCTGAGCATGGTAAACAATGGCCCTGGTCTGTAGCGTTCTGAGCACAGCGAGGACGACTCTAAATGACTAAGGGCTTTCTAAAATCAAGCAGTTGTTGGATGAGATGTTTAGACTGCAGCAACGGTAGGAGTCAATAGTATTGGCTACCGTCAGTACAAGACTACTGGAGGAACTGCGAACAATCGGCCAAACTCCACCCTGCGGTGTGTGTAGGGCAGAGCGAAATTTCAATTCCACTGTTGTAGTCTTTAACAGCTTGACATGTCACTACAGATGGAATTGCTTTCTCTCCCCCCCCCCCCCCCCCCCCCCCCCCCCCCCCCGAACGATTTTCTAAATGAAATGAAACACTGAAGAGGTTCATTGCACAATACTTCCTGATACCCATACCCATTGCACAATGTCATGACACACCACACACTTCCCACATGCACACGCCCACTCACACACCAGGTCTATGCAGTGGTTGATGAGATGTTTTTGGCGGGAGAGATTCGAGAAACTAGTCAACAGAAAGTACTCCACCAGCTGCAATATCTGAACACATTAGACTGAGCATAACACCACCTTTTTTTATTTGTTGTCCCGTTCTCGTAGTACCACTAGTTAAATATACAAAGGTAGTCAAATTTCTGACTCTCTTCCGCCTTGATGTTTTAACACCTATTTTATCTGTCCTGGGTCGTCAGCTCGATTCTGTGTATATCTGTAACTAGCTTGTAGTATACTTGTATCCATCCTATAGCCTTGGTGGTGGTGTGTATACCATTGCTATGGCCTATTTCTGTGCACAATTGAAGAGTCCCGACGAAATGGACAGACCAAAGGAAGCCAGCAAACCAATCCTGTACACCCCTAATTTCCGTGCAGAATGAAAGAGGCTTCTTTGTCACTCAGACCATATATAGGTAGGGGTATACTACTGTGAATTTTCACTGCAAACCTTTTATATCAATATTCTGTTATACAAGCAGCTAAACAATTTTAGCTAACTGCTTCCAATTATTGTATAAAATTTTACGATTTAAGAGCACGCACTGTATGTCATACCTTATTATGATACACAAATTATGATACACAAATATCAGATTCTGCATGGTGTATGCTTACAAACCACAATCAGTATTCTGGTTGGTCCTGATGGGTCACAGCTCTCAGCTCTGCACTTGCCTGTACTTCGATCCTCTTGCTGTTGGAGTGCTTCAGGTCCTCGTGCGTGATGAAGGCTGGAATGTGGAACACTCGGAGATTCATGAATTTCTCAGTCTTGCAACTGTTCAAAGCTTCTCCGTTTCTCGTGTTCCATGCACTCACGTGCAGTCGCACTGTTGCAGATACCGGAAGGCGCTTACATTTATTCGGAACAATGATCTCTACCTCAAGAGTACTGTTCCTTCCTGCGTCACTCTCAAGCCCGTACGGGAACAGTCTGAGTGAGAGCTTGGGGTTGCCCCGCCCACAACCAACGTCCAGCTCCAGTTTGTTAGGGTACGTGATGCATTTGTGTTTCAATTTACGCTTGTAAATGCGATCATTAAGATCGTCACACTTCAGTTGCCATGACAGTGGCAAAGATTTTGATCGGACTACTTTTAAAGAGGCTCCTCCAATCTGAGGCTCGCTGAGCCACGAAGTCCACAAATCCAGCTGCTTCATATCAGGTGGCCTTGTAGGTCTTGCAGGCAGTGGATCGGAAAGCTCCTCCAAGTCTCTAGTGGGGAGTGTCTCAGAGGATCCTGTATAATGAAATTAAATTTCTTGCCGGTACCGTCAACACATATGGTCCTGACCTTTTAGATGGTGAAAAGTATGGCCCCATTCATAATGTATGGCTCTCACTCATATCACAAACACGTTCCTACTTCAAAGAGAAACTTGCAATGGTAGCAACTGCATGCAGTTGAAAGCTATACCTAGCTCCTAACAAACAGCACAATTCCCTACTACTGACGCACATCTTCACACACCAATTGAGTGTATTTACCATGGCCCGGCAAGTTGTTCGGTTTCCACCACGGAAGATCACAAAGTTAATTGTTGCCATGACTACATGTACTGCAAACCATAATGGCTAGTGCTTAATGTTGCATGAAATTTAACAAGTAGATATTCATGAGGAATTAATTTGGTTAGACAAATTCTGCCATGGATCATATATCAACCATCAGTGTGTTGTGGTAACCTGCAACAATAGCCGAGGGTGTGGTGCAGAGGAGTGACAAATATTATATGAGTGGAATTACATCTAGGTGACTTCCCCAAGCCAATCCCACTGGAACTGGCATCCACACTAGCTATATAGTAGGTCCCGGAATTTTTATTCTGTGGATTATTCTCTCTCTCCAAAGCTTGCATCCAACATGTACCTGCCTGCATAGAACCTGAATCGATCCAATTACATTATTATCATTATGACATTCAGTCATACTAGCATTACCTCTGTGGGATTGCAGCGATGTCTTGCCTGGTGTCAGCGTTCCCTCAGAAGTTGATTCTTGCTCTAGTTGGTGTCCATGGATGAATGGTTTCAGGGATGCTGCTCGGAGACGCTGAGGAGTGCCGGAGGAAGAGGAGGAGGAGGAGGAGGGGAATTGTGCATGATTACGCATGTTGTCAGGAATACAAACTTGTTCCTGATCGGCCAGATCATAAGGCTGTAACGATGCTGACATGCACGCACCACTGTCATCCTGTCCATAATCTTGCATTCTCTGATGGCTGCACTGGGACTTATCATTACCCTCACATTGACAATCTTTAGCCGATATGACCTTCCTTTGACAGAATGGTTTCTGAAGTGGTCCTTCCCACATGCTGTCAGGATCTGCTCTGGTCTTATCTTGTGCTCTTTGCCACGTGTGCACGTTGGTGGGAGGTAGGTAAAGCGGTGAACAATGCAGTGCACTGCAACGGTGGTATGCTGACTCCAAGACAGGAAACTGCATGCGGGAATTGCTATCAAAAACATTTGGGTCAGATAGGTCCTGCGTTGTGCCCACGGTCAGTGAGACATGCTGCTGAGGCTCTTGACTTGGGAAGGCCAGGTTGAAGCTTGAAGAAGGAATACTGCCTCCGCTATATGCTGACATGAATCCAGGTTGTTGGCGTTCTTCGCTGTACGACTCGTACAATATAGGACTGGAGGTTCGATAGTCAGAACCGGAACCGGAGGTACTTGTAAACCCAGGTGGGTGTTCAGAACTGTTAGGATCTTTGCAGGTGGATGATATTGGCAGGGTTTGGGATCCACAGTGCATGCACGTTTGACCGTACAAGCGGAAGTCCCGGATGGAGTCATGCACGAGCACTGGATTAGAGACTGTTCTCCTCTGGTGGCCAGTAGGTGCACCACTCTGCTGGCCCCACTCTAGATCAAGAGTTGGCATCGAAACACGTCTCATTCCTGTATAGCCATGCAGAGGGTTGGAGTTAATACTGATGAGTTTACTACAAAATGCAACTACTTAAAATGACGTTTGGGGGTTTAATACCTCAGCATACAACAGTGACTCACCGCCAGGCACTGGGTCTGTGCATCTACGATACTGATCGACGTGGAAGAGAAGATCGTTTCTGTTTGCGTTTCTCAGGAGGTCTTCCAGAGAAGAGACATTGGAGTAGGTGAAGGTACCACGTCGCTCCAGATTATCCAAGACATCTAGCGCATGTGCGTCGGAGCGCCGCAGACCTGCCGGCAAGTCGTACATATGCGCGATACACTTCACATCTTCCGGCCCTAGCCGCTCGCAGATGTCGTTGATCAATCTACGGTAGGCTTTGTGCAGTACATCTCCTTGGTGATATGTACCCCCTTCGCTACACATGCTCGCCATTTGACATACGAGAGTGCACAAAAGTAACTGCTGCAACGTTGAATTCTCGTCAGTTGCGCGTGCTTTGCGCGCGCGGATCGCGGATCGCGGATCGCGGATCGGATCGCGGACCACGCACGTGCACGTGCACATGACACCTTAGACTGCGCGCGCGCCGGCCGGCCCTGCATTGTTGTGGGTGGGGCTCAGGAGCTAGTACTTTCCAAACCGTATAGCTTCACGATCAGCGATGCAGCGTCTCGTTGATATCGACATTGATCCGGAGTTCAAAATCCACACCAGCTACCATAGCAACTTTTTCCTTCTGAGAACAAAGGTGCTGGTGGACGGAAGAAGTACCGAAATCCGGCCCGTTAAAGAGGGCAGCTACGAGGAGCCGGCTCTGACTTTCTGTTACTCCGGAAATCCTATCAGCACAAAGCTTTGGCCGATTACGAAGACCTTTTCACCTATTTTCCACCAGTGCGGGGTCTACCACATTGACACGTTCTACTATGAGCAGTCCCCCCTCTTTCATGTCGTCTTCAGCTCCCAGTCATGCCTGAAGAAGTTCCTCTCAGAGATCGATCGTCTTAAGCGTACCATGGAAGTGGAGCTTCTAGCTATCTTTTCAGAGTGCCTAAAGGCCACGCCTGCCTTTAAGGCAAAATCTTCACAGTCATTGGCCATCGAAGTTCAGGCTGACTTGTTTCTAGTCGTTCCAAATCGGCAAACCGTGAAGGGGGCAGAGATTCATTCTGTTACGACAGAAAATTGCTCCAACCTCCTGGCCAGCTGGAGAGATAGCGAGCTGTTTGAGTTTGCATCTCTGTATCAGGAGAAAGGTATGTGCACATGCGGTGCGGCTTATCAGTCACACTCACTACCACATGCACTAGTGATGCACAGTAAGCCACCTGGGCAGCACCTGGGCAGCATCTGGGCAGCACCTGGGCAGTGGGCGGTAAGAGTATCAGAATATGTGGATCAGAAGCCAGAACACCATCCTTATCAAACACTTGCTTAAGTCACCGAGTCACCAACACCCTCGGCAGAGAAGATTAGGCTGCAAGTTAAGTAGTCTATTGGCCGCGGCTGAATTCCTTGCAGCATACAATGGACAGCATCTGAAATAGGCCACTTTGCAGTGCTCCATGCATGACACTAGCTGAACTATCCCCACAGCATACAGCACAAAGCCACGAAGCGTTAAAGATACAACAATGCATATATCTAATACCTCTTGTTTTGAGCAGTTAAAGGTATGGTGACATTATGGCTAGCCGTGGTTGCTGGTTGCACGTGCAGTGGGTTATCTTGCACATTTTCTAAGACCGGAGCAGAAACAGACTTATAGGAACAAGACCAGTCACAGTGTGTTCATTGGCTGGGAGACATCAGCAATCACTCTGAAAGTATAAGCAAGCATTGATTGGTGGTGTCTTGGCCTTTGTCCATGCAAGTCCAGACCATGTACAATATGTTATGTGGCTTGCATGGAAACCAACAGAATTATACACTTCACTGAACACCTTATCACAGGGTGCACCTCACCCCCCCCCCCCCCCCCCCCCCCCCCCCTTCTGCTCACCAATAGTCCTTGCTAGTTCCAGTGCTGCAGCTACGCATGAACAACATTTATTGGGTTCAATACATAGCAATATTCTTGTGCCGATTACCAATCTGGGTACAATATTCACATGATGTTGTTGGGTACAACATTGGTAAATATTCATTGCACCATTGGTAATATTCATGTATCAGGAAAATAAATAATTGCGTAGTTGCATGGATACGGAGGAGGAGTGACAAATGGCTGGGGGTGGGCTAAGGTCAGGGGATGATCTAAACATGCAGCTGAGGCAACTCACAATAGGCTGACCTGCATAGTTCTGTTAGCTGGTTGAATCTCTATTGCACAGTCTGATAGATACAGAAACTGTGTCACTATTTTCCCATCTTCAAGCAAGTACTCGACAATAAGGTATAATACACTAAGACGTTGCAAGTTATATTTGCACACTTCCTGCTTACTTTGTTTACACAGCTGAGCTCAAGCCTCCCAAACTTCTCTCCCAGCCAATGAGTCACAAGGACATTCTCCCAGGACATCACACAATTCGTTTCACAGTCAAAGCCACTGGAACCGAGCCTCTGACCTACAAGTGGCAGTGGAAACCAGCTGGGATGGAGAGTGAGCAGCATGAGTGGCAAGATCTGTGCTACGATGGTACCACATTCCAAGAGGTGGAAGGTGGACTGAAGCTAACTGGTGTCCAGGCATGCCATGCAGGGACCTATCGGTGTGTGGTCTCCAACTCTGCAGGAAGTGAGATCTCACAGCGAGCTAGCCTCACTGTCGGTAAGCATACTGTACTTCTGAATAAAGCATTTGTTACTGAACTATGATGTGGCAAATTAAACCCTCCACAAGTCACTCAGGTTTTGTACTTTTAGCTCATTTCCTGTTAACATTACTTATTCTCATTCATTTGTGCAGCTAAACCTCCCAAGGTTACCTCCCAGCCAACAAGCCAGAAGGATATTCTGAAAGGGAGTCCACTTCGTTTCATGATCAGAGCCACTGGCACAAAGCCTCTGACCTACAAGTGGCAGTGGAAACCAGCCGGGACGGAGGGTGAGCAGCATGAGTGGCAAGATCTCTCCTGTGATGGTACCACATTCCAAGAGGTGGAAGGTGGACTGAAGCTCACTGGTGTCCAGGCATGCCATGCAGGCGACTATCGGTGTGTGGTCTCCAACTCTGCGGGAAGTGAAATATCACAGAGTGCTAGACTCACTGTCGGTAAGGATACTGTACTTCTGAATAAAGCATTCGTTACTGAACTATGACTCCACTAGTCACTCAAGTTTGTACTTAGCTAGCTCATTTCCTGTTAACATTCTCATTCATTTGTGCAGCTAAACCTCCCACGATTACCTCCCAGCCGATAAGCCAGAAGGATATTCTGAAAGGGAGTCCACTTCGTTTCATGATCAGAGCCACTGGCACAAAGCCGCTGAGCTACCAGTGGCAGCGGAAACCAGCCGGGAAGGAGGGCGAGCAGCATGAGTGGCAAGATCTGTCCTGCGATGGTACCACATTCCAGGAGGTGGAAGGTGGACTGAAGCTCACTGGTGTCCAGGCATGCAATGCAGGCGACTATCGGTGTGTGGTCTCCAACTCTGCTGGAAGTGAAATTTCACAGTGTGCTAGTCTCACTGTCGGTAAGCATGTGGTTGTGAATAAGCCTGCACTTAACAATAATTATATAAGCCCATTAATATAATAATAAATTATATGGATCTATAACCAAGCAGGGTATCAACGAGTAAGATTCTAGCGAGTAGACAATGTAGACTCACCCATTGGTGCACATTACCTGGTCTGAGACTTCTGAAATGGGTCGGACACTCTGTTTTTCATGTCCTGAGTCACATGTTTGTTTTGGTAGTTCCACCTGTGCGGGGATTACAAGGATAGAGTGGAACCGGCTAGGGAGGAGGTTCACACGACATAGTGTACAAACGCTGAAAGATAGCATGATGCAAGTTTCTTGATCCTATTCATAGATAGTAGGGTCATGCAGCAAACCCTCCACAGTGAACGTGATTATGTGACTTCTCTCGTTTATTTATGCAGCTGAGCCTCCCAAAATTACCTCCCACCCAACGAACCAGAAGGACGTTCTCAAAGGGAGTCCACTTGGTTTCAGAATCAGAGTTATGGGAACTGAACCTGTGAGTTATCGGTGGCAGTGGAAACCAGCTGGTGATCAGGATGAGTGGCAGAATGTCTCCTGTGATGGTACCACATTCCAAGAGGTGGAAGGAGGACTGAAGCTGACCAGTATCCAGGCATGCCATGCAGGCGACTATCGGTGTGTGGTCTCCAACTCTGCTGGAAGTGAAATATCACAGAGTGCTAGACTCACTGTCGGTAAGGATACTGTACTTCTGAATAAAGCATTCGTTACTGAACTATGACTCCACTAGTCACTCAAGTTTGTACTTAGCTAGCTCATTTCCTGTTAACATTCTCATTCATTTGTGCAGCTAAACCTCCCACGATTACCTCCCAGCCGATAAGCCAGAAGGATATTCTGAAAGGGAGTCCACTTCGTTTCATGATCAGAGCCACTGGCACAAAGCCTCTGACCTACAAGTGGCAGTGGAAACCAGCCGGGAAGGAGGGCGAGCAGCATGAGTGGCAAGATCTGTCCTGTGATGGTACCACATTCCAGGAGGTGGAAGGTGGACTGAAGCTCGCTGGTGTCCAGGCATGCAATGCTGGTGACTATCGGTGTGTGGTCTCCAACTCTGCTGGAAGTGAAATTTCACAGTGTGCTAGTCTCACTGTCGGTAAGCATGTGGTTGTGAATAAGCCTGCACTTAACAATAATTATATAAGCCCATTAATATAATAATAAATTATATGGATCTATAACCAAGCAGGGTATCAGCGAGTAAGATCTAGCGAGTAGACAATGTAGACTCACCCATTGGTGCACATTACATGGTCTGAGACTTCTGAAATGGGTCGGACACTCTGTTTTTCATGTCCTGAGTCACATGTTTGTTTTGGTAGTGCCACCTGTGCGGGGATTACAAGGATAGAGTGGAACCGGCTAGGGAGGAGGTTCACACGACATAGTGTACAAACGCTGAAAGATAGCATGATGCAAGTTTCTTGATCCTATTCATAGATAGTAGGGTCATGCAGCAAACCCTCCACAGTGAACGTGATTATGTGACTTCTCTCGTTTATTTATGCAGCTGAGCCTCCCAAAATTACCTCCCACCCAACGAACCAGAAGGACGTTCTCAAAGGGAGTCCACTTGGTTTCAGAATCAGAGTTATGGGAACTGAACCTGTGAGTTATCGGTGGCAGTGGAAACCAGCTGGTGATCAGGATGAGTGGCAGAATGTCTCCTGTGATGGTACCACATTCCAAGAGGTGGAAGGAGGACTGAAGCTGACCAGTATCCAGGCATGCCATGCAGGCGACTATCGGTGTGTGGTCTCCAACTCTGCTGGAAGTGAAATATCACAGAGTGCTAGACTCACTGTCGGTAAGGATACTGTACTTCTGAATAAAGCATTCGTTACTGAACTATGACTCCACTAGTCACTCAAGTTTGTACTTAGCTAGCTCATTTCCTGTTAACATTCTCATTCATTTGTGCAGCTAAACCTCCCACGATTACCTCCCAGCCGATAAGCCAGAAGGATATTCTGAAAGGGAGTCCACTTCGTTTCATGATCAGAGCCACTGGCACAAAGCCTCTGACCTACAAGTGGCAGTGGAAACCAGCCGGGAAGGAGGGCGAGCAGCATGAGTGGCAAGATCTGTCCTGTGATGGTACCACATTCCAGGAGGTGGAAGGTGGACTGAAGCTCGCTGGTGTCCAGGCATGCAATGCTGGTGACTATCGGTGTGTGGTCTCCAACTCTGCTGGAAGTGAAATTTCACAGTGTGCTAGTCTCACTGTCGGTAAGCATGTGGTTGTGAATAAGCCTGCACTTAACAATAATTATATAAGCCCATTAATATAATAATAAATTATATGGATCTATAACCAAGCAGGGTATCAGCGAGTAAGATCTAGCGAGTAGACAATGTAGACTCACCCATTGGTGCACATTACATGGTCTGAGACTTCTGAAATGGGTCAGACACTCTGTTTTTCATGTCCTGAGTCACATGTTGGTTTTGGTAGTTCCACCTGTGCGGGGATTACAAGGATAGAGTGGAACCGGCTAGGGAGGAGGTTCACACGATATAGTGTACAAACGCTGAAAGATAGCATGATGCAAGTTTCTTGATCCTATTCATAGATAGTAGGGTCATGCAGCAAACCCTCCACAGTGAACGCGATTATGTGACTTCTCTCGTTTATTTATGCAGCTGAGCCTCCCAAAATTACCTCCCACCCAACGAACCAGAAGGACGTTCTCAAAGGGAGTCCACTTGGTTTCAGAATCAGAGTTATGGGAACTGAACCTGTGAGTTATCGGTGGCAGTGGAAACCAGCTGGTGATCAGGATGAGTGGCAGAATGTCTCCTGTGATGGTACCACATTCCAAGAGGTGGAAGGAGGACTGAAGCTGACCAGTGTCCAGGCATGCCATGCAGGCGACTATCGGTGTGTGGTCTCCAACTCTGCTGGAAGTGAAATATCCCAGAGTGCTAGACTCACTGTCGGTAAGGATACTGTACTTCTGAATAAAGCATTCGTTACTGAACTATGACTCCACTAGTCACTCAAGTTTGTACTTAGCTAGCTCATTTCCTGTTAACATTCTCATTCATTTGTGCAGCTAAACCTCCCACGATTACCTCCCAGCCGATAAGCCAGAAGGATATTCTGAAAGGGAGTCCACTTCATTTCATAATCAGAGCCACTGGCACAAAGCCGCTGACCTACAAGTGGCAGTGGAAACCAGCTGGGACGGAGGGTGGGCAGCATGAGTGGCAAGATCTGTCCTGTGATGGTACCACATTCCAAGAGGTGGAAGGTGGACTGAAGCTCGCTGGTGTCCAGGCATGCAATGCAGGCGACTATCGGTGTGTGGTCTCCAACTCTTCAGGAAGTGAGATCTCACAGCGTGCTAGCCTCACTGTCGGTAAGCACACTGTACTTCTGGACTATGATGTGGCAAACCCATGAATGCATGTATTCACTTACTCAGGTGTTCACAATAGTCCAATATCTGAAGCTAGCTATAACCACAGTAGGTGACAAAGAAGCAGGTCAAAAAGGACTAACCTCTTGTTGCACTTTACATGGTCTAAGAAGAGCTGCATTAGGCCGGACACATTCTCAGGAGTCAAATTGGTTTCAGTTGTTAGCTGGAGTGGAATCAGCTTAGGGAGGAAGCTCAGCACAGTGTATATAGACTGAGAGATAATGATGCCGTTCATTGTAAATTTCTTTTGCAGCAATTTGATAATGAAGTATGAGTAAGTATTCTAATTCTTTTATGCAGTTGAGCCTCCCGTAGTTACGTCCCAACCAATCAGCCAGAATGATGTTGTGCAAGGAAGTTCACTTGATTTTGCAATCCGAGCTACTGGAACAAAACCTCTGAGCTACCTGTGGCAGTGGAAACCAGCTGGGACGGAGGGTGAGCAGCATGAGTGGCAAGATCTGTCCTGCGATGGTACCACATTCCAAGAGGTGGAAGGTGGACTGAAGCTCGCTGGTGTCCAGGCATGCCATGCAGGGGACTATCGGTGTGTGGTCTCCAGCTCCACTGGAAGTGAGATCTCACTGTGTGCTAGCCTAACTGTCGGTGAGTATAACTGATACAAATAAGCCTGTCTGCACTAACTCAATCGTTCATAATTATTCTGTGGAGCTGTATGTAATCAAGTACATGTATAGGTCAACTGTAGACTAACCCCATGTCAACAGTTTGCGCGGTTATTAATTACTGGCTGGTTATCTTCTCCTAAACTCACGGTGTGCCTGTCAATGCTGCATATCAGTACCAGTACATGCCCTTATACAAATAAACAAGTAGCTTCGCTCGCTTTGAATTGCTCGCTAAGCTATTTCTGAGCAATCCGGGTCATACACTGAGTCGTATGGTAGTTCAGAGGCTCTGTGCCACCTGCATTTCCCAATCAGGCCTGTAGTTGGTTTGTAAGGCTGGAGTGGAGGCTCTGAGTTATCAACAAAGTGTATAGGCTAGGAAATTAGAAATTTCCATTGGAATTTCCCCTAGATCATGCTGCAAACACTTTATTATGATTTTGGTAGATAACTTACTTTCAGTATTTGCCCCAAAACTGGGGTCCTTTCCTGCCATGTCATCCCTTAAGGTGCATCATTAAGTTCAACATCTTTGATGTGGTCATCTGTCCCCGGCCCCCTTTCCTGTCAGCATTGGGGGAAACACTGGACACTTTCTGTTAACAGTGCATTCTCATTGTTATATGCAGCTGAACCTCCCAATATTATCCGCCAGCCAGTGAGTCAGAAGGATATCTTCCAAGGGAGGCCAGTTTCTTTCATAATCAGAGGCACTGGCACAAAGCCGCTGAGCTACCAGTGGCAGTGGAAACCAGCTGGGACGGAGGGTGAGCAGCATGAGTGGCAAGATCTGCCCTGCGATGGTACCACATTCCAAGAGGTGGAAGGTGGACTGAAGCTCACTGGTGTCCTGGCATGCCATGCAGGGGACTATCGGTGTGTGGTCTCCAACTCTGCTGGAAAGGAGATCTCACAGTGTGCTAGTCTCACTGTTAGCATCAGTAAGTATACTGTAGTTGAGAATGAAATTATGTGCATGCTTATATTTGCTTGCTCAACTGTTACACTTTCTGTGCCCAGTTCCTGAGCTACGTGACCTTGTGAGAGAGCTTCAGGGTGTAAACAATTGGATACCCTTTGGCCTCTACCTGGGAATTAAAATCCAGAAATTAAATGCAATTGAGTTGGAGTGTCCAACTATTGAGGGTCGTCGTATCAAGATGCTAGAACAATGGCAGAACAACGTGATTCCCACATGGTCTGCTGTGGTCCAGGCATTGGTGGGAATAGGGATGCGACGATTGGCTTCTGAACTAGCACGAAAACATGGTGAGTTTTCTCCATTAATTTTTGCACTGAATTGTAGTTTGCATGTCAGCCTGAGCCTGATGATGAGCTTAGACCTGCATACGTGTTATGTGTATGCATGAACATTGTGCAAGTGTGTACAATACCGGTGTGGTACTTTCCCCTGTCTCTCGTCTCAGGAATCCCTACTCCAGAGGAGCCAGATGATGAAACTGTGTTGGAGCAGCTGAAAAACGTTCCTCACCAAAATGAAGTAAGATGGTGTCAGCTTTAAGCATACTATAGAGCAGAGTTACATAGAGTACAGTTCACAATGTCTCTCTTGAATTATTAAGGTAACTGGAGCCAAGCTATGTGAAGATATACGGATGCACAGAGACGATCTTAAACAAGATCACAAAAGATTGGTAGATAGTGAAGAGCATCTAAGACAATCACAGGAGTCCAAACGGATAGCGAATGAGAACGCTAAAGAACAATTGGGTGAACTTGAGAAACTACGAGAAGATGTGCAGAAAATTGCCCAAGAGAAGAGCAGCATTGAAATGGAGCTCAAGTTCAAAGAACGCGAGTGCCAACTGCTGTCTGAAATGAAAGAAGACAAAGCGTACAACGTGCAGTTTCTACAAAACAAAATAGCCAAGAAGGAGAAAAAGATCAAACGATTGAAAGAGGGACTCGAAAGGATGGAATGCAAACTCCTGTCTGTCCAGCAAGAAGCCCAGACCCAGCAAGAAGCGCTGTCACAAGCTCGAGCAGAAGTAAGGAAGACGAACGAGGAAGTGAAAGAGCTAGAAAGAGAAAAGGAGAAACTGACCTGTTCCTACAACATCAAGAAGGAGCAAGTCAGCCACCTGGTGCAGATTGCAGTCGCTCTTACTTATGAGAAAGAAGAAATGAAGGTACTAATTCAAATACACTGGCCCAGTGCAATGATTCTAAAATCAGTAGCTAATCTACAAAATATCAATAGAATTATTACGTATTCTGAGCTGATGCATGCATGATTTTTATGGATGCTGTCACCTATTCCCCGCATCAGTTCGATCACGCAAGATAGCCTATCAGAAAGCTTGTAGCCGGTGGCACTATAACGGTATGGATGATTTGCAAACCTTTTTTCCCTGTAGCAACAAATGATCAGTATCAAAGAAGAGTCAGAGCTCAAGTCGCAACAAATCGACACCTGCAATGCCAGCATCCACCAGCTCAGTGAAGAGATCGAAGCATTAACAAGCTCCCTCCGGATGAAGGAAGTTACAGCAGAACACCTTCAAGTTGCCACTACTCCAGAACAGCTCTTAGAATCACTCACATTGATGACCCAGATTGCTGAACTTGAATGCAGACTGCAGGATGCTGAGTACCAGAAGCAGCAAGCAGAGTCAGAGAGGGAGACTGCAGCGCGAGAAGTGAAGGCCAGGAAGGAGTTTGAAGGACAGCTTCATGCACAACTTGGTAAGCTGTGTGATGAATACGAATTTTAGCAGGTGTACTTCTATAGCGATTTTGACTGCTTTGCTGGTTTTTGGTCTGTTGTTGATGTAGATGAACCTCCCAAGATCACTGATCATCCTAAAAGCCTCAAAGAAGTCAGTCCGGGTGAAGCTGTGGCGTTCGCTGTCCGAGCCACTGGAACAGAACCTTTGAAGTATCAGTGGCAGTGGAAGCCAGCTGAGGAGGGAGATGGGAGTGAGGAGTGGCGACCATGTGACGTGGAGGAGCCTACGTTAACCATTCCTATTGTGCAGAAGTCAGACAAAGGGCAGTACCGCTGTGTTGTCTATAACCATGCTGGTAGACAGATCTCTAAACCAGCTGAACTTGAGGTTAGTGGAAAATGCCATGCTGTAAATTTTTGAGAATCAGCTTAAGCTGCGGAAATGCAGACGGCATGTGTTGAAGTACTTCGATCGTAGCCTCGCGAGACTAGACTAGCTACTTCGATCATACATATATCGTGCAGCGAGCTGCTCGCTCAGTTCCGGTTAGCCTGCTTACGCGCATGCGATATGCACGCGCAGCACAGCGCGCATGCGCGCAGTACGAAAGCTCGGCGCTATTTGTGCAGCTGTATCAAGTTCAGTTGCGTAGCTACGTTGAGAAGCTGTAGGTCAGCAGTAGTAGTAGCGTGAGTAGCTCACTGTGGCTACCTGTTTAGACTTGTGTAGCTTTTCTATTGCTAGTAGAGTAGAGAATTGCCTGAGGGCTATTTGCTAGGAAAAGAAAAGGTGAGTCCAAGCTTCTGTTAGTATGCAGTCCTAGCTAGTTGGATGGCTCCATGTACAGCTGCCAAAAAAGTGTTTTGCCTGCATAAATTGAGATTGACCAGTGCTGTTCTACTGTTAGGCAAAGTTATTTTACAAAACCCCCGTGCTAAAATCACCGAAAATTGCTTCTTGTCTTTAGTTTCAGAAGTTTGAAAAACGTTTTTTTGAGAAAAATGAGAAAATGCTATTTATCTGGAGCTATAACCAACTATCCTGGGAACTCATACTATCAAAAGCAGCAGAATACAGTAGACCACACCTACTGGTGTCCTTTATTGATGAGCTCTTGGGCGCTTACTGCTCTTTACTCACAGTAAAGCCCTGGTAGGCATGGTCTTACTTTTATCAAGAGTGTATGAACCTGCTGGAGGTGGCGAGGGCATGCAGTACTGTTTGTACAGAATGCAAATTGGTATACTGGTGCCAGTAGAACTCCATTTGAACAGTATTCCGCTGCCTGTGACCCTCTCCCCACTGTGGTTCAATACACTCTTGGTATTACCATAGAAAATATAGGCACAGGATTTCTGTGTGTATATAATCTATGCCGCTACATAATTAATGCCTGTAGCTATTACATGCCCCACATTAATTAGAAAATGCTGCCCTAAAAGTGAAAGTACTCGCTGGCTGATAAATTTCTACTAAACACCCACTTTACGACACCCATTACGAGTGGTAAATTCCTCTGTATTCCAGACGCGCCCCCAGAGAGAGCTACGAACACCTCTCAAATTGAGGTGGCGGAAGGGAAGAGACATGTTGTGGGGAATGTGGCAGTACCCGAAGACAGTCCAACTCCACACCACTCTCTACGTGGGAGGAGGAGCCAGTGGCAGTGTCAGTGACAGTGGGTGTACTGTACTACAGTACGAGTGCACTACTGACAGCTGGAGCAAGCTACCAGAATATCAATACTACTACTTTGGGATGTCCCTCATCAATGGCCGCCACCTCACTCTGGTGGGCGGTCGGGACAGACGCACTCTCAAGGTGACCAACAAGCTCGGAGTGTGGGATCCGTCCTCACAGCAATGGACGCAGCCATACCCACCCATGATTACACCTCGTTGCTTCCCAGAAGTAGCCACCTACAACAACTACCTACTGGCGGCAGGTGGGAGTGATGGCAGCAGGGACCTAGCCACAGTGGAGGTACTGCACGTTGGGGCTAGTGAGCAATGGCTGACCGCCACACAGCTACCCGTACCGTGTCAATTCAAGACGTCAGCCATCTTACACGACAACTGGTACGTCATCACTGACAGTAAACAAGTCATGTATACCTCCCTCCCTGAACTCTGTACCACCCCACAAACTGTTACCATGTCCGCCACTAACACGACACCCGCACAATGGCGTCGTCTTCGTGACGCACCGCTGGAACGCTCTACCGCCATTGCCCTCCACGGATCACTACTGACCGTGGGGGGTAGCCATGGCAACACTGTCAGCACAGCCATCCATCTCTATCACCCGGAAACAGACGAATGGACGAAGGTTGGGGAGGTACCTACACCACGATCCTATTGCTCAGTTGCTCTACTACCGAGCGGTGAATTCCTGGTTTCAGGAGGACGCGATCAGCACCGCAGACTCACTACTCTCGTCGACATAGCTACTATAGTGGATTGACATTTTGTTGCACTGTCTCGTTCCCAGGTCACAGTAGTTGACCGGGAACGAGGTTTGTTTTAATAATCTTTTGCACTCTGACCTTTGTGATCGAGCATGCGCGTACCCGCGTGGAGCTGGTGGGAGGGAGATACAGTACAGTCTTCTTGGTTAGTCTCGCGTAGCCGAGACTACTTCTTGGTCTTCCAGACTGGCCCTGATAACCCGTGGCTGGCAAGGCTGTATGCCAAGTCAGTGCCCCTCGGACACTGACTTTAGAGCGTTTCGGGATCATGGACACATCCTAGTCTCGGTACCAGACTATGCGCGAAGAGTCTGGTACCGAGACTAGACACATCCCCGGGATTGACTTTGTGAATGGATACGCGTACAACACCGAGTGAGTGAATCCATACAGGAGTACTATGCTACCAGACTACCAAGGATGCTGCAAGGATGTTCTAATGTGTTTCACACTATTGCAGCTGGCAAAGAGCTACTTACAAACTAACCACAAAGGAAATACTTATACAGCATATTAAACCAAGATAAATGATACAAAAAATAGTAAATTAAGGCACTTCATCACAATTACATATTCAATCAAAAGAGATGATAAAGGAGATGACCAGGCTAAAGATGATCTAGTATACTTTGAAGACTCTATGGCTGCATTTAGCTATGTATCTAGCTGCGTAGGTTGCTGATCATGAGTTGTACAAGGGTCAACACGACGACCTAAGGTACTTCTAGTCTATATGGTACTTCATGGATGTTGTGTAGGTTTTCACCAATGGTTATTAGTCTAGCAGTAGTACTCCCTTGGGGCGTGTGGTCTAAACCAATGTTGTTTTAGTTAACTAAAACTAAAACTATAATGCAGTTTAGTATGGCATATTTCACTTTAGTAATTAAAACTAAAACTAAACTGAGGACTGTCTCAGCCTGTTAATTAAAACTACAACTAAACTAATATGAAAATCACCCAAAATGGTGGTTACTAAACTAAAAGAGCCTTTACTAACCCTTTTGAGATTTAGTAATTAAAACTAAAGCTAAACTAAACAATGCGACTCTACCTAATTAAAACCAAAAACTAAACTATTTCAGTTTTAGATAACTAAAACAACATTGGTCTAAACCCTACACAACTATCCAATAAGATTTCACCGTGAACTTACTTCACTTGTATATTATAGTCTACTTGCAATACCGAGTCTTCCTTAAGCTTCACCCTTGAGAGACCAGCCTAGGCACACACACACATGTGCGCACACACACACACACATGTGCGCGCACACACACACACACACACATGTGCGCGCACACACACATACACATACAATACAGGATCGTCTTCAGCTTTCAGTTCTTCGGGAAAATTTCAAGCTCAAGCCGCATATTAAGTGCAAAGGTAGACCTAAGCACTCTTCTAAGTTGTGGCCTTCAAAGAACACCAAGGCTAAAAGAAACAGAAAAGAGCTTCTTGCCCCGTGTCCTTGTGCATGCATGTCCACAGTCATGCTGCACAACTGCTGCACGAATACAGCACAGTTGCTTTGCTGCTTTGGGGTAAGCTTCATACGTACCATCTTGTCCGCAGATCTCGCAGGGTTTTGACTGGTTGGGTTTGAACTCCTCTCTCAGGATCGTGAAGTGCGGCTCATGGGTGACAAGTCCGAGCATGATGAGGTCAGTGTTGGCACCGTAGAGGCAGTGGTGCGTGTTAGCGTCGTGGTCCGGGGTGCCACGCTGCCGGCGAATGTAGTCCATTACCTTGAGGAGGAGGAGGATGAGGGAGGGAGCTATTTCTATGCTGATTTGACTCGATCTATAGATATGCTTGCTGTGTCAAATATTTTTGCTCTGTTGTTGATCCAGATGAACCTCCCAAGATCACTAGCCATCCTAAAAGAAGTCAGTCCGGGCGAAGGTGTGGCATTCACTGTCCGAGCCACTGGAACAGAACCTTTGAGCTATCAGTGGCAGTGGAAGCCAGCTGAGGAGGGAGATGGGAGTGAGGAGTGGCAACCGTGTGATGCGGAGGAGGCTACATAAACCATTCCTAGTGTGCAGAAGTCACATGAAGGGCAGTACCACTGTGTTGTCTATAACCATGCTGGTAGACAGATCACCAAACCAGCTAAGCTGGAGGTTAGGGATCATTCTGAAAGCAATTACCAGTAATGCAAAATAGTAAATTGTTGAGGCTCTAATTCCAAGTGCACCTGCTTCTATACCGAGAGTTGTGAATGTGGGACAAACTTATAGCAAGAGCGGGCTACACCTGAACTTCACAGTGAATGGAATGCGAGAGTATGTACTGCAACAGTTTTATTCACTACAAATGGCAATTGGCTGTTCGAATCCAAGTAGAAATTGCCATCAATGTTGAGTTGTTTGCAAATTCTCTTGCGGCGATTGTTGCCTCTGGAGTCAGTAACCATGTAGCTTTATAATGCATGCAGTATAATCTATGCCGCTAGTTACATAGTACCTGATGCTATTACATGATTGTAGCTATTGATTAGAAAATGCTGCACACTAAATGTCAAAGTACTCAGTAGCTGATCAATTTGTACTAAACACTTCATGACACCCATTTCTATTCCAGACATGGCCCCAGAGCGAGCTAGCCACAGTGGAGGTACTGGACATTGGAGCTAGTAAGCAATGGCTGACCGCCACCCGTACCGTGTGCCTACAAGACGTCAGCCATCTTGCATGACAACTGGTACATCATCACTAACTTTCAAGAAGTCATGTATACCTGTGAACTCTGTTCTACCCCACAAACTGTTACCATGTATGCCACTAACACGACACCTGCGCAATGGCGTCGTCTCCCTGACGCACCACTGGAAGACTCTACCGCCATTGCCCTCCACGGATCACTACTGATCGTGGGGGGTCTCCATGACTACACTGCCAGCACAGCCATCCATCTCTATCACCCGGAAACTAACGCATAGACCAAGGTTGGGAACTTACCTACACCACGATACTATTGCTCAGTTAGCTACTCTACTACCGAGCGGTGAATTCCTGGTTTCAGGAGGACTCAATCAATACCACAAACTCCCTAGTCTCGTCGACATAGCCATTATAATGGATTGACAGTTTTTTTGACTAACAACAGGATCAAAAAAATTAATGAACTTTACCCTTTTTTCATGCCGTGGTTCCAAACCATGTCTCCATAATTATGCGCATATGCACGGCTGTGATTTTGTTGTCATTTGTTGAGCATGCAACGCTGAACAAATGCCAACATTTTACATTCTACTAATGACAACATTAATACATTCTAGTTTTACTCTGCATGCATATGCGCATGCAGGGTAAAACAGTTGTAGAATGTAAAATGAGCTCCAGTTCATGAGTGTACTGCTCTCTATAGTTCATAACATTATCAACTGATCACTAGCTTGCATGCACACACAACACAGTATAAATGTATGAATATAAACTGAACTGCAACACGTTTCATATAAGAATGCTGCACGTACTGTGCGCTAGCCACTGGGACCCAGTGCTTTTGCTAAAGTTTCACTAAGGTTCTCTAGAGGTGTGGTAGCAGAGCCTCGCTTGGCTGGCTTTTCCTGTGAGTGTATGTGTGAGTGTGTGTGTGTGTGCATGTGTGTGGGTGGAAGTGACAGCTGCAATTTCAACACTGAAAGTTTACTGGCAACACTCACTTGTGAATGGTGGGACTTCCATCCAATGAAGTACATCCGTACATCTCTGAACATGGAAAGAATCATTGTAGTTAGTTTACTTATAATTAGAATGTAAGGATATCGATACTAGCATCGGTATCGGTGCCAATCAGTATCTGTTACTTGATTGTGGCCAGTTCCAATACCTGAAACTAAGAATCAAAATGTTGTTACTGTTGAATAAAAATGTACAGTTGTTGAATTTTGATTACTAAATCCGTTCTGCAGCTACACTTAAAAATAAACTTTTCGCGGGATGCTTGTCCCTACATCTGCAGTATTAGTACTGGCCAGTACTTAAGAGGTTGATGTACCGTCATCTGTAGTATCGGCAAATTGGTGTGCACTTACTAGAATGGACTACAAAATGAAGGAGTGGCCTCCCTATACCTCTGTACAAGGCAGCTGCAGCTTGCATCGTACTCCTCCTGATGTAGTTCCTACGGTTCCATGAGCAGTTGCTCTCTGTGGCATGACATCACTGTGACATCATGGCATTACATCACTGTGACATCATTTCATTGCTGTAGTACACTACAGTAACAGCAAACCTTTCAGGTCCTGCATCAGCTCAAACATTGACGGATAGTTGACCTGAACTTCATCCACATCCTGCGGGATCGGGACAGAACAAGACTACATGCAGACGCATGTGAAAAGCATGTGATCACTAACTATCTAAGATGGGAGTGTCATGTGAGGATCATGTGACCCAAGTGGCTATTCAAGTGAGGATCATGTGACCCTAGTGGCTAGTCATGTGAGGATCATGTGACCCAAGTGGCTATTCAAGTGAGGATCATGTTACCCAAGTGGCTATTCAAGTGAGGATCATGTGACCATAGTGGCTAGTCATGTGAGGATCATGTGACCCAAGGAGGCCAGTTACATGAATCTAGAGTGGCATGTCACATGACCAAGAGGATCACGTTATCATTACAAACTTACAAGAGTTGTCAGACTTTTAAAGAGGCTCCTCCAATCTGAGGCTCGCTGAGCCACGAAGTCCACAAATCCAGCTGCTTCATATCAGGTGGCCTGGTAAGTCTTGCAGGCTGTGGATCGGAAAGCTCCTCCAAGTCTCTAGTGGGGAGTGTCTCAGAGGATCCTGTATAATGAAAATAAATTTTTTGCCGGTACCATCAATCACATATGGTCCTGACCTTTTAGATGGTGAAAAGTATGGCCCCATTCATAATGTATGGCTCTCACTCATATCACAAACACGTTCCTACTTCAAAGAGAAAATTGCAATGGTAGCAACTGCATGTAGTTGAAAGCTATACCTAGCTCCTAACAAACAGCACAATTCCCTGCTACTGACGCACATCTTCACACACCAATTGAGTGTATTTACCATGGCCCGGCAAGTTGTTCGGTTTCCACCACGGAAGATCACAAAGTTAATTGTTGCCATGACTACATGTACTGCAAACCATAATGGCTAGTGCTTAATGTTGCATGAAATTTAACAAGTAGATATTCATGAGGAATTAATTTGGTTAGACAAATTCTGCCATGGATCATATATCAACCATCAGTGTGTTGTGGTAACCGGCAACAATAGCCGAGGGTGTGGTGCAGAGGAGTGACAATATATGAGTGAAATTACATCTAGGTGACTTCCCCAAGCCAATCCCACTGGAACTGGCATCCACACTAGCTATATAGTAGGTCCCGGAATTTTTATTCTGTGGATTACTCTCTCTCTCCAAAGCTTGCATCCAACATGTACCTGCCTGCATAGAACCTGAATCGATCCAATTACATTATTATCATTATGACATTCAGTCATACTAGCATTACCTCTGTGGGATTGCAGCGATGTCTTGCCTGGTGTCAGCGTTCCCTCAGAAGTTGATTCTTGCTCTAGTTGGTGTCCATGGATGAATGGTTTCAGGGATGCTGCTCGGAGACGCTGAGGAGTGCCGGAGGAAGAGGAGGAGGAGGAGGAGGGGAATTGTGCATGATTACGCATGGCGTCAGGAATACATACTTGTTCCTGTTCGGCCAGATCAGAAGGCTGTAACGATGCTGACATGCACACACCACTGTCATCCTGTCCATAATCTTGCATTCTCTGATGGCTGCACTGGGACTTATCGTTACCCTCACATTGACAATCTTGAGCCGATATGACCTTCCTTTGACAGAATGGTTTCTGAAGAGGTCCTTCCCACATGCTGTCAGGATCTGCTCTACCATACATGGTCTTATCTTGTGCTCTTTGCCACGTGTGCACGTTGGTGGGAGGTAGGTAAAGCGGTGCACAATGCAGTGCACTGCGACGGTGGTATGCTGACTCTAAGACAGGAAGCTGCATGCGGGAATTGCTATCAACAACATTTGGGTCAGATAGGTCCTGCGTTGTGCCCACGGTCAGTGAGACATGCTGCTGAGGCTCTTGACTTGGGAAGGCCAGGTTGAAGCTTGAAGAAGGAATACTGCCTCCGCTATATGCTGACATGAATCCAGGTTGTTGGCGTTCTTCGCTGTACGACTCGTACAATATAGGACTGGAGGTTCGATAGTCAGAACCGGAACCGGAGGTACTTGTAAACCCAGGTGGGTGTTCAGAACTGTTAGGATCTTTGCAGGTGGATGATATTGGCAGGGTTTGGGATCCACAGTGCATGCACGTTTGACCGTACAAGCGGAAGTCCCGGATGGAGTCATGCACGAGCACTGGATTAGAGACTGTTCTCCTCTGGTGGCCAGTAGGTGCACCACTCTGCTGGCCCCACTCTAGATCAAGAGTTGGCATCGAAACACGTCTCATTCCTGTATAGCCATGCAGAGGGTTGGAGTTAATACTGATGAGTTTACTACAAAATGCAACTACTTAAAATGACGTTTGGGGGTTTAATACCTCAGCATACAACAGTGACTCACCGCCAGGCACTGGGTCTGTGCATCTACGATACTGATCGACGTGGAAGAGAAGATCGTTTCTGTTTGCGTTTCTCAGGAGGTCTTCCAGAGAAGAGACATTGGAGTAGGTGAAGGTACCACGTCGCTCCAGATTATCCAAGACATCTAGCGCATGTGCGTCGGAGCGCCGCAGACCTGCCGGCAAGTCGTACATATGCGCGATACACTTCACATCTTCCGGCCCTAGCCGCTCGCAGATGTCGTTGATCAATCTACGGTAGGCTTTGTGCAGTACATCTCCTTGGTGATATGTACCCCCTTCGCTACACATGCTCGCCATTTGACATACGAGAGTGCACAAGAGTAACTGCTGCAACGTTGAATTCTCGTCAGTTGCGCATGCTTTGCGCGCGCGGATCGCGGATCGCGGATCGGATCGCGGACCACGCACGTGCACGTGCACATGACACCTTAGACTGCGCGCGCGCCGGCCGGCCCTGCATTGTTGTGGGTGGGGCTCAGGAGCTAGTACTTTCCAAACCGTATAGCTTCACGATCAGCGATGCAGCGTCTTGTTGATATCGACATTGATCCGGAGTTCAAAATCCACACCAGCTACCATAGCAACTTTTTCCTTCTGAGAACAAAGGTGCTGGTGGACGGAAGAAGTACCGAAATCCGGCCCGTTAAAGAGGGCAGCTACGAGGGGCCGGCTCTGACTTTCTGTTACTCCGGAAATCCTATCAGCACAAAGCTTTGGCCGATTACGAAGACCTTTTCGCCTATTTTCCACAAGTGCGGGGTCTACCACATTGACACGTTCTACTATGAGCAGTCCCCCCTCTTTCATGTTGTCTTCAGCTCTGAGACATGTCTGAAGAAGTTCCTCTCAGAGATTGATCGTCTTATATTTACCATGGAACTGGAGCTTCTAGCTATCTTTTCAGAGTGCCTAAAGGCCACGCCTGCCTTTAAGGCAAAATCTTCACAGTCATTGGTCATCAAAGTTTAGGCAGACTTGTTTCTAGTCGTTCCAAATCGGCAAACTGTGAAGGGGGCAGAGATTCATTCTGTTACGACAGAAAATTGCTCCAACCTCCTGGCCAGCTGGAGAGATAGCGAGCTGTTTGAGTTTGCATCTCTGTATCAGGAGAAAGGTATGTGCACATGCGGTGTGACTTATCAGTCACACTCACTACCACATGCACTAGTGATGCACAGTAAGCCACCTGGGCAGCACCTGGGCAGCACTTGGGCAGCATCTGGGCAGTGGGCGGTAAGAGTATCAGAATATGTGGATCAGAAGCCAGAACACTATCCTTATCAAACACTTGCTTAAGTCACCGAGTCACCAACACCCTCGGCAAAGAAGATTAGGCTGCAAGTTAAGTAGTCTATTGGCCGCGGCTGAATTCCTTGCAGCATACAATGGACAGCATCTGAAATAGGCCACTTTGCAGTGCTCCATGCATGACACTAGCTGAACTATCCCCACAGCATACAGCACAAAGCCACGAAGCGTTAAAGATACAACAATGCATATATCTAATACCTCTTTTGTTTTGAGCAGTTAAAAGTATGGTGACATTATGGCTAGCCGTGGTTGCTGGTTGCACGTGCAGTGGGTTATCTTGCACATTTTCTAAGACCGGAGCAGAAACAGACTTATAGGAACAAGACCAGTCACAGTGTGTTCATTGGCTGGGAGACATCAGCAATCACTCTGAAAGTATAAGCAAGCATTGATTGGTGGTGTCTTGGCCTTCGTCCATGCAGGTCCAGACCATGTACAATATGTTTCATATGTGGCTTGCATGGAAACCAACGGAATTATACACTTCACTGAACACCATATCACAGGGTGCACCTTACCCCCCACGTTCAACATGTTCCTACCCCACTAGCTGTAGGTTGGGTCGCTTGAGTTGCACTTCTGCTCACCAATAGTCCTTGCTAGTTCCAGTGCTGCAGCTACGCATGAACAACATTTATTGGGTTCAATACATAGCAATATTCTTGTGCCGATTACCAATCTGGGTACAATATTCACATGATGTTGTTGGGTACAACATTGGTAAATATTCATTGGATCATTGGTAATATTCATGTATCAGGAAAATAAATAATTGCGTAGTTGCATGGATAGGAGGAGGAGTGACAAATGGGTCTCTGTAAAAGCTGGACTCTGGACTGGACCATGGACTGGACTGTGGACTGGACTGGACTGGACTGACCAAAACAGCTGTATACAGACAGCAAACGTCACCAAAGCTATGAAGGGTCGTCTCCAGCTCTGTCTCAAGCTGCTTCCTAGCCTGTTGCAGCATCATCTCCTCGATTTCTGAGAGGTCAAAGGTCACGTGCATATTTAATGAGCTTCAGCAAAAGCGGCTATGGCTGAATTCTTGTGGGTTCTGTACCGGCTTTGAGCATCCATGACTTTTATCAACTGTTTCTTATGGAGGTCACACACGTTTGTTGGAAAGAACCATCCTCAAACTCTAATTGAGCTCCAGTTAGGATGCTCTGCCTACTTGAAGGATTAGAAGAGTGGTTTATTACCAAACTCCAGCCTTTTGTGAAGTGTAGAACCAGAAGGAATCTTCCCATGTTATCCACGACTGTAGTTTGAATCCATTGCTGAAGCTCATTAAATATGCACGTGACCTTTGACCTTTCGGAAATCGAGGAGATGATGCTGCAACAGGCTAGGAAGCAGCTTGAGACAGAGCTGGAGACGACCCTTCATAGCTTTGGTGACGTTTGCTGTCTGTATACAGCTGTTTTGGTCAGTCCAGTCCAGTCCATAGTCCAGTCCAGTCCACGGTCCAGTCCAGAGTCCAGCAAGTTTTACAGCGACCCGTGACAAATGGCTGGGGGTGGGCTAAGGTCAGGGGATAAGGCTAAATATGCAACTGAGGCAACTCACAATAGGCTGACCTGCATAGTTCTATTAGCTGGATGAATCTCTATTGCACAGTCTGATAGATACCATGGCCAGAAATCAGTATAGCAGCTGAGGACATCCGGTTATGAAGAGTATCCAAACCATACACGGAAACCACATCGGTCACTATGTAAACCGTGAACTAATCACATTCCTTAGGAAAGCCACCTGGTGCATATTGTATCAACAGAGGTACCGCATCAAAAGAAAGGTAACTGCACGTGGATGCATTTGAGCGCGAAGGCTATTACAGAGATCAAGAAGCAAGCACTGCCAGCAATGACAGGGATGCATACGGGCTGAGTTACGGTGAGTAGCTATGTGTTTGATTATAATTTGTTAGTCTTATATTTTGTGTTGGGCTGTGTACACTGTATTATAATAGTCTGATCTGTGTCGGGCTTTGTGGTGTGCACACTGTCAGTCTGATCTGTGTCGGGCTTTGTGGTGTGCACACTGTCAGTCTGTTCTGTGTCGGGCTTTGTGGTGTGCACACTGTCAGTCTGATCTGTGTCGGGCTTTGTGGTGTGCACACTGTCAGTCTGATCTGTGTCGGGCTTTGTGGTGTGCACACTGTCAGTCTGATCTGTGTCGGGCTTTGTGGTGTGCACACTGTCAGTCTGATCTGTGTCGGGCTTTGTGGTGTGCACACTGTCAGTCTGATCTGTGTCGGGCTTTGTGGTGTGCACACTGTCAGTCTGATCTGTGTCGGGCTTTGTGGTGTGCACACTGTCAGTCTGATCTGTGTCGGGCTTTGTGGTGTGCATGCTGTCAGTCTGACCTGTGGATGTGCCATGTCACCTATCCGGCGACTTGCTGTGCGAGTCTTGCAGGTGTGGTGTGTGTTGTGCCATGTCACCTATCCGGCGACTTGCTGTGCGAGTCTTGCAGGTGTGGTGTGTGTTGTGCCATGTCACCTATCCGGCGACTTGCTGTGCGAGTCTTGCAGGTGTGGTGTGTGTTGTGCCATGTCACCTATCCGGCGACTTGCTGTGCGAGTCTTGCAGGTGTGGTGTGTGTTGTGCCATGTCACCTATCCGGCGACTTGCTGTGCGAGTCTTGCAGGTGTGGTGTGTGTTGTGCCATGTCACCTATCCGGCGACTTGCTGTGCGAGTCTTGCAGGTGTGGTGTGTGTTGTGCCATGTCACCTATCCGGCGACTTGCTGTGCGAGTCTTGCAGGTGTGGTGTGTGTTGTGCCATGTCACCTATCCGGCGACTTGCTGTGCGAGTCTTGCAGGTGTGGTGTGTGTTGTGCCATGTCACCTATCCGGCGACTTGCTGTGCGAGTCTTGCAGGTGTGGTGTGTGTTGTGCCATGTCACCTATCCGGCGACTTGCTGTGCGAGTCTTGCAGGTGTGGTGTGTGTTGTGCCATGTCACCTATCCGGCGACTTGCTGTGCGAGTCTTGCAGGTGTGGTGTGTGTTGTGCCATGTCACCTATCCGGCGACTTGCTGTGCGAGTCTTGCAGGTGTGGTGTGTTTTGTGCCATGTCACCTATCCGGCGACTTGCTGTGCGAGTCTTGCAGGTGTGGTGTGTGTTGTACCATGTCACCTATCCGGCGACTTGCTGTGCGAGTCTTGCAGGTGTGGTGTGTGTTGTACCATGTCACCTATCCGGCGACTTGCTGTGCGAGTCTTGCAGGTGTGGTGTGTGTTGTACCATGTCACCCATCCGGCCGGCGACTTGCTGTGCGAGTCTTGCAGGTGTGGTGTGTACATGTACATTTATAGTCCCTTCCCATTCCTATAATATCCTTGGCCTTTAACTGGACAATTTATTGGCTTCCGTTGGCCACCACTCATGCTTCGACAGTATGTGATGTCACACAATGCGATTGTGTGTCAAAGATGCTTTCACTCCTGGTATCTAATTTCAGCTGGGTAGAAAGTGTATATGACACTTTTGTTTCCAATCTTCCATTATATAGTCATGGGAAAACACAGTCCTTCATCAAAAGGAAGAAGCAGAAAGCAAGGCGTAAACTGAAATGTCGAACTCAGAGCAAATGAATACAAGAAGTGAAGGTTCCTCATCTTCATCAGATCTCCAGAACATGGAATGCCCGCCTAAAAGCGACGATGATGTACTTGGTCTTGAAATGCAGTGCATGTTTTGGATTGCATAATTCCACACACAGATACACACTTAGTACTTTCAGCAGTGAACATTGGATTCATGCATGATTCTCATTCTCAAAATTAATGATAGTGGAGGAAATACCGACTCTGGCTAGCCACAGTACATTTGGCATGATGAGATGCAAGACCATGCAGTGGCAGGAATGGACTAGCTAGCTTACAGGGCTTAGACTTGGTATATAGTTACACGTACCCGGGCTCAAAGATTACATCCTGCATCCATGTAAACAGCCAAACCGCACGTGGCTTCTCAGAATGTAGACGGAATGTAATTTAGAACTTAGCCGTTAAAATCTTACAAAGATGTAGGTACTTTGCTATGATTTTGCAAATTCTGTACCGCTAGCAACTGTGGACAGGACACAAAAATATACACTTTAGAACATAAATTTTCGTTCTAGGGGGTTACAACTCAAAAATATTACAAAATACGCGAGCAGGAAGTCTCTAAATTTACAAAATGTGTCAAAAATATTTTCGTTAGTATTGTTAAGTATTACATGTAAGTGTTGCAATAGAAACAGCATTTTGCAAATTCTGACGCGAAGGTCACAGCAGACTATTTACATTGGTAGAGAGTAGACGCTCTTGGCCATCTTTCTGGGGGGTTACATCGGTGAAACAACGCTGCTAGCAGTCGCAGATGAGCTGCAAGTTCCGTCTTCCCATAGCCGTCCATACATTCACCGTCAGTGTGCGGAGTTGAGTATACGGAACCGTGTACGGAAAACCCGACTCCGTGTCCGCGAATTTCTGGCCATGCAGAAACTGTGTCACTATTTTCCCATCATCAAGCAAGCACTCGACAATAAGGTATAATACACCAAGATGTTGCAAGTTATAATTGCACACTTCCTGCTTACGTTCGTTTACACAGCTGAGCTCAAGCCTCCCAAACTTCTCTCCCAGCCAATGAGTCACAAGGACATTCTCCCAGGACATCACACAATTCGTTTCACAGTCAAAGCCACTGGAACCGAGCCTATGACCTACAAGTGGCAGTGGAAACCAGCTGGGATGGAGAGTGAGCAGCATGAGTGGCAAGATCTGTGCTACGATGGTACCACATTCCAAGAGGTGGAAGGTGGACTGAAGCTAACTGGTGTCCAGGCATGCCATGCAGGGACCTATCGGTGTGTGGTCTCCAACTCTGCAGGAAGTGAGATCTCACAGCGAGCTAGCCTCACTGTCGGTAAGCATACTGTACTTCTGAATAAAGCATTTGTTACTGAACTATGATGTGGCAAATTAAACCCTCCACAAGTTACTCAGGTTTTGTACTTTTAGCTCATTTCCTGTTAACATTACTTATTCTCATTCATTTGTGCAGCTAAACCTCCCAAGGTTACCTCCCAGCCAACAAGCCAGAAGGATATTCCGAAAGGGAGTCCACTTCGTTTCATGATCAGAGCCACTGGCACAAAGCCGCTGAGCTACCAGTGGCAGTGGAAACCAGCTGGGACGGAGGGTGAGCAACATGAGTGGCAAGATCTCTCCTGTGATGGTACCACATTCCAAGAGGTGGAAGGTGGACTGAAGCTCACTGGTGTCCAGGCATGCAATGCAGGTGACTATCGGTGTGTGGTCTCCAACTCTGCTGGAAGTGAAATATCACAGAGTGCTAGACTCACTGTCGGTAAGGATACTGTACTTCTGAATAAAGCGAACTATGACTCCACTAGTCACTCAAGTTTGTACTTAGCTAGCTCATTTCCTGTTAACATTCTCATTCATTTGTGCAGCTAAACCTCCCACGATTACCTCCCAGCCGATAAGCCAGAAGGATATTCTGAAAGGGAGTCCACTTCGTTTCATGATCAGAGCCACTGGCACAAAGCCGCTGAGCTACCAGTGGCAGCGGAAACCAGCTGGGACGGAGGGTGAGCAGCATGAGTGGCAAGATCTGTCCTGCGATGGTACCACATTCCAGGAGGTGGAAGGTGGACTGAAGCTCGCTGATGTCCAGGCATGCAATGCAGGCGACTATCGGTGTGTGGTCTCCAACTCTGCTGGGAGTGAAATTTCACAGTGTGCTAGTCTCACTGTCGGTAAGCATGTGGTTGTGAATAAGCCTGCACTTAACAATAATTATATAAGCCCATTAATATAATAATAAATTATATGGATCTATAACCAAGCAGGGTATCAGCGAGTAAGATTCTAGCGAGTAGACAATGTAGACTTGCCCATTGGCGCACATTACATGGTCTGAGACTTCTGAAATGGGTCGGACACTCTGTTTTTCATGTCCTGAGTCACATGTTGGTTTTGGTAGTTCCACCTGTGCGGGGATTACAAGGATAGAGTGGAACCGGCTAGGGAGGAGGTTCACACGATATAGTGTACAAACGCTGTGAGATAGCATGATGCAAGTTTCTTGATCCTATTCATAGATAGTAGGGTCACGCAGTCAACCCTCCACGTGACTTCTCTCCTTGATTTATGCAGCTGAGCCTCCCAAAATTACCTCCCACCCAACGAACCAGAAGGACGTTCTCAAAGGGAGTCCGCTTGGTTTCAGAATCAGAGTGATGGGAACTGAACCTGTGAGTTATCGGTGGCAGTGGAAACCAGCTGGTGATCAGGATGAGTGGCAGAATGTCTCCTGTGACGGTTCCACACTCCAAGAGGTGGAAGGTGGACTGAAGCTGACCAGTGTCCAGGCATGCCACACAGGCGACTATCGGTGTGTGGTCTCCAACTCTGCTGGGAGTGAAATATCACAGAGTGCTAGACTCACTGTCGGTAAGGATACTGTACTTCTGAATATAGCATTCGTTACTGAACTATGACTCCGCTAGTCACTCAAGTTTGTACTTAGCTAGCTCATTTCCTGTTAACATTCTCATTCATTTGTGCAGCTAAACCTCCCACGATTACCTCCCAGCCGATAAGCCAGAAGGATATTCTGAAAGGGAGTCCACTTCGTTTCATGATCAGAGCCACTGGCACAAAGCCGCTGAGCTACCAGTGGCAGCGGAAACCAGCCGGGAAGGAGGGTGAGCAGCATGAGTGGCAAGATCTGTCCTGCGATGGTACCACATTCCAGGAGGTGGAAGGTGGACTGAAGCTCACCTGTGTCCAGGCATGCAATGCAGGCGACTATCGGTGTGTGGTCTCCAACTCTGCTGGGAGTGAAATCTCACAGTGTGCTAGTCTCACTGTCGGTAAGCATGTGATTGTGAATAAGCCTGCACTTAACACAAATTATATGGATCTATAACCAAGCAGGGTATCAGCGAGTAAGATTCTAGCGAGTAGACAATGTAGACTTGCCCATTGGTGCACATTACCTGGTCTGAGACTTCTGAAATGGGTCGGACACTCTGTTTTTCATGTCCTGAGTCACATGTTGGTTTTGGTAGTTCCGCCTGTGCGGAGATTACAAGGATAGAGTGGAACCGGCTAGGGAGGAGGTTCACACGATATAGTGTACAAACGCTGAGAGATAGCATGATGCAAGTTTCTTGATCCTATTCGTAGATAGTAGGGTCATGCAGCAAACCCTCCACAGTGAACGTGATTATGTGACTTCTCTCGTTTATTTATGCAGCTGAGCCTCCCAAAATTACCTCCCACCCAACGAACCAGAAGGACGTTCTCAAAGGGAGTCCACTTGGTTTCAGAATCAGAGTTATGGGAACTGAACCTGTGAGTTATCGGTGGCAGTGGAAACCAGCTGGTGATCAGGATGAGTGGCAGAATGTCTCCTGTGATGGTACCACATTCCAAGAGGTGGAAGGAGGACTGAAGCTGACCAGTGTCCAGGCATGCCATGCAGGCGACTATCGGTGTGTGGTCTCCAACTCTGCTGGAAGTAAAATATCACAGAGTGCTAGACTCACTATCGGTAAGCATATTTTAGTTCTGAATAAAGCATTATATAATTTTGTTACTGAACTATGATGTGGCAAACCCTCCACTAGTCATTCACTTTTAGCTCATTTCCTGTTAACATTACTTATTCTCATTCATTTGTGCAGCTAAACCTCCCAAGATTACCTCCCAGCCAATGAGCCAGAAAGATATTCTGAAAGGGAGTCCACTTCATTTCATAATCAGAGCCACTGGCACAAAGCCGCTGACCTACAAGTGGCAGTGGAAACCAGCTGGGAAGGAGGGTGAGCAGCATGAGTGGCAAGATCTCTCCTGTGACGGTACCACATTCCAAGAGGTGGAAGGTGGACTGAAGCTCGCTGGTGTCCAGGCATGCCATGCAGGGGACTATCGGTGTGTGGTCTCCAGCTCCACTGGAAGTGAGATCTCACTGTGTGCTAGCCTCACTGTCGGTGAGTATAACTGATACAAATAAGCCTGTCTGCACTAACTAAATCGTTCATAATTATTCTGTGGAGCTGTATGTAATCAAGTACATGTATAGGTCAACTGTAGACTAACCCCATGTCAACAGTTTGCGCGGTTATTAATTACTGGCTGGTTATCTTCTCCTAAACTCACGGTGTGCCTGTCAATGCTGCATATCAGGAGTACCAGTACATGCCCTTATACAAATAAACAAGTAGCTTCGCTCGCTTTGAATTGCTCGCTAAGCTATTTCTGAGCAATCCGGGTCATACACTGAGTTGTATGGTAGTTCAGAGGCTCTGTGCCACCTGCATTTCCCAATCAGGCCTGTAGTTGGTTTGTAAGGCTGGAGTGGAGGCTCTGAGTTATCAACAAAGTGTATAGGCTATAGGAAATTAGAAATTTCCATTGGAATTTCCCCTAGATCATGCTGCAAACACTTTATTATGATTTTGGTAGATAACTTACTTTCAGTATTTGCCCCAAAACTGGGGTCCTTTCCTGCCATGTCATCCCTTAAGGTGCATCATTAAGTTCAACATCTTTGATGTGGTCATCTGTCCCCGGCCCCCTTTCCTGTCAGCATTGGGGGAAACACTGGACACTTTCTGTTAACAGTGCATTCTCATTGTTATATGCAGCTGAACCTCCCAATATTATCCGCCAGCCAGTGAGTCAGAAGGATATCTTCCAAGGGAGGCCAGTTTCTTTCATAATTAGAGGCACTGGCACAAAGCCGCTGAGCTACCAGTGGCAGTGGAAACCAGCTGGGACGGAGGGTGAGCAGCATGAGTGGCAAGATCTGCCCTGCGATGGTACCACATTCCAAGAGGTGGAAGGTGGACTGAAGCTCACTGGTGTCCTGGCATGCCATGCAGGGGACTATCGGTGTGTGGTCTCCAACTCTGCTGGAAAGGAGATCTCACAGTGTGCTAGTCTCACTGTTAGCATCAGTAAGTATACTGTAGTTGAGAATGAAATTATGTGCATGCTTATATTTGCTTGCTCAACTGTTACACTTTCTGTGCCCAGTTCCTGAGCTACGTGACCTTGTGAGAGAGCTTCAGGGTGTAAACAATTGGATACCCTTTGGCCTCTACCTGGGAATTAAAATCCAGAAATTAAATGCAATTGAGTTGGAGTGTCCAACTATTGAGGGTCGTCGTATCAAGATGCTAGAACAATGGCAGAACAACGTGATTCCCACATGGTCTGCTGTGGTCCAGGCATTGGTGGGAATAGGGATGCGACGATTGGCTTCTGAACTAGCACGAAAACATGGTGAGTTTTCTCCATTAATTTTTGCACTGAATTGTAGTTTGCATGTCAGCCTGAGCCTGATGATGAGCTTAGACCTGCATACGTATTATGTGTATGCATGAACATTGTGCAAGTGTGTACAATACCGGTGTGGTACTTTCCCCTGTCTCTCGTCTCAGGAATCCCTACTCCAGAGGAGCCAGATGATGAAACTGTGTTGGAGCAGCTGAAAAACGTTCCTCACCAAAATGAAGTAAGATGGTGTCAGCTTTAAGCATACTATAGAGCAGAGTTACATAGAGTACAGTTCACAATGTCTCTCTTGAATTATTAAGGTAACTGGAGCCAAGCTATGTGAAGATATACGGATGCACAGAGACGATCTTAAACAAGATCACAAAAGATTGGTAGATAGTGAAGAGCATCTAAGACAATCACAGGAGTCCAAACGGATAGCGAATGAGAACGCTAAAGAACAATTGGGTGAACTTGAGAAACTACGAGAAGATGTGCAGAAAATTGCCCAAGAGAAGAGCAGCATTGAAATGGAGCTCAAGTTCAAAGAACGCGAGTGCCAACTGCTGTCTGAAATGAAAGAAGACAAAGCGTACAACGTGCAGTTTCTACAAAACAAAATAGCCAAGAAGGAGAAAAAGATCAAACGATTGAAAGAGGGACTCGAAAGGATGGAATGCAAACTCCTGTCTGTCCAGCAAGAAGCCCAGACCCAGCAAGAAGCGCTGTCACAAGCTCGAGCAGAAGTAAGGAAGACGAACGAGGAAGTGAAAGAGCTAGAAAGAGAAAAGGAGAAACTGACCTGTTCCTACAACATCAAGAAGGAGCAAGTCAGCCACCTGGTGCAGATTGCAGTCGCTCTTACTTATGAGAAAGAAGAAATGAAGGTACTAATTCAAATACACTGGCCCAGTGCAATGATTCTAAAATCAGTAGCTAATCTACAAAATATCAATAGAATTATTACGTATTCTGAGCTGATGCATGCATGATTTTTATGGATGCTGTCACCTATTCCCCGCATCAGTTCGATCACGCAAGATAGCCTATCAGAAAGCTTGTAGCCGGTGGCACTATAACGGTATGGATGATTTGCAAACCTTTTTTCCCTGTAGCAACAAATGATCAGTATCAAAGAAGAGTCAGAGCTCAAGTCGCAACAAATCGACACCTGCAATGCCAGCATCCACCAGTTCAGTGAAGAGATCGAAGCATTAACAAGCTCCCTCCAGATGAAGGAAGCTACAGCAGAGCACCTTCAAGTTGCCACTACTCCAGAACAGCTCTTGGAATCACTCACATTGATGACCCAGATTGCTGAACTTGAACGCAGACTGCAGGATGCTGAGTACCAGAAGCAGCGAGCAGAGTCAGAGAGGGAGGCTGCAGTGGAAGAGGTGAAGGCCAGGAAGGAGTTTGAAGTACAGCTTCATGCACAACTTGGTAAGCTGTGTGATGAATACGAATTTTAGCAGGTGTACTTCTATAGCGATTTTGACTGCTTTGCTGGTTTTTGGTCTGTTGTTGATGTAGATGAACCTCCCAAGATCACTGATCATCCTAAAAGCCTCAAAGAAGTCAGTCCGGGTGAAGCTGTGGCATTCACTGTCCGAGCCACTGGAACAGAACCGTTGAAGTATCAGTGGCAGTGGAAGCCAGCTGAGGAGGGAGATGGGAGTGAGGAGTGGCTACCATGTGACGTGGAGGAGCCTACGTTAACCATTCCTATTGTGTAGAAGTCAGACAAAGGGCAGTACCGCTGTGTTGTCTATAACCATGCTGGTAGACAGATCTCTAAACCAGCTGAACTTGAGGTTAGCCATGCTGTAAATCTTTGAGAATCAGCTTAAGCTGCGGAAATGCAGACGGCATGTGTTGAAGTACTTCTATCGTAGCCTCGCGAGACTAGACTAGCTACTTCGATCATACATATATTGTGCAGCGAGCTGCTCGCTTAGTTCCGCCCGATTTCCGGTTAGCCTGCTTACGCGCATGCGATATGCACGCGCAGTACGAAAGCTCGGCGCTATTTGTGCAGCTGTGTTGCGTAGCTACGTTGAGAAGCTGTAGGTCAGCAGTAGTAGTAGCGTGAGTAGCTCACTGTGGCTACCTGTTTAGACTTGTGTAGCTTTTCTATTGCTAGTAGAGTAGAGAATTGCCTGAGGGCTATTTGCTAGGAAAAGAAAAGGTGAGTCCAAGCTTCTGTTAGTATGCAGTCCTAGCTAGTTGGATGGCTCCATGTACAGCTGCCCCAAAAAGTGTCTTGCCTGCATAAATTGAGATTGACCAGTGCTATTCTACTGTTAGGCAAAGTTATTTTACGAACCCCCCGTGCTAAAATCACCGAAAATTGCTTCTTGTCTTTAGTTTCAGAAGTTTGAAAAACGTTTTTTTGAGAAAAATGAGAAATGCTATTTATCTGGAGCTATAACCAACTATCCTGGGAACCCATACTATCAAAAGCAGCAGAATACAGTAGACCACACCTACTGGCGTCCTTTATTGATGAGCTCTTGGGCGCTTACTGCTCTTTACTCACAGTAAAGCCCTGGTAGGCATGGTCTTACTTTTATCAAGAGTGTATGAACCTGCTGGAGGTGGCGAGGGCATGCAGTACTGTTTGTAGAGAATGCAAATTGGTGTACTGGTGCCAGTAAAACTCCATTTGAACAGTATTCCGCTGCCTGTGACCCTCTCCCCACTGGTTCAATACACTCTTGGTATTACCATAGAAAATATAGGCACAGGATTTCTGTGTGTATATAATCTATGCCGCTACATAATTAATGCCAGTAGCTATTACATGCCCCACATTAATTAGAAAATGCTGCCCTAAAAGTGAAAGTACTCGCTGGCTGATAAATTTCTACTAAATACCCACTTTACGACACCCATTACGAGTGGTAAATTCCTCTGTATTCCAGACGCGCCCCCGGAGAGAGCTACGAACACCTCTCAAATTGAGGTGGCGGAAGGGAAGAGACATGTTGTGGGGAATGAGGGAGTACCCGAAGACAGTCCAACTCCACACCACTCTCTACGTGGGAGGAGGCAGTGTCAGTGCCAGTGACAGTGTCAGTGAGTGTACTGTACTACAGTATGAGTGCACTACTGACAGCTGGAGCAAGCTACCAGAATATCAATACTACTGGTTTGGGATGTCCCTCATCAATGGCCGCCACCTCACTCTGGTGGGCGGTTGGGACAGACGCACTCTCAAGGTGACCAACAAGCTCGGAGTGTGGGATCCGTCCTCACAGCAATGGACGCAGCCATACCCACCCATGATTACACCTCGTAGCAGCCCAGAAGTAGCCACCTACAACAACTACCTACTGGCGGCAGGTGGGAGTGATGGCTACAGGCAGCTAGCCACAGTGGAGGTACTGCACGTTGGGGCTAGTGAGCAATGGCTGACCGCCACACAGCTACCCGTACCGTGTCAACTCAAGACGTCAGCCATCTTACACGACAACTGGTACGTCATCACTGACAGTAAACAAGTCATGTATACCTCCCTCCCTGAACTCTGTACCACCCCACAAACTGTTACCATGTCCGCCACTAACACGACACCCGCACAATGGCGTCGTCTTCGTGACGCACCGCTGGAAGACTCTACCACCATTGCCCTCCACGGATCACTACTGACCGTGGGGGGTCGCCATGGCAACACTGCCAGCACAGCCATCCATCTCTATCACCCGGAAACAGACGAATGGACGAAGGTTGGGGAGGTACCTACACCACGATACGATTGCTCAGTTGCTCTACTACCGAGCGGTGAATTCCTGGTTTCAGGAGGAGGCCATCAGCAAGACAGACTCACTACTCTCGTCGACATAGCTACTATAGTGGATTGACATTTTGTTGCACTGTCTCGTTCCCAGGTCACAGTAGTTGACCGGGAACGAGGTTTGTTTTAATAATCTTTTGCACTCTGACCTTTGTGATCGAGCATGCGCGTACGCGCGTGGAGCTGGTGGGAGGGAGGTAGTCTTCTTGGTCTTCCAGACTGGCCCTGATAACCCGTGGCTGGCAAGGCTGTATGCCAAGTCAGTGCCCCACCCACATGCCTCTGTGATAGAGCAGGAGGTGTTCCAATCTGGCATCATCCCCTCGGACACTGACTTGGGATCATGGACACATCCCCGGGATTGAGACCGCCTACTTTGTGAATGGATACGCGTACAATACAGAGTGAGTGAATCCATGCAGGAGTACTATGCTACCAGACTACCAAGGATGCTGCAAGGATGTTCTAATGTGTTTCACACTATGCTATGGCCAAGTTTTATCTTAAGTGTTCCTTTACCCATCCTCCCCTTATGATAGCAACAGTAATCATGGTCATGCAGTTCCATTTCGAGATGATCTAGTGAAGACACTATGGCTGCATTCATGTATCTAGCTACGTAGGTTGCTGATCATGAGTTGTACAAGGGTTATCACGATGACCTAAGGTACTTCTAGTCTATATGGTACTTCATGGATGTTGTGTAGGCTTTCACCAATGGTTATTAGTCTAGCAGTAGTACTCCCTTGGGGCGTGTGGTCTAACCCTACACAACTATGCAATAAGATTTCACCGTGAACTTACTTCACTTGTATATAGTCTACTTGCAATACCGAGTCTTCCTTAAGCTTCACCCTTGAGAGACCAGCCTAGGCACACACACACATGTGCGCACACACACACACACACACACATGTGCGCACACACATATGCGCACATGCACACACACCTACACACACACACATACACATACAATACAGGATCGTCTTCAGCTTTCAGTTCTTCGGGAATATTTCAAGCTCAAGCCGCATATTAAGTGCAAAGGTAGACCTAAGCACTCTTCTAAGTTGTGGCCTTCAAAGAACACCAAGGCTAAAAGAAACAGAAAAGAGCTTCTTGCCCCGTGTCCTTGTGCATGCATGCCCACAGTCATGCTGCACAACTGCTGCTTTGCTGCTCTTGCTCACATGCATGCTGCACAACTGCTTCACGAATACAGCACAGTTGCTTTGCTGCTTTGGGGTAAGCTTCATACGTACCATCTTGTCCGCAGATCTCACAGGGTTTTGACTGGTTGGGTTTGAACTCCTCTCTCAAGATCGTGAAGTGGGGCTCATGGGTGGCAAGTCCGAGCATGATGAGGTCAGTGTCGGCACCGTAGAGGCAGTGGTGCGTGTTAGCGTCGTGGTCCGGGGTGCCACGCTGCCGGCGAATGTAGTCCATTACCTTGAGGAGGAGGAGGATGAGGGAGGGAGCTATTTCTATGCTGATTTGACTCGATCTATAGATATGCTTGCTGTGTCAAATATTTTTGCTCTGTTGTTGATCCAGATGAACCTCCCAAGATCACTAGCCATCCTAAAAGAAGTCAGTCCGGGCGAAGCTGTGGCATTCACTGTCCGAGCCACTGGAACAGAACCTTTGAGCTATCAGTGGCAGTGGAAGCCAGCTGAGGAGGGAGATGGGAGTGAGGAGTGGAAACCGTGTGATGCGGAGGAGGCTACATTAACCATTCCTAGTGTGCTGAAGTCAGATGAAGGGCAGTACCGCTGTGTTGTCTATAACCATGCTGGTAGACAGATCACCAAACCAGCTAAGCTTGAGGTTAGGGATCATTCTGAAAGCAATTACCGGTAATGCAAAATAGTAAATTGTTGAGGCTCTAATTCCAAGTGCACCTGCTTCTATACCGAGATGAAGAGGAGTTGTGAACATGGGACAAACTTTGGAGTAATAAGCCGTGTAGCAAGAGTGGGCTACACCTGAACTTCACAGTGAATGGAATGCGAGAGTATGTATTGGCAACTTTAGCACTGCAACAGTTTTATTCACTACAAACGGCAATTGGCTTTTCGAATCCAAGTAGAAATTGCCATCAGTGTTGAGTTGTTTGCAAATTCTCTTGCGACGATTGTTGCCTCGATCTGGAGTCAGTAACCATGTATAATGCATGCAGTATAATCTATGCCACTAGTTACATAGTATACCTGATGCTATTACGTGATTGTAGCTATTGATTAGAAAGTGCTGCACACTAAATGTCAAAGTACTCAGTAGCTGATCAATTTGTACTAAACACTTCATGACACCCATTTCTATTCCAGACATGGCCCCAGAGTGAGCTAGCCACAGTGGAGGTACTGGACATTGGAGCTAGTAAGCAATGGCTGACCGCCACCCGTACCGTGTGCCTACAAGACGTCAGCCATCTTGCATGACAACTGGTACATCATCACTAACTTTCAAGAAGTCATGTATACCTGTGAACTCTGTTCTACCCCACAAACTGTTACCATGTCCGCCACTAACACGACACCTGCGCAATGGCGTCGTCTCCCTGATGCACCGCTGGAAGACTCTCCCGCCATTGCCCTCCATGGATCACTACTGATCGTGGGGGGTCACCATGACTACACTGCCAGCACAGCCATCCATCTCTATCACCCAGAAACTAACGCATAGACCAAGGTTGGGAACTTACCTACACCACGATACTATTGCTCAGCTCTACTACCGAGCGGTGAATTCCTGGTTTCAGGAGGACTCAATCAATACCACACTCCCTAATCTCGTCGACATAGCCATTATAATGGATTGACAGTTTTTTTGACTAACAACAGGAACAAAAAAAATTAATGAACATTAGCTACCCTTTTTCATGCCGCGGTTCCGAACCAACCATGTCTCCATAATTATGCGCATATGCACGGCTGTGATTTTGTTGTCATTTGTTGAGCATGCACGCTGAACAAATGCTGACATTTACATTCTACTAATGACTCTACTAAGTTTTACTTTGCATGCATGCATGCAGGGTGGTAAAAGTTGTAGAATGTAAAATGAGCTCCAGTTCATGAGTGTACTGCTCTATATAGTTCATAATATTATAAACTGATCGCTAGCTTGCGTGCACACACAACACAGTATAAATGTATGAATATAAACTGAACTGCAGCATGTTTCATATAAGAATGCTGCTACACGTACTGTGCGCTAGCCACTGGGACCCAGTGCTTTTGCTAAAGTTTCACTAAGGTTCTCTAGAGGTGTGGTAGCAGAGCCTCGCTTGGCTGGCTTTTCCTGTGAGTGTATGTGCGCGTGCACGTGTGTGTGTGTGTGTGTGTGTGTGTGTGTGCATGTGTGTGGGTGGAAGTGACAGCTGCAATTTCAACATTGAAAGTTTACTGGTCACACTCACTTGTGAATGGTGGGACTTCCATCCAATGAAGTACAGCAGCTGAAATGTTGCCGGGACACTTCCATCTTCACATCCATACATCTCTGAACATGGAAAGAATCATTGTAGCTAGTTAGGTTACTTATACTAGCATCGGTATTGGTGCCAATCAGTATCTGTTACTTGATTGTGGCCAGTTCCAATACCTGAAACTAAGAATCAAAATGTTGTTACTGTTGAATAAAAATGTACAGTTGTTGAATTTTGATTACTAAATCCGTTCTGCAGCTACACTTAAAAATAAACTTTTCGTGGGATGCTTGTCCCTACATCTGTAGTATTAGTACTGGCCAGTACTTAAGAGGTTGATGTACCGTCATCTGTAGTATCGGCAAACTAACATTGGTGTGCACTTACTAGAATGGACTACAAAATTAAGGAGTGGCCTCCCAATACCTCTGTATAAGGCAGCTGCAGCTTGTATCGTACTCCTCCTGATGTAGTTCCTACGGTTCCATGAGCAGTTGCTCTCACCCATTCCTGTGGCATGACATCACTGTGACATCATGGCATTACATCACTGTGACATCATTTCATTGCTGTAATACACTACAGTAACAGCAACCTTTCAGATCTTGCATCAGCTCAAACATTGACGGATAGTTGACCTGAATTTCATCCACATCCTGCGGGATCGGGACAGAACAAGACTACATGCTGACGCATGTGAAAAGCATGTGATCACCAACTATCTAAGATGGGAGTGTCATGTGAGGATCATGTGACCCAAGTGGCTATTCAACTTCAAGTGAGGATCATGTGACCCTAGTGGCTAGTCATGTGAGGATCATGTGACCCAAGTGGCTATTCAAGTGAGGATCATGTTACCCAAGTGGCTATTCAAGTGAGGATCATGTGACCATAGTGGCTAGTCATGTGAGGATCATGTGACCCAAGGAGGCCAGTTACGTGAAATCTAGAGTGGATTTCACATGACCAGGAGGATCATGTAAACATTACAAACTTACGAGAGTTGTCAGAGTGTAGCCGGCCCTTGAAAGCAAGCTACCCACATCTCGTAGCTCTGTGAAGGGTGAGACATGGGGAGCAAAGCCCTTCAGAGGAAGAGAGAGAGCTCAGAGAGAGGTGAAGGAGGAAGTAAAAGAGAGGGAGGTAAGAGGGAAACCTCACACAGAGCAAGAAATACTACATCACACTACAGATGCTCTGCCTCTTGCAGGCACAAACAGAATTTTTCTGTGAATTTGATTTCTGCTCTCAACATTCTTGCACTGGGAGCCTACTCCTTCCAATCTCTAATTTAGCTGCTCACCCCTTCCCTCTCCAGCTCCACCAGCTGCAGAGCACATCTCAACTCAAAGAGAGTTTCTCCAGCGAACATCGCACCAATCAGAGGGCAATCAGGCTTCAGCACTCTGTGGATCTGGGGACGGAGGGAAGGGCTCAATTAATATGCTTAGGAGAACATGGCATCACTCGAACGTTACCTCCTTCAGTGCTTGTGGGAGATCATTGACCCAGTGCAAACTGGAAGATCAATGACAACATGCTCATAGTACAGTGGCAGTACACCCAACACCGATACACACATACCTCAAACTACTGATGGCCAGGTCAAATGAGTTGTCCTGGAACGGGAGGAACTCTTCATCTGCTACTAACTTGTACGTGGGGACTCCAGGGACTGAACGGCTGCTCATCTGTAATGGAGAAGCATGCTTTGGTGGGCATGGCTCCAAGTTGCTGCACCAGGGAGCCACGCCCATCTTATCACAAATAGGTCCATCACCGTCCGAACTGTAGGAACTCACCACTGTCTTCTCGGCCATGTCAAGCTGGTACAGTGCTCCTATCAGATCATCTGACATGAGGTTGGCAATGTGGCCCCGCCCACACCCCACATCCAGAGTGAGGGAGAAGTGACGGGATATGTCCGACACACGGTCCACAATGTGAGAAGCAACCTTCAGAGTTGAGACAAGTTGTGACATTCAACATTTTCACATAGTTGACATCATCTCTGAATATCTCTGAATATCTCCAGATGTTGCTCAGCTATCAAAACAGAGCTACGGTGAGCAGTATTTCAGAAAAGAACACAAGGGAAATTGAATAGTGTGCAGCAGTGTGCCATTTGGGGGGTCTGGGTTTGAAATCTCTAAGGGGGGCGAATGCCATCCCCCCAAAAAAGAAACCCTGGCACAAAGACTGATTGTGCTGCCAACCACAAGAACATAATCAAACTATCTCTATATCATCCACAGGAGCTTAAGAGCACTGTGGCGATCCCATAAGCTCCAGTCCTACACACCTACAGCAAGTTTCCTGGCAGCTGGCAGCTCACAAATGTCCCATAAGCTCCTGTCATGCACAGCTGCAGCAAGCCTCCCGGCAGCTCACAAACGTCCCAGCTGCAGCAAGCCTCCCGGCAGCTGGCAGCTCACAAAGCACACTATTGTACTCATGATTCATGAAAACATTATTTTGTTACCCAAAGCATGAAAGTGGAAGTTTTAGCTTTGCATTTTAATTCTAATGAAAGGGCTTACTTATACTTAAAGTATGTATTTCCTGCCAGACCATGCAATATCTGTATGTTTTATTGGTCCGGCAGGAAGTAGGGAAATGATTAGGGTAAGTGTATACCTGAGAAGTGTGGTCCTCAACATAATTTCCATCCACTGTGGAGGAGGATTGCGTTCGAGAACTCACTACAATGCGAGTCCTTCTCGTGCAGGACACCAGCCATTCATAATTTTGGATTCCCTCCCACAGAAAATAGAAACAGTGCTCCCAGCCTCTGCCATGCTAGCACCCCCACACATTATACACCTCATAGACAATAGATCTGCACAGTGGACTACCTCATCTCTGATGTAGTCGTATGTGGCTACGTCGGGCGCCATGGCTGCCCTGTTCTTCTGCAGTCGCTTGGTATACCTGTCAAACACGTTCACCCCGCCCTGCGCAGCGGAGTACAAACGCTCGCAGCGCCTGCAAACCAGTACGCACGGCCTCAAACACCTGCCCAACATCTCGATGTACGATCAAGATTGAAGTTCAAAGGTCCAAAGGTCAAATGTTCTGCCATACACATCCACATCTACGGTACGTACAGGGAGTTGAAACCCGGACACAAAAAAATTGATGATCATAAGAAAATGCAGTGAACAGTCAGCCTTCTGCATGGCAACTAGTGAAGCAGTTCAGCAGTGATGGTATGGTGGTCCAGCTACCACTCTGCCTCTCCCGTGGATTTGTTGAACACATAGTCGTGGCCGCCGATGTGCATTACACCGTCCTTGAGATGAAACTTCCAACGGTTCTTGACACGGAACACCTGTGAGCAGTGTGTGTGTGTGGAGGGTAAGCGTGTGCAAGTGCGTGAGAATGTTTGAGTGTCGGGGAGGTAGCATGCAAAGACAATCTGTAAAACACGATCGTAAGGTTTACGAAATACTCGTACGTGCGCCGTGTAAAATGTATTGGTAGTGCATGCTGAATTTTTGTAGCCAAAAATCTCTAGTACGAAGAGCGTGAGCAACTTGACTCTGGCGGTGGAGGTGTGCTGCCACAAGCTGCAGGGCATGACGGAAGCCTTTACGGATACGCTGTATAGCCGTCCATAAACGAGCAGTTCAGTTTACCAAAAAGCGGTTGCTTTTTTCGAGCAAGACAGACAAGTACTATGCTATCAAAAAAAGCTCCAATTCGAGTTCCACAATTTTATATTTGGCTAGAAAATTCAGCATGCACTTTCAATGCACTCCGCGCGGTGCGCGCATGAGTATCCCGTAACCTTAAACATTAGACTGATCTGGCTAACGAAAAAGTTGTGTCACCTTTTCAAACTGACATACGATGGTATCCTCCGTGTCGAAGTGAGTACCCTCTCCATCACTGTCATCCTCGTCATCGTCTGAGTTCAGAGGTGATACACCATCACCCTGGGGGGGAGAGCGGAGAGAGGAGGGGAGAGGGAAGAGAGGAGGGGAGAGGACAGGAAGTGGGTAACGGTGGAGCCTGGGATTGAGCTAACTTCTTAAAGATATTACAGACCTCGTGAGCAGGCAATTCCTCGTCCTGCAGAGGAAAAGAAGACCACTGAATGTTAACGCATCCAGACAGCATGGTGAGTACTGCTTACCTCTGAACTGTCATCTCCTTCCGATTCTTCACTACTGCTCCCTCCTCCCCCTCCTCCCTTCCCTCCTCCACCCGTGGCCCCATCCAACTGAACAATGGTTTCTCCCCTCCCTCTCTGCTGCCGATCCCTCTCATGCAGTCTTCCAAAACCTTTGTGTCTCTTGAAGATCACATCTCTGACATCCGTAACTTCCAAATCCGGAACAGAAACCTGGAGTTGTGAACGCTCGGTGATGGGAACGGAATTGGGGCCGGTACAGATGGAAAGTCTTTCCAATCCTGTTCTCTCTCTGTTCTCTTCCCCATCAGTTTCCAAGCGTCGCTCCGTTAAAGCACAGTAGGATTCTTGTCTGCTGTCCTTGCGACATTCTCCCGCTGCTGCACCAATCACAGGTGGGAGACCGTCAGTTTGTTCCAACTGGAGCCCACTCTGGTCTGGCAGCGCCTGCTGAGGGTCTTGTTGCTGTTGTTGCTGCTTCTGTAGAGCTTGTTGCATCATGACAAAGGTCGGAAGAGGAACAAGCTGCACCCCACCTTGAGAGGTCTTGGACACGGTGGGAGGGAGAGGTGGAGGAGGAAGGGGAGGAAGGAGGAAGTGAGGGAGGAGGAGGGAGGAGGAGCAGGGAGGAGAGGGGAGGGAGAGGATTGAGGGAGGAGAGGGAAGGGAGAGGAGGGAGGAGAGGGGAGGGAGAGGAGGAGGGAGGAGAGAGGAGGAGGGGAAGGAGGTGAAGGGAGATAGAGAGGGAGAGGAAAGAGAGGATACAGTCATGTTGATCTGTCAAGCAAACTAACTCAGTTACTCTGCCAACGTCACTCACGGGCACTGGGACAAGTCCCTGCTGAAATGTTGCAAGCTGCCCAACAGTGGGGTTCATCAGATTCTGAAAGGTCAATCCACAGAGACGGTAACAGTTAGAGACAACAAGGAGAATGCCAGTTGGACATGTACTACATGTAAGTGCCTACATGAACTGGAACGAGGCTAACCTAGCCTCGTTCCCATGCGACCTGGGAACGAGGCTAACCTAGCCTTGTTCCCACGCGGCCTGGGAACAAGGCTAACCCAGATTACAACTGACCATGGGTAAGAAGGGTAGTCCAGTGGCTGGGGCTTGTACGACTGCTGCTGCTGCAGTCTGATTGGCTGGGGTAGTGGTTACCATGGTAACACCAGAAGGCATCCCGGCAATGCTTGAGATGAGGAGTGGTGGGGGGGTGGAGGCGGACGGGGCGGGGATGGGTCTCGGAAGGGCGTGGTGGATCACTGACCCTTGCTGGGCCTGAAGGACCGTCAATGGTGGCTTGACATGAGAAGACAAAAAGGCTATACTGGTAATAGTATTCATGGCTCCCACATTAGGCCTGGGAGTGAGCCGAGTACGTTCACTAACTATGCCACGATTATGATGTAGTCCGTAATGAATGTGTTCACGTTAGTACCTGAGGGGGACGGTCAGGGGTCAGAGGTGGCGGTGGTGGGTGTGTCGAATGGGGTAGCTGAGAGCGTGGTTTGGGTTCAGGTGGAGGGGGTAGGGTGTCTGGGGGTTTCGGACGCGCAAGCACGTTACTCATTTTCACCTTTGTCATCCATATCTGGGGAGGGGGATGGGTTACGGATAACACACAGAAATTCACTGACTGAGTTGAATTCGGACTTCTACAGGTACACAGTACATGAGACTGTCCAATGGCAGCAGAAACTCAATAGGTACCAGGCTGGCAATGTCCCGGGTACCAGGCTGGTAATGTCCCGGGTACCAGGCTGGTAATGTCCCGGGTACCAGGCTGGCAATGTCCCGGGTACCAGGCTGGCAATGTCCCGGGTACCAGGCTGGCAATGTCCCGGGTACCAGGCTGGCAATGTCCCGGGTACCAGGCTGGCAATGTCCCGGGTACCAGGCTGGTAATGTCCCGGGTACCAGGCTGGCAATGTCCCGGGTACCAGGCTGGCAATGTCCCGGGTACCAGGCTGGTAATGTCCCGGGTACCAGGCTGGTAATGTCCCGGGTACCAGGCTGGCAATGTCCCGGGTACCAGGCTGGCAATGTCCCGGGTACCAGGCTGGCAATGTCCCGGGTACCAGGCTGGTAATGTCCCGGGTACCAGGCTGGTAATGTCCCGGGTACCAGGCTGGTAATGTCCCGGGTACCAGGCTGGTAATGTCCCGGGTACCAGGCTGGTAATGTCCTGGGTATGAGGCTGGTAATGTCCTGGGTACGAGACTGGTAATGTCCCAGGTGCCGGGCTGGTAATGTCCTGGGTATGAGGCTGGTAATGTCCTGGGTATGAGACTGGTAATGTCCCAGGTGCCGGGCTGGTAATGTCCTGGGTACCAGGCTGGTAATGTCCCGGGTACCAGGCTGGTAATGTCCTGGGTATGAGGCTAGGTCAGTTTCCGGATCAAATGTCTTCTGAAAATTTAACTCCCATACCTGTTTCAGCTCCTCCAGAACTTGCTGGTCGACTCCGTCATTCAGGAACTCATCCTTCACATTCTTGATGACATCATCCACGACACCCTTGTACAGGGCGATCTGGGGGGGAGGGGGGGGGGGGGGGGGGGGGGGGAGAGGGGGTATTGTCAGTCAAACCTTATGCCCACGTACAGTTACATTGCAGTTGGACCTACATAGCATGAGATACACTACATGTACAAAAATCAAGGAGACCTTCACTCTCAATCCATGGAGCACGATACAAACTAGCTACCAAATTTCCTCTCCGCTGCACCGAATATGGTACACTACAAGAAGTGAGAAATTCCTTCATGTACAGCAAACAACTCAGCAAACAGGAATTTGGGCCAGGATAACATTCACAGGTGTACATCAGGAACTCTTCATGTGGGCGGACAGTACCCTATAGCCTCGTTCCCAGGCTCTCCCACGAGCGGACAAAATTGAGAGCGACAAAAAGCTGGGTGAGAACGAGGCTAAGTACCGTATATCAACCTAATCGTGGCATACTTTCAATCCTGATTTGCAAGGTAAAGGAGTGTGAATATACTAGCCTCGTTCCCAGGCCCAAGACGAGGCCTGGGAACGAGGCTAGTATATACCCAAATGTCTTCTAGGGACAACTGGAAACCTTCAACAGTTTCAGTGCAAAGCGTGCAGCGTACATGACGTAAACTATGCTCCAAATAGGTTTGAGGTGTGTGTGTGTGTGTGTGTGGGGTGTGTGTGTGTGTGTGGGGTGTGTGTGTGTGTGTGTGTGGGGGGGGTGTGTGTGTGTGTGTGTGGGGTGTGTGTGTGTGTGGGGTGTGTGTGTGTGTGTGTGTGTGGGGGGGGGGGGGGGGGGGGGGGGCATGCATGATTAACTGCTAATTGATGCAAACCAATGCAGTTTGCGTAGACTAAACAAGACGTGTTCCTAGTCTGACATGCTGTAGGGCAGTCGGGAAGTGCTCTCATAACTTGATGCTGGCAACTCAATGGTTTCCCTTCAACCACCACAAATAGTACAACTTACGCACAACAAAAGTGCAATATAAATTATGCAAGCTGCTATAATTTCCGAGTGCACAATCTAGAAATTATGGGGGCCCATATTAAACAGTATTTGATGTTTTTCATCCATTCTAGCGAATTTATTTCTTACGGCCGGGCTAAAGTCATCTACGCCCGGGGGCATTTTCTGCAGAGCGTACCATCACGCTAGGCACAGTACAGGCCATGAACTCGCCCACCGGGCCTCCATCTGCATGATCTGGAAGCTAGTGAGATGGGGCAGGAAGGCCTGTAGAAACGCTAAAAGCTGGTGTGTTCTGAAAGGATTTACCACGTTGTTAAAGCTGGTGTTATCACTGGTCATTCTCCGCCAGGTCGCTCGGCCTTCGTCTCTCTTGCGACACTGAGTCCTCCTTTTATAGCACCAGAGCTCCAGCAGCGGACCGCATTCCTCTCCAATTCCCTTAATTATCCGAAACTGTTTCAAAATTACCAACATAATCTCATTCCCAGACCACGCATCCTTGTCTGGGAACGAGACTGATACCAACCCAGCGTCCTGCTATCTGTGAGACCGTACTGTGACAGTGAACTGTGAGGTAACTGCATAGTGTAATCCTTTGTCAACCTCAAAAAGCAAGGCTTTACCTAAGCATTATGAGTTCTCAGCGGGTGACTGCAACGTAGAGTCTATGCACACACACATGCACACACACACATGCACCACCACAACACACATGCACCACCACACACATGCACGCACACACACATGCACGCACACACACATGCACGCACACACACATGCACCACCACACAACTGCACACACACACACACACATGCACCACACAACCGCACACACATGCACACACACACATGCGCCACACAACCGCACACACACATGCACGCACACACATGCACCACACAACCGCACACACACACACATGCACGCACACACATGCACACACCTCACACACACACACACCTTTCAGCACAAGTAGTGTGTTGGTTGGGCCTACGAACAGTGCCGTCCAGATACATCCATATCACCCAAGATGGCCGGGAAGCCACCTCAGCCTCCTGAGGTGATGCAAAGGGTCACAGAGTCTGATCTCAAGTGGCTGGCCTTGCGGCGCTACCGGAGGAAGAACGCCATCTTGGGTCTCAGCATCCTGGCCGGGGTCCTGGGGATATACAGTTACTCCATGTGGGCAGTGAAGCAAGAAGACTTCTTGGACGAAGAGTTTAGCAAACCCGGACCGTCCTCGCCTAGCAACAGAACCACACAAACTAGTCGTGGTGGTACCAGCTGATACAATTTTTGCAGCTACTCTGTAAACATGACTTTAGTTTAGAGAGGATCTTGGAGGATGGGCACATTGGGGCGGGTAAAAGTAAACTGAAGTTTCTTTTAGCCCCTCCCCCTCTTGAATTACCATCAAGATTGGATCGGGGAGGTAAAGCCACCTACCTACTAGTCTGCAGCTGGTTCCCAGACCTAACCCACGAGTTGGGTCTGGGAACCAAACTACCTAGCTAGTCTCGGAACCAGACCCTTTGCACAAGGGTCTGGTTCCAAGACTCACGTGCACAAACATGATTGTGCTAGATCCCATTTGTCTGTCTTCCTAGTGATGACCATATACTGTGAGTGATGGGATCATGGGAAGTTGGGTGGGCCCTGTGAACAAGGTTACTTGGGAGGAAAGCTGGGCAAGAGCCACCAGGCCATAATACACATTGCCAGCCGATCACTGCAGTTTTGGGGGAGTGGTCACTGCCCAATGATGTGATACATAACATTGTACATCACTCTTCGGCTTGATCCACACAGTACAGATCGCCCAAGTGGAGTGTCCATGTGAGTGGTGAAGACTACCGACCTCGAACAGTAACATGCACATCCTCATCAGTGACAAAATCAATCAAAAATGTTCTCGCCATTGCGCTACAAAACATGAAATAATAAGAAGCAATAAGAGTGTACATTAATGTAGGGTGGGGTATACAGTAGAGTGTTTCAGAAGAAAACCAACAAAAATGGAGTCTGCAAGCTATGCAAACAAAATTCTACAGGTGCTAGTATCGTCCGTAGTAGCCTCCTCCCCTAGGGGGGTACTGGGACGGGGGAGGGGGTCCGTAGCCGTACTGCCGGCCACCGTAGGGGTTCCTGGGCCTGTAGCCTCCCCTGGGATGAGGGTGGCCGTACATGGGAGGAGGGGGAGGTGGAGGTGGCGGGGGAGGGCCATAGGGAGGGTACGAAGGCCTGCCATAGCCGTACGGGCTGTAGTAGGGCCTGCAGAGAGAACAGCTGCAATCACACTCCAGTTGAATGCCTGACCAGATACAGCTCACTTAATAATGCACTCCAAATAAGGGCATACTCAAGGTTGCTATGGTTGACTACGATGGTCTCCTTGCCGTGGCTAGACCAGCTCTTGCTTGCAACTACTTGTGCTGTGTACCTGCATGTGCTATACACATGCAACTCGCAAACTTCATGCTCGACAACGTGCTACATGATGCTAACCTGTACGGTGAGTATGGCCTGCTCAGTGGGGGACCATACCGCCCGCCTCTCCCTCCCCCCCCACCCTCATAGCGGCCACGCTTGCTGCTGGGATAGGATGGAAGGCCAAGTGCATCGTCACGGTATTGCCGGACGATCTTCTCGGCCGCTGGTCCATAGATCTCGGAATAGATTACCTCTTCAAACCCCGCGCCCGCTCTGGGGATGTGGAAGTTGGCTGCAGTGGGGAGGAAGAACAGCTGCTCATTCCTGATGCTCTGACACACACACACACACATTGCTGGCTTGATGGACAAGAACTGTTTTAGGACATATACAGTGAAACCACTCAGGCATGAATTCCAATTAGCGCACACCAGTTTCATTCCGTATGCATATGGACAGAAAGAGGCAAGATTGAGCCTATAGGTTTTGAAGCACTTGAAGTGCATGTATAGAACTCCAGGAATTGATATTTCAACCAGCGTATCTGTATGGTCCAGTTGGTCTGCCAGAAAGGCAGTGTGAAGCTGAAAGTATGACAACTATACACTCAATCTTTGGGAGGCACAGGTTTAAAGTGGTGGATTGGCGAATTATGCAGGCATTACTTTGACGTGTTTTGTTATACACCACAGCATCTGTCCATGCCCAAGAGGCTGCAGACCACTCATGCTTGATGTGAGAATGGCCACTCGAGATGACGACATGCCAGAGGGTGTGGTGTGCACAACCCCACAGTCACTCTTCACAATCGCAATCCAGGGGGGGGGACTTCACCAGCAGACGTACTACAGGCAGAGGCTGAGCATAATTCGCCAATGGTCAGATGATGATAGTTTGTGATAAACGGACCTGGACCATACATATAACTGTGTTTGCTTCCAGGATTGCACGGAATCATGGAATTGGAAAGGGGCTTGACCACACTCGACAACATTCCTGGGTGTGCTGACTCAGCAGTCTTGATTTTGTGTTCATCCATTGCCAATATTATAGTAAATACTGATTACAGACGCTGCTACTACTGCTTCCCAGGACTCGCCACTGGTAGCTCATGGGCAAGGACTCACTGAGCCATCACTATTGTTTATACAACATAGTCAGGACAGCACACCCAGGACAAACTGGGAAGTGCGACCAGGTCCCTTTCGGATCCTCGTAGGGCTGGGTATGAGGTTAGACCACACAGAATACTGCCGCGGCAATTCCCACTGTAGAGACTCTCCTGATAAACAGGTAATATTATACATATCGCTCTACATGCATTCGTAGGCTATTAATAACCGCTACTATTTATAGGCTATTACATAACCACTGCTATTTATAGGCTGCAACCAGACAATGTCGATTATCAGTACGTTCACCTCACAGGCCATAATTACCAGTAACTAGCAAATTAGGGCTTTCGCATCTTGTCTACGTCATTCTGGTCGGTTGAATCTTGAGGACGGTACACTCCGCGAGTGTTGCACTGACAACAAGCACGCTTCATCAATCGCTTCACAACTGCAAGACTTGGATCTCTCCCTGAACACACACACACTCACCCCACAACACAGTGAGGATGCTTTACCAAGTATGCCCCATGACACACACTTGATCATAGTACGCTACTGATAACCGACATTGGTACGCTACTGATAACCGACATTGATCTGGCAGCCATTTTCAATGCTCAGCTCTATGCAAAAACTTTTAGCAGCCATGTGCGGCCTGAAGAAGTCCTACAACACCATTGAGTGGCTTTGGCCAATGATACCACCACCGCTTTGCTCACAGGTTACCAGCACATAAGTATGGGACAGTACTCAGTCAGGAGTAGCTGGGGGTGTGGCCTACCGCACTCCATTGTCCAGCAGTTGGTCGTCCAAGAGTTGATGGACCACTGTCACACACACCTCCGGGGGAGGGGAGGGGTCCGAGGAGAGGAGAAGAGAGGGGGGAGGTGGGGAGGAAACACTACACTACCTACTAATACTGAAGGCAAGCTCGCAGTCAGTAAGAGGCCTCACGAGTCAGATAAGACGTCCAAATTCTCCACCAGCAGAGATATGCAATCCATTCAAGCTCTCAGTGTTGCAAGCACAGTGATTTCATTATGTCCCCATACACCAACATACACAATGCTGTACGCTTTGGTTCAGAGGAGCCAGACGTGTATCCTATTTAAAGCACACCTTGACCATGCTTGGTACTCAGTTATATGCATTACAGAGAGGTATGCTGGGTAGGTAGGTATGCTAGTGGTAGAGGGTGGCACAGAGCTCTACTGGGTAGGTAGGTATGCTAGTGGTAGAGGGCAGCACAGATATCTGCTTTGTGGAGAAAGAGCATGTAAGGGAGCATGCACTATACACACACACAAAATAAATATAGCCATCTTCTTGCCATCGGGAACGAGCGAAGCGCAACTTGAACTCATTTAGATATTATAAATCACTCCACAGGCTGTCCCTACTCATTCAACCACAAACGAGATTGTAAATCATCTGACAATCATCTGTCGCCTGTTCTAGACACTCGGGAAGCGGACACATTATGTTCCACTGAACGGATGAGAGTACAAGCTAGTCCGAATCAGTCACAAGTATCAATCGCCATGCTGTTACTGATCTCTCTCTCTCAGTTATTGAATCAGATGCATGAGACTGCAGCACATCACCCTCCCTCTCCCATAACGGCTGTCACAGAACATGTGTTACAGACCCCAGAAGCTGCTGCGTACGTATGCTAGTACATTCACTTCAGCATTAACACGACTCCATGGAGTCTCTCATCTTCAAGCTCACTTGAGCGGTTGGTTTGTATTTGGGTACACACAGTGGAACCTCTCGTTAGCGGCCATCGCTTCCATGGACATAAGTTACTGAACACAATGTGATGCGCACGCGGTATCGCAGCGTCGGGGCAGTCCCTTCCCGGAATGGCACTGGATCGCATCTCTTGCGATCAATATGTAAGTATAGTTGTAGCTAGTCAAAACTTGAAAGGAGCCACACTAGACAATTAGCAAGAGGGCAACATGGCCAAATAGTCCGACCAAGCTGGTATACACAAAACGGAGTTACAGTCAAGAAGCCAATCACTAAGAGGCTTTCGTAGCAACCTTTGACCTTCGTGGGGAGCCTGCAAAATAGTAGAAGACAGTGTTTAGAGACGGCTTTGTCAGTGGCAGGTCACACACACCCGATCTCTAACACACCATTCACGCTCCTTTGAGCCTGGGAGTGTTCCAGTGTGCTCAACAGTTTAGCTCTCTTCCCTATAGCCATCCTCCACGAAGAGTTTAAGCCTGCAAGGAAACTCAAACCTCTGATTATGACATCACTTCAGGAAGCTTAAAACGTGGTTTTGTACTACTCCACAGAGAGGACAGCTTTCCAGACTCACAGACTGTAGAGATTTGCTCGATAGGGCATTGTTCCCTGATAACCCACTGATGGATTCGCCAACTGGTCAAATCGTACTGTGCTCAAGTTGGACCACCTCACCAACTCCCACTGCTAGCCAGAACTGTGGAACATGCCGTCATGACAATGAGATTCCAGATGCGTTTCACCCATCCTTGTCCCACCTAAGGGTGGTAGAGCCTCTCTTCTGGTACCTTCTCTCTCGATGCGGTGCAAAGAATGTGTCGAAACTACAACCATGACACACTGTACACAGGCTCTACCAGGAACACCACACACCTCCCGGAACTCGAAACAGACGCTCCTGAAATATAGCCACCACCATATTATGGACAACTGTACCACTATGTAACCGGACGGTCTTAAGTACAGACACCGCCATTTCTGGACAAGTGTCCCAACAGTGTCTGCATCAGAGAGGTTCCACTGTGCATACATAGCGTATATAGTGCATATAGCAGGAAGCTTCATTGGGGGAGACGTGCAATGATCAGTCGTCTCCTGTTAAAACTTCAGGAGTGAAAATTCAACCGTATGACTCCTGGCAAATGCTGCAACATCACTACAGGCAAGTAGTCTTGTTTCCAGGCTGTCCTCCGAGGAGGAGGGAGGAGGAGACTACAGGCACAATATTTCTCGGGTAATCACAATCCAAGCTTCACGCAAGGGCCCTAACACAATCCAAGCTTCAAGCAGGGGCCTAACAGTCTTCCTAAGCACAATCATGACTCAACTGTATCCACACACGAATGAGCTTCCAGCACATTCTCCTATCGCTAGTTTAGATAACGACGCAGGCTACAGCAGAACACAAGTGCTGCAGTCTTGCTGGTCCCCATACAGCACCGACTATGAGTCATCAGTGGCACACTTCCCACTTTCGCAAAACATACAAGACTTCGAGAAAACGCTTGTGCTGAAATTCTCCTGCTATACGATATTTATATACCGTCTGTTCATCTTAATTAGGTACTTAAGCTGAAGTGAATGTAGACACCTAGATGGGGTCGTCAACTGGTACAATAAACCGAATCTTCCCACCCCACCCAAAGCTTCTCCAGTCCTCAACGGACGTTGAGATCCTCCGAACATCACTCGACACGCCCTCACAACTCACCCTTCATAGCATTGATGGCATCATCTGGGACGGGGAACCCCATCTCCTCGGTCCTCCGCGACGTCCTCTTTCTCAGCTCGTGGTGAGGGGGGATGACCACAATCGCCTTGGCAACGAACCCTTCAAAGTATTTCAACTTGCGACGCTGTGCGGATGCATACACATTGGTCTGTAGGGAGGGGGGAGGGAGGAGGGAGGAGGGAGGGGGGGGGGGAGGGGAGGGAGGGGGGGGGGGGAGGGGAGGGAGGGGGGGAGGGAGGGGGGGGGGGGGGGGGGGGGGGTAGGCGGACAGCATATCATCCTCGGTTAGCCTATTTTGAACTACGGTTCCACCCTAGCCTGTTGCCCAACCTGCAATCAGGAGGGTCAGGTTCCGAGGCTAGGCCAGGAAAGGGCACAGTATGAAGTCCCCATCACATAAACCATCCAATAGGTGCACTGTGCTAGTGTGCGTACATGCACTACCTGCAGCTGGTCAGGTGCACTGTGCTAATGTGCGTACCTGGTCAATGATGTAATTTCTGGGGTTCTTGGACGCCAGGACAAACATCCTGTTCAGTACGTCGGTGGCTTGCTTGATGAGCTGCTCCCACCGGCCATGATAGTTGTACTTCCTCGTCAGGCCAGACACCTGTGAGGGGTATGTTGTGTGAGGGTGAGGGGTGCATTGTGTGAGGGTGAGGGGTGCATTGTGTGAGGTGTGCATTGTGTGTATTGTGTGAGGGTGTGATACGTGTGCATTGCGACGGTGAGGGGTGCATTGTGTGGTGTGCATTGTGTGTTGTGCAAGTGTGTCAATAAGTTTGAGGTGCATGCGTAATCATGCACCAACAAGACGGACCTTCATTTTGTCCATGATGAGGTTGGTCCCCAGGATAGTGTACTGCTTCTCTGGGTTCTGCCGGCAGTGCTTCTCCGCCCACGTGGTCTTACCAGCCGCCGGTAGACCAATCATCATCAGCACCTGATGACATGGGGGGAGGGCACATATCACTCTGTCATTATGTCCTAGCAGACAGCACACTCAGGCACGGAGAAGCATGAGAAGTGGCTATGACGAGGTAATAGTTCTGACTGTGTGGGGTTGGGCAACAACCATTTCCCCACTCTTAACTGCAGCAGCGCCTACCTCACAGTCGCCGGGCTTCTCCGGCCCCTTTGGTGCTCTCTGTTTGTGCTCCTCCGTTGCATCTTGCAGGAGGGTGTAGCCATCCACGTCAGGAGTATCACACCATGCCGGCTGTGGGTGGGAGAGGGGAGGAGGGAGAGAGAAGGTGAAGGGGAGGATGGGGAGGAAAGGGAGGAGGGAAAGGAGGGGGAAGAAGGAAAATATATGACTCCCTTCCAAGCCACTGAAGATGGGGATGACTAGCTAGCTATGAACAGATAGTTACCAGCGATATGCACGTACCGTCTTGAAGTTCAGGGAGATGGCTACGTTCTTGGTGGCAACGTGGGGATAGAGGACCTTCCCCTGCACGTCCTCATCCAGTACAAACGCTGTCCCAAAGTAACTGCCATTCTTGGAGAAGGAGATGGTGCCAGGAGTGCTCTCAAGATCCTAGGAGGGGGAGGAGCGAAGGGAAGAGGATACAGGACGAAGGATGAAAGGGAGGAGGGGGAGGGAAGGAGGGGGAGGGAAGGAAGAGGAGGGAGGGGAAGTAAGGAGGGGGAAGGGAAAAGGGAGGGGAAAGGAAGGCAGAAGAGGAGGGAGAGTAGAAAGGAGGGGGAAATGGAGGGAGAAGAGGAGGGAAGGGATAAAGGGGGATCCCGATAAAGGGAGGGTGTGTCAGTCAGGTGACGAGCGTTTCACTCACCAGGTAGCACCCAATGGTGTCCCCCGGACCAAAGCTCTCTCCGTACTCATTGTAGCGATTGTTTACGACAACTTTTCCCGTGCCACCGTAGCCAAAGGAGAGGGGCGCCTCCCCAGTCCCATCCCGGCTTCGTCCACAGACCAGCCAACCCTGGTAGGAGGGGAAGTTACCATCATGAATACGGTAGCCCTCATTCCTACACTTGTACTGTCAGAGAAGTCGACAGCTACCAATCCGGTACATGCCACTATACACCAACACATACACCCACTCCCACCCACACACCTGAGAGCATTCGGATGTTCCTCCGTATCCGGCAGCTCGACATCCATGTTCTTCTCCACCTTCACTTCATAGAAATATTTCCCTCCTGTCAGCCCCCACGTGGCACGAGCCGCCGCCCACAGGTTTGCGAACCCCTGCTCCCCAAGACCACACCCACCTAGACCGTCCCCATGGATGGTGAAATGGAGATCTGAGTTGACTGGAAGAGAAGCGGTGGAAATGTTCACTTTCACGAAACAGATACAAATAAGCATCCTATGGATTTGGGATTATGTAACTTAGAGATTCAACCAGGGAATAATCTGATGGCCACTCGAATCCACAAACACCTAGCTAACACCTACACACAACCGTACATGCACCATACATCCACACACGCATCACACATCCACACACGCACTACAAATCCACACCCTACAAATCCACACACACATCACACATCCACCACACACACCATAAAAACCCACACAGTCCTTCACTCACATCTGTCCAGTACCACAATCGAGTCGTCCTCTGGAGGTCGGAACTCCTCCCCCATCAGTGTGCCTGCCTCACCCTCGTCGAACTCTTCAGGCTCCTCTGGGTCGGGAGCACGTGTTGGGTCTGGCCGACGTCCTCCCCTATCCCTATCCCCATCCTCCTCCCTGGAACGCTTCGTGCCTCTGCTGTACCCTTCTCCTCTCCCTCGCTCTTCACGATCAGCAGTCGACGTATCAGCTTCTCCGTTACCTTGTGTGGGTTGCTCCTCTGGTTTTGGCTGCGCAGCTTTCAGTGTGGGTGGGTGGGTATGGACACAGGGTGCATGTTGAGTATTCGGAATTTGGTGATGGCCTGTCATAATCCACCTCAAAAAAGCAAAGAAACAAGGGGACATGCCCACCACCCGTCCCAGTCCGCAGCTGTTCATTGTTCAACTGGGGGGAGTACGAGTTCCTAGCATATGTGACCGGATTTGTGAAAACCCGACACTTCCCGGATTTTGAAAAAATTGAGTTAACACCGGAAATGGTAACCAGTACCTTTCATCTTGCCGTAGAGCAAATTTCAAAGCGATCGGTCATCCAGTTGCCGAGATACAGCTCAAAACGCGCACGGAATACGCAAAACTGCTTTCCGTGTAAATGCAATTATTGACGTTGCTATGGTATGTGATTATTTTCCGTATACTATCTGTGTTACGTGTCGTCCATTGTTAAGTAGCTGGACGCGTTTAGTTCGTGCTTTAGCTAGCTAGCGTGTTTTTCGCGACTCATCCGGTAGATAGCTAGGTCAGACTGAGTGAAAATGGAGAGAATAAACCAGAGGACAGCGTGAAATGACACCGTTTGTGGTAAGTAGTTCGTTCTGTGTGCGTAGCAACGCCTTCCGTATACTAATTTATGCACGACGATGTAGCTTGAGTTCGGGCTTATAACGCCGGAATGGAAGTAGATCCAGGCTTTATACTCCGATATCTTGTAGTCCATGGGTCTGCTGACCCGTTGCTGTAATAACCGCGTTTTCGCCGAAATGTTGCTGTGTGACTATAATTGGCTCTAACACAAAATCAATAAATCCGGGAAGTGTCGGGTTTTCCCAAATCCGGTCACATATATACATGATACTTCTTGGATAACTTTATAGGAGCCCCCCCCATTTTGCATGCTTGGTTTGGGAGGGGTGGGGTGGGGGGTACATACATACTGCTCTGATTCTCTGAGCACAATTCCACAAGCAACAATACAGTATGGAGTGTGCAAACTGAGCATCACCAAACCTGATTGGTCTTCGCTTGTCATCTTGTCCGTCTCCCCCTCCTGCTGCCCCCCCTCAATCGAGTCCTCCACGACCATCTCCTGCAGTGATTCAACGTCCACAAGCTCCTCCTCCTTCCCTCCTTCCTGCTCCGATGTCTCCTCAGCGGTCTGGGCAGGCTGATCAGAACATTGGTTTTCTGTCAACTCATCTTCCGTCACTTCCTCCTCCGTGGTTGCCTCCTCCTCCGGTGCCTGCTGCTCTGAAGGGGCAACTGCAGGCTCTTGGGCTGTGAAACAAACGGTGATGGTCAGGTGATCTTCAATTGCTGTTACAAAGGAGACCTACTGCTCAAGATGCAAAGGCAAAAACTAAGAGCAGCCCTCAAATTCTAATTAGTGCCCACCAACCTAGTTGCGGAGCAGCAACATTGCCTATGGTGTCCCCAGTTGCCTCAGTCTGCACAACCTGGTCCACCACCATTTCGTACTCTTCCTGCTGGGGCGCAGCGCAGCTCTCACTATCCTTTTGGGCAACGTCTGGGCTAACTTCCGGTTCAGTAGTGGCATCATTTCCGCCTTCAGCTGGTTCTGCCACCTCACTCGGCTGCTCTCCCGTGGTCTCTTTTTCGCTCTCCTTCTGCTTCCCTTCTTTCTCTTTCTGAAGAAACTCTTGCAACCGTTGGGCCAGGGCGCTCTTGTTCCCCACTGGGGAGAGGTTTCGCTTCTTCAGCTGGTCTCGAAGTTCCACTACCTTCAGAGAGCCGACATACCCTTCAACGTCATCAGTGTCACTCATCTTGACTTTCTCAACTTCTGTTGGACGTTTCGATGTTAGCTGAAACAGCTCCGAGCTTTTCGATCACTTTTCCCTTTGCAGCATGCACGAGGTGCGAACAGGTACTGCGCATGCTCGTAGGTTGCTTAGCAACAGGAGATCCATGGCGGATACGGGATCAAAGCCGGAAGAAGCCTCTGAGGGAAAAGCTGCAGAAAAGGACCCGATTCTCGCAGAGATCAACAAAAAGATCGAAGATGCATTCGACGTTTTTGACCATGAAAACAATAAGACAGTTGACGTGAGGTAAACATGCAGTCATGCCCCGCCCACTTGTATACCGGCCTGGGGGTGCCCATAAATGCAACTGTAGATCCTCTACACGTTCCATTCTCTTCCTGCAGAGAGGTTGGGACGATCATCCGGTCTCTCGGTTGCTACCCCTCAGAGGCAGAGCTGCACGACATGATACAAGAGGTCACGGGCCAGCTAGCTGAGATCAGGTCTCGGAACCACACCCTTTGTACGGGGATCTGGTTCCGAGACCTACAGCTAGCATTTCATTCTCTAATGAGCCGTACTGTAGAGATTGGCTGTCAGGGTTTCTTTTAGGGGGGGGGGGCATGCCCCCCCCCCTTCTTGAATCTTTACTGCCCCCCCCCTCCCCCCCCCCCCCCCCCCTTGAATGATACCCAAGAAGAAGTATTGTGTATGCAAAGCTATTCATGCCTCCCCCCTTACTTCGCCGCGCTACGATTCCCCCCCCCCCCCCCCCCCCCCCCCCCCCCGAACGATTTTCTAAAAGAAACACTGGCTGTGTATCACAGCTACTTACAAGTAGCTGTAACTATATGTAGTTATATACATGGGGTGACCTCTGTGGCCTTAGGAATGTTTGCAGTCAAAGATCTGCATGACTTCTTTCTGCCGAAGATTTTGAACAAAGTATTCCCTTTCCACTGGTGGCCTTTCCGAGTATCAGCCGCACCCAAATCATTTGCAGTGTTTTGTCCGTACTAACGGAGTCTGTGAGTATAGTTCAAAGCGTTATGCAGGAAATAGTCTAGCTAGTTCCAGCACTGACATACTCAGGTGAACCAGGTGTTCAAATGCATTGTGGGTACAGTGTACTCAATATAGTTTTGGTGCTCTGCAGATTGAGGAGGATGAGCCGACGGGGTTCATTCGGTTTGAGAAGTTCCAGCCCATGGTGTCCCGGGTGCTCCTGGAGAGAAGGTAGTCGCAACTTCAGAATGTGTACGTCTGTATGTATGGCACTGATTAATATTGTACGTCTGTATGTATGTGCTGATTAATATTGTACGTCTGTATGTATGGTGCTCATTGTACAACGTCTGTATGTATGGTGCTCATTAATATTGTTGACATCCTCTCTTGTGTCACGGCTTGCAGGCATCCCCCCCAGAGCGAGGAGCTGCTAGTGAAAGCGTTTGAGGTGCGTTCTAGTGCTAGTTTTTAGTGTGGCTAGCAACGTTCTTGTTCAGAACAGAAACTTCAACTGTGCAGGACCTAATTTGTGTGCCAGTACCAATCCCAGTCCAAAACATGGACGGGAATTTCTACTGAGACTAGTCACTACCAATACCGTCAGAATGGCCTCAAGGAGTTCCATCACAGGTTTTCACCTCAGCCCATTTCCAAATCAACAGGGACAGAATTTACTACATGTGACAAAAGTTGAGGAAGTTCCTTTCCGTACCGTGCAGGTTCTGGACGGGGATAAGAAGTCCCACCTCACTCAGGAAGAGCTGAAGAAACTCATGATGGAGGAAGGTAGTGATCTGTTCAGACAGCATCACTGGTTATGTACACTCACACGCACACACCTACACACACATGCACTTATACACACACACACACATCCACACATACGCACACACACATGCACTCATACACACACACATGCACACACACACACACGGACTTATACACACACACACCCTCGCACACACTCACAGGGGAGCCCTTCAGTCAGGAGGAGATGGATGAGATGCTGACAGCTGCAGTGGATCCCGACAAGGGTGTGGTCCTGTACAGAGACTTTGTCACCACTATGGTCCCAGAGCAGAGCTGACACACACAGCTCACCCTCACCTTCGCCAACACACACACTCCCTCACCTTTGTCACCCCCACCAGAGCAGCGAACAGAGCTAGTACACTTGCACATGTACACACCCTCATCTTTGTCAGCAGCGAAGAGCTAGTTCACTTACGCTGAGACCCTCACTTTTGTCAGCATCCACTGTACAACTTCCTTCGCCTAGCTATTCATACCACAACAGTCAAGTGTCACCATGCTAGCACTGCTAGCAGCAAAGCCACCTTGTGGATTCTGATTTGTGAGCAGGTTTATAAGTTCTGTAGTACGTGCCTTATAACATTGTCAGTGACACAATTACCGGTATACTGTACGGTTGATATGAGCAACATAAGGTCACTGTGAGGTATAATTAGCTAGAGGTGATCACTCCCACTGTATAGGTACCCATATAGGGTTCTAAAACTATGTACACATGCCCCCCCCCCCCCCCCCCCCAGTCCGATCCTATCCAGAACAGTGCACCTTCATTCATGAATCCCTCAGTCCAGTTGAGTAGGTTCATGGTGAACTCGACATGTAGAGTATTAAATTTTGTAGCGTCAGGCCTGCAGGCGAATTATGCATACTAGCAAGTAGAATGAATATCTGCCATTTCTAGCATCATGACATCATCATGACAATGTCATATACGGACTCGGAAAAAGGATGAATAGGTGAGGATTCCCATGCAGGCAGGGGATTGAATCAAACCTGTTGAACCATGCATGACATATCAGTTGTATGTGGTGCCATAGATTATATAGGTAAGATCTATGGTGATGCTGACATGTTCCCACATGGAAGCATATCTTCTCAATTGCACACATCCATATATTCAAGCAACAATAGCAATCTCTACTGAATCAGTTGTACTACCACCATCACCAGTCCTACCCCCCACCACCATCAGTTCACTGCTGGGGAGCACTGCCACTAGACACAAGTGTCGAGCAGTTGTCATGTGGCTGATGACCTCCCAGGAGTTGGATGTTGGGTTGTATCTGAAAACAGCATCAGTGCCACTATTGTTTGAATCACACCCACCTACTGCTAGCAGCTGTCCGTTGATGGTGGTACAGGTGGACCGGTACACTGGCACATCGGCAACTTCCTGCCACACTCGGTTCTGGTCAGCTAGTGATAGAGCCCTCATCAGTCGTCCTCCCAGTGATGATGGTTGGCAGGAGTGTAGGAGGTCGGGTAGTGAGCAGGTGAGCACTGATTTTGTCTTGCCATTCATATCAAATCCCCCCAGCATGTACAGACGGTCTCCACAGATTATAGCTGATGCCCTATTGAAAGGGTGGGGTAGGCTACTGGCTGTAAACCACTGACAGGTCTCTGTGTTCATCACCTCCACAGTGGCTAGATTGTCTTTGTATTTCCCTGCACCTGTTGTTCCTCCTGCCACGATCAGAGACTTTGCACTGCAGACTGCAGCAGTCAACCAGCGTTTGGTTGGCATGGGTGGGAACTCCTTCAACCACTTCCTTCCCTTCTCTTCCCCAGTGAGGCTGAGGAGTGTGTTAGTGGCTTGACCTGATTGCCTCCCACCAATGGCAGTGAGCAGGCCATTGACAACTGCTAGACTGCAGCAACTTTGAGGGCACTGAGGGAGGGTGGACCACTGCTGTGTAGGGGAGTCATAGGCATGCCTATTGAAATACACCACCCTCCCGTCCACCACGGCTGCTTCTCTCTGCATCTTCTCTGGAGCCCTCCCACTCTTCCTCCACCTCAGATGGATGCTCCTCACTCCACCAGTAGGCTGGTCTCCCTCACCACCCTTCCCTCCGTCTTCCTCCTCTGTCGGCTGAGTGCTGGCCCCACTTGCTACTCTACCACTGGCCTCTTGCTGCTCCAGTTGTTGGATTCGTCTGTCTTTGGTCGTGAGGCTCTCCTGCAGATCTCGGACAACTTTATCTCTCTGCAGGAGGTTTCGCTGAAACTCTGCCGTCAATTGCTCACTAGATTCCAACTGCTGGCTTAGCTCTCGCAGTTGCTTTCCCCTTTCCTCAATTGTACGATCTTTCACAGCCAGTTCGTGTTGGGTCTCCTCTACGGTCTGGGTCTGACGCTGAAGCAGTTGGTGCTCCTCCACCTGGCGCTGCTGAAGTTGTTGAAATTGTCGATCTTTAGACTGTAGCTGATTTTCGGCAGCTTCTATTTGCTGCCGTAGGTTTAGAATTTCCAGCACTTGCTCTTCTTGCTGCTGCTGCTGCAGTTCTCTGATTTGTCTCTCTCTCTCCTCCCTGTCAGTGTCTCCTGCTGGTGTCCTCCTCTCTTGAGCTTGCTGCACACTCTCACCATACTGGGGGGCTTGTTTCAGAGCAGCTAGGCGACGGCACAGCTGCTGAGCTGAAGGCCTGTCTTCCTCACCGTAACTCAGGCAGTCGGTGGCAATGTGGAGGAGGGGGTGCGTGGGGTCAATCAGGTTGATGTGTGCTTTACGCCGTTCAGTCTCCAGAACAGGCATTTCAATCCTACCTGTTGGAGAACGGGCATCTATAACCGTATGTGTACGAGCACCTGGATTGGGAAACTGTCGAGTCATGACCTGAACGGTCAGCACTCCAAGTGAGAAGCAGTCCAGCTTCTTCGTGTACACTGGTGGTTCTTTCAGGGCCTCTGGACTCATGTACACCATGGTACCCGGACACATGGTGAGGGGGGTCATGCGAGGGCTAGTATCAGTGAACTTGGACATACCAAAGTCTGTCACTTTGGCCCTGCTGCCTGCAATCAGGAGAACGTTGTTACTGGAGAGATCGCGGTGGATGATGCCGTTTGAGTGGAGGTAGGCGAGGGCCAGGGCAATGTCGTGGCAGAGGCTCACTTGGATGTGGTAGGGGAGTGATTCCTGGGATTGCTCAAGGTAGTGGGTCAAATTGCCATCGAGCAACTCCATCAATAGCACCGGCAGCCCAGACTCAGGATCCCTGCTCACCCCCAGGTACTGCACGATGTGGGGGTGTCTAACTCCACTCAGAAACTCACACTCTTGGTCAAAGCGCTCGACAATCTTTCGTGATCCCGGGTCATTTGTTTCAAACAGCGTGGGATGGATGATTTTGGCGGCGCATGGCAGCTCATCACAGATGGCTTTGTAGACTGCACCATACGACCCAATACCGAGGCAGGCAGATTTGATGATTTGGACAGTCCGATAGTGAACCAGTCTCTGAGTTTGCAGCTGGCGTGCCATTGTGAGCTGAGCTGTGGGAGTGCAGGGACAGGACAGCATCATACACAAGTAAACCTACATGCATGTGTATGATATGATATACATGTATAGGCAAAGAGCACAGTATGTGTAGCATGCACTGCAGCAGTTCTGTAGCTTGTCTATAATTTTGTGCAATTTTACCCATCCTCAAAGTTCTCTGTCCCTCGGCCACGCTACATGGTCTTGCTGTGTTATCCATGCTCCTAGCTACCCAGTGCACACTGATAGTGTAACAACAGTTGGCTCACCGAGGAACTTCCCAAAGCGAGACTGCAGTGGTTGAGACAATTAAGCAGCCCTTATAATTTTCAGCAACAGGAAGTAGGAACAAGCTCATGAATGAATTCACAGAGCACTGAATATCTTCAACATACAAACATGTGATAAGACCCACTGTATAAGGCTATAGCTGTGCATGGAGCCACCTGTGCGTGTGCATGTGTACTAGCTACGTTCACTTCTCAAGATCTGCTGATGGCGACACCCTCACCTTTGTCACCACCACCAGAGCAATCAACAGAGCTAATAGTACACAGGCACACACACCCTCACCTTGTCCAGCAAATGGAGCGAGTAGCTACACCTGCACACACACACACCCTCACCTTGTCACCAGCGAATGGAGCGAGTAGCTACACCTGCACACACACACACACCCTCACCTTGTCACCAGCGAATGGAGCGAGTAGCTACACCTGCACACACACACACCCTCACCTTGTCACCAGCGAATGAAGCGAGTAGCTACACCTGCACACACACACCTGTTGCTGAAAATTATAAGGGCTGCTTAATTGTTTAGGGTGCGCGGTGGTGTACTGGTGGAGTGAGAGTCTCCAGTGCGCAACTCAGGCTCTGTCCTGAGTTCGAATCCCACTAAAACCCTTGGTTTTTCTGTTGAAGGGTGGTTCGCCTTGAAAAAAGGAATTTGCCCTTTGCCCTTCCAGAAAAACAAGTTTGAGCAATGCCATTTATGGTAACTCAAGCGAGTTCAGTGATGATGGCATCACCATCCCCCGTTAATGGGGCCCAGGACCTGCATGAAAACCTTCTGTATTGGAGATGCGGCATTCCTGGGTTATCAAATCAAAATGAACTGAACTGAACTGAACTGAACACACCCTCACCTTGTCACCAGCGAATGGAGCGAGTAGCTACACCTGCACACACACACACCCTCACCAGCGAATGGAGTGAGTAGCTACACCTGCACACACACACACCCTCACCAGCGAATGGAGCGAATATAGCTACACCTGCCCTCACCAGCTTGTCACTACGAGCAGAGCTAGTGGCTATACACCTGCATGCACACGCACACACTCACCTTGTCTAAGTGCAAGGCATTCTGTGTGCGTTATAAGTTGCCTGTCAGCCATATACGTCCGGCTAATTCTCCTGCCGGCCTTCCAACCATGTGGTTATTTGGACTCCAGTGAATACATAAATCTGCTGAATAAAGTAGAGGTCAGATGTGGAAAAGGCTTCAGGATGAGATATCAGTGAATCTTGCCCCTGCCTCAGCTAGCCTCGTTCCCCAGGCCCCATATGAAAAATCGACTTTTCGGACAGGGCCTGGGAACAAGGCTATGCCTCAGCTGCTTGAACTCAGTCTGTATTATGATCTGGAAAAAGCCTCAGCTGATTTTACTCTCAGTCTGCCTCGAAAAAGCTTAAGCTGAAGCTTTTTCCAGATCGTAAACAGACTGAGAGTTCAAGCAGCTGAGGCAGGGGCATATTATTCGACGAGGGGAACAGAGGGGTTTCTATGAATGGACATGCTCGTACTTGAGTCTTGAGCTTACGGTGGGGTCAGTATTCCGCCTTTTGCGTTGACAAATACATGTAACTACGCTCCATGGTGGCAACTGAGTTTGAATTAGGTTTTGGCGGGAAGTCAACTTCAAGGAGGTGCGCGTTCGTCATGCAGACTGGGCTCTGAGCGTGACGAGTCCAGTCCACCTGATTTGGAAGGAGGGCGAAGTCAGCATTCCCCTTTGCGTTCGGAATTCAGAAGAGCTATTCAAAGTTCAAGGAACGCTGGCGCGCATGCGCACGCGCAACCGGAAACGAGTTTAAATACTGAATTTGTAGCAAGTTTTGGCGGGAAGGCGGGATGGCACACTCGCTAAGCACTTGCTTTACAGCCTGGGGGTTGAGTGTTCGTCTCCCCAATAACCGAGTACGAGTCTGGGCCACTCCGTACACACCGGTTCCTGACTTCCCCGCCTAGCAGCTCTAGTACGCCGGTTCCCATCTGACCACCGAAGCTAAAGAAAGGTGTTCTGGTTGAAAGCAGGTTAGCCTCCTGTGATTCCAGTCACCGGCGCCTATCCAGCGCTCCTGAGGCTTACACTTCGGTGTCTGACCTGTCACGGAGGGGTGGGTTGTTGCTAGGTTGTATTTTTTTCTTTTTCTTTTTTTTTTTTTTTAATGGAGGGAGGCTGCATTGCTAAACTTGATATTATTTTGGAGGGTTCTTTTTTTTTTTTTCAAGGCCTTTATTTTTCATGGAGGGAAGCTGCTATGCTTTTTTCTGTTCCGTTTTTGTTTTGATTTATTTGTAGGCTAGATCTTTTTTCCTTAGCTAGCTAGTTACAAGTTTTTTTTGTTGTTGTTGATGGAGGGAGGTTGTTAGATTTTGTTCTTTTCTTTTAAGTTGCTTCTCTTTATAGAAATGCACAAGTATAGTCATGACTATAATCAGTACTAATTAGTACTGATTATAGTCATGACTACTTGTGGCTTATAAGCCATGGTCAGTTTTGGCCCCGGCCCCACCAAGAGTCATGTGTCATGACATTACCAGCTGCAGGTCCTATCAGTATATACTAAGTTTTAATTGGTCAGTATTGCCCCCCCCCCCCCCCCCCCCCCCCCCCCCCCCCCACCAAGTGTCTGGCCCACAAGACTACATGATTGTAGGTTCCAAGGCAGTCAGCTGAGTCTGGTTTCTCACCACCCAGTCGATCCACAACACCAGTCTACTCAAATAATTATTGTGCTGATCATCCAACACCACACAATTTCCTATTAGTTTATGTCTTCTGTTTTGTTAACTCACTGTCTGTTTGTTTTTTTGGTGTTTGTTTGTTTTGGTTTGTAACATATTAATTATTGCCTCTAATAATTTAGTCCTTGATATTTCTGTACACGTTTATGCATGTATTCTGAAAATGATTGTTATATAGAATCAATTATCACTACTGAAGTTGCTGGCAAGGCCCACATGCCAGGAAGAATGCTACACGTCCATTTGCCTACATTGATGTCAAAATATCGACAACATTGCAAGTTGTATTAGCTACATCACCGGTGAGTTACAGTTAACGGTTCCCTGCACCCAATACTATGAATGATGTCATTATTTGTACAGTAAGCCAGTTCACTATCTGCTATCTTGATTTTGACTGAATGCAAAACCGGCCAGTTTCTCTCTGCCACTGAGTCTCTTCCCGCCCACGTCCTGTCCCGTTGGTGCCCCATTGTTCTGGGACACCTCTTCTCCCTTCTCATGATCCTCCTTTCCATTGTGTTTGCCATCCCCCTTCTCTTCCTCCTCCTCCTCCTCCTTCTCTCCTTCCTGCTTCTCTCCTCCCACCTCCTGCTTCTCCTCACCCTCCTCCTCCTTGCCCTCATTCTCTTTCCTCTGTTTCTCCTCACCCTCCTTCTCTTTTGCACTTTTTGTTTTGAAGAATGAAGACTTGAGATTACTCTGCACCTGTCAACACAAAAGGAAAAGGAAAGTGCTATACAGCATTCTCATCGCAGTATAATATTAGCACTAATTTTAGATGACTGAATAATAACCTGTGAACAATGCTATTGGCAGTACGTGATGCAACAGTCTAATTTGGGCGAGACGTAAGCTAGCTGTCTATTAACTTACTCCGGGAGCCTTCCTGGAGACAGCTGCCTTGCTGGCTTTTCGGGAGCCTACAGAAGAAGTACACAGCCATCAGTCACAGGAGACTCTTTACACTGGCACATAAATCAGTTTACAAAGCAGATTAATCCATTCACTGCCACATACAAGGAAGTTAAATATTTCGGCTGATTTACAGGTTTCATGTAATCACTTTAGCCTTGATGTTAGAAGTACGTACATAATTGCACACTTGGAACAATTCATGCAATAAAATATTGCTACATGTGTGTGTTTAGCATGCCAGCTTCATAACCATATCAGAAGCTAAGTAGGTGTTTGGTCGTATCCCGGGAATGAGGCTGGTGCTCTTTGTCGATATGATCTTGCCTTGGTTTGAACTCGAATACAAGTCGGACACATAACCACCTCACACTGTTGGGTTAAACCTATGCATACTCGGAGCATTCGAGACATATTCCTTTGCTTGCGCCTCCTCCTCACTGCAGACCACAGAGAAGGCTGACATAGCTGCAACAAGCAGTACACTGAGTGAGGGTACCCCTGAGGCCTGTATAACCTTTTTGTACATTTGATTTTCTCCATCAGCATTTGTAACCATCACACAAGCGACAACTAAATCTGAGGGGTTGGCTCTGTGAAGCTAGCTGTTACAGTGGTCTCTGTTTGCGTTAGTGGAGAGACAAAATCGAACGCACAGAACATTTTCTGGATTTGAACCTAAGAAACTTAACATCGACCAATTACCTTTACCGCCCCGCCTTCTCTCTGACTCCCTCCTCTCCCTCACTGCCAATTACCTTTGCTGCCCCGCCTCCTCTCTGCCTCCCTTGTCTCCCTCCTCCTGTGCTCCTCGTCCACCTTGGTCGTGATGTTATCCAGGAAGCTTGTCCGTCTTTCCGCCTGGACCTTCTTACTCACTGGTGCGGCCATCTGCAGTCACGTAATGCAGAGAAGAATCTGTGGTATACATGTAATATTATACTCATGCAGGAAGCCAATACTGAGCAAGTGGAACTGAACTACATTGTAAATACATTCAACTTCTATTCAAATTCAATTCATTGCTATCATTATGGCTCGAGAATGGTGGATTTGTGTGATGTAATTAGTCCCTGGACATGATGCTGACTAGCCTCGTTCCCAGGCGCTCTTGGTAATTACCAAGAGCGCCTGGGAACAAGGCTAGATGCTGTCTACAGAAGACAAAGGAAATACAGAGGTTTTCAGGGTGCTTGTCAAAATGAAGTGCCAACTGCAGAGTCCACTTACCTTAACTAACCACTAATTAGATTTCTCACGCTTACATTCTGTGCTACAAATCAAATTAGTGGTTAGCTATGGACTCTGCATTTGGCACTTTTCACCCGACAAGCAACCTGAAAACCTCTGTAGCCGTATCCTAGTCTCTATCACTGCGTTTTCTATGGACACCACTGTCTACAGAAGACAAACCATATCCTAGTCTCTATATCCCGGGGGGGGGGGGGGGGGGGGGGGGGGTGAGGTGTACCTTGAAGGGGTTGGGTCGCTTGTTGCTAGAACTACTCTCCAGCGCTAGCAACAAGGGGGGTGTGTCCAGTCTCACATCGCTCCCTACACTCTCCGTTTCCAATTCGTCCTCAGCAGCAGGCTCCCCATTCAACATTCCCTCCCCTCCCTCCTCCGACTCATGGTCACTGAACAGCTCTTTTGTCTCGTCATTGCCATGGTAACCTTCCTGGCTGTCATTGGTTGTTCTCTTACTGGTACCGGCCAGACTGAGGAACCGACCTTGTCTTATCTCTTCCATGTAGTGGTCAAACTTGTTCAGAGTTTTCAATCCAGAAAGCTTTGATGTGGTCGAGACGGGACGCTTCTTCAGCAGAATACCTGGTCTCTGCTGCAATGTCTCTGTCCTATTTCTAGCATACTCTACGTCTTCTTCTGCATTCTGATTGGTTGGATTGGTGGCTTCACTATCGTAATAATCTCCATCGTGGTACAGCTCCTCCTCCTCCGCACTGTCAGCACTCTCCAGGGACCTCTGCTGGATGAGGTCGCTGATGTGCCGGGCCAGACGGACGTGCTGTGTTCTCGAGGCGTAGGTCAGAGCCAGGTTCATCTGGAGGGAGGGAGACCCTGGTGAAAGGATCAGTGGATCCACGGGACAGGATTGGTACTGTCGTCGTCAAAGTTGCTCCGTGATTGTACCGTCCACACGCTGTTTGAGTCCGTCGTGGGACCACTTCAACTTCTGAGTATTATGTTATTTCCTGTGTAGACCACACCTACGGGCACTCCTCTACGCAGGAGAATCTCTGGAAAAGCCGAATACGAAACTTCAAATGGTCCCACCACGGACTCGACGGGCATGCGGACGGTGTGGATGCGGAGAAGCTCGGATGGTTACGGAGCCCGTCTACTCCGAACCTTCAGGCGGTTTCTCGTGAGAGACTGTAGACAGGACTAGTCCTAGCCTCGTTCCCAGGCCGCGGGGCCTGGGAACGAGGCTAGGGTTAGTGTTGTGTGATAATTGTACAGACAGTATCCATAACATCGTGATATGATTGTTGTGATACAACTATTGTACTACTTGTATAACTCTTGCTCAAAAAGTGCTCCTTAATTGTCACCCCAGGCGCTCATGCACAGCAGGGCTAAAGCAACGCCTTCGTGTCTGAGTGCATGTCTGTCTGTCGGGAAAAAATGCTTCAAGCTGGTTAGCTAAGGCATTTACAGATGCTATATATACTCAACGGAAAACAATGAACACAATAGTCGGTTTCTTGGCTCCACCTGTTTCAAAATCGTACGTGGCATCATTGACCGCACAAGTACTGGCACACTGAAGTGCAACACAAGGCGCACGGGGTAAATATTCTATGAATACACCTTAGCCAATCATATAGATATGCGGAGTGATTTTCACCTGAAGTTTACGGAGGACATGTAATCATACTGATATTCAAACTTACGCTGACATGATATACAATGATATACCGTACTGTAGTATACAAACATGGGGCGGCTGGGCTCACCGAGTGTTCATCCAGCATCAAGCCAGCAATCTCGCAGGCTCTGAACTCACGATCAGACTTGCACGCCAGCTGCACGTTGCACACAGAGAGGACAGGATTACACAACAAAGACACTGGCATGGGACCCACAGCTAGCCTCATTCCAAGACTCCATTCCAATGCATGCAGTACCTGGTTTGCAAGTCCCTTGTCAGCAAAGCACAGTTGTAATTCAACACAGACCCAGTCAAGAATGACATCATATCAATTCTGATTGGTCGCCTATAGATTGCCAGGTGCAATTTTGTGACGAAGGACCTGCAAACCACGGTAACAACCCTTGGGTGGAGTCTGAGAATGCGGACCCCACTTGGTTGGACTCACGGCAAAGAGCTTCATGAGTTGCTGCATCTTCCCAGCGGCGTCGCTCTCCTGACCGGACGTCCTCAGCAGCTCCAGTTGCAGATACTTATCCTGAAGTCAACACACATCACAATCAACACTGCAACTCTTCCTGTATGGTCTTTCAGACACAGCTTGGCATGAACACACTACACACAAGAATCTCTCTATTCCCTCAGACATGTACAATATTAGCCTCGTTCCCAGGCCGCATGCACACGTGGCCTGGGAACGAGGCTACTACAATATGTAGTATGTACCACCTTTTATCCACAGCACAATATTAATCCTCCAACAATTTTCCATCCTCCCTCTCCTCTCCCTTCCTCCCCTTTCCCCTTCTTCCCTCTGCTCTCCCCCTTCTCTCCCTCCTTCTCTCCCCCCCCCCCCCCCCCCCCCCCCCCTTCCCTCCATACCTCAATCTCTGCCTTCTCTGTGTTCATCTCACACAGCGGTAGTTTGAGAGAGAGGGTACTCATCACTGGCTTGGGGTGAACTGGGGGGTAGGACAGGCCCTTGCACAGGATACTCCTGGGAAGAATGTAGACATCAGTAAACTATACACTGGAAATCAGTAATCTAACTCAGTAAACTACCAGCAAAAACTCAGTAAGGAAATCCGTAATCTGCATACAAAATGCAGTAATCTACATACTATAATGTAAAACGTAGCAATCTGAAGTGACTCTGCATCAGTGATCTACATACAAGGCATCTGCATTGGCCTCCCTTAGCCCAGAAAAGTTTGTATATCTCAGTAAAACTCAGTGCACACACACCTCAGTTCGTGGGGGTTGTGTGTCATCCCTACGATGAAGTAGTGATCAGATTTGTTCCCAACGTGCTTCGTGGTGTCCAACACCGGTATCCATGACAACCCACCATAGAAGGAAGGAGTGAGGATACGGACCATGCCCTTTGTGTCGTAACTGACCAACACCCCCTCTTCAGAAAACCTGAAGGGAATACAAGAGGTCCCTGAATGGAATGACACACACAAGAACACAATCTTAAAGAGTGGATGCCAAGAACATCACTAGGGTTACGGTTGGGAGGCTCAACTTTGCATCAGTGACATCATGTTTAGCATGCTACCGTGTCTTTCAGGTTGCTTGCGTGATCCAAAATCGAAATGCAAACCTACAAAATATCATGTGACTTGAGAATCCAAGATGTAACATGACATCTGTGATTCTATTGGCAATTCAAGTCATGAGATATTTTGCAGTTTTGCATTCGGATTGGATCAAACACAGCTGTGCATAATACCACTACGTGATTGTGTGCTGCATGCATGAGGTGTGCGAGTGTGTGGTATGTGGTGTGCGTGGGGTGTGCGAGTGTGTGGTGTGTGGTGTGTGGGGTGTGTGGTGTGTGGGGTGTGTGGTGTGTATGTGTGGGTGTGAAGCATGTGTGTACTTCAAGGGTCATGAGGATTCGAACCTCACCCGATCCATTCGAGCTTTGCCTTGTGGGAGAGTGGGAGGACGTGAGGGGGGTGGAGCTGTCTGCGCTGTCTCACGTCCAGCACCCACACCGTAAGACCAAACACGTTCTCAGTGCCTGTGATGAAGTGGAGGCCGGGGGAGAATGGAGGGGAGGAGAGGAGGGAGGGGAGGAGGGAGGACGGAGGGGAGAAGGGAGGGGAGGAGAGGAGAGAGGGAAGGAGGGAGGGGAGAAGGGAGGGGAGGAGAGGAGGGAGGGGAGGAGAGGAGGGGAGGAGGGCGGAGAGGAGGAGGGGAAGGGAGGAGAGGAGGTAGGAGAGGGAGGAGAGGGAGGAGAGAGGAGGGAGGGGAAAGGAGGGAGGGGAGGAGGGAGGGGATGGGAGGAGGAGGAGAAGAGAGGTAGGGGAATTAAAGTCAGTTTAAACTAATAAACCTGCTTCATAATCGGCTCACATAACTGCCCGCTTATGTGTCAGGACATATCTTCTCGGCATTTGTACTGAAGTGAGCTGATTTGTACTGATGAGCTATATGTACCACATTCCCGCCATTCCCCGCCCCTTTTTCCCACCTTTTTTCCCGCCGTTTTATGTGGTTTCTGTATTTAAGCTTGCCTCGGGTATTTTACTGTTTTATACACTGATGATGGTAGCTGTAAAACGTCTGTTTTTTGAATCAGATATTTTGACTAGTGAAACTGAACAAACCCAGAATGTACCACATACAATGTAGCATGCAGTCAAACAACTAACAGTCAACTATTGTAACCAGCCACCGCAGGCTTAAGTACATGTAACTACAATCCTCTCCAACAAGTATATGATTGTATACTGATCTAAAAGTATACACCATAATTAATGTGCACGCTGTTGAAATACCATGACCAATACCAGCCTAGTTCCAGGCTGTTTAGGAGAAAAGGCCTGGGAACGAGGCTAGACCAATACATATTCAGAAAGGCACTCAAGTGGGGATGAAATTGCAGCGTAGCAAAGTAAGGGGGAGGGAGCATTAGCTGCCTCACATACCCAGTATATCTTCAAGGGAGG
>OZ007518.1:388444-428444 GCA_963931865.1 Axinella damicornis
CTCCCTCCTTCACTCCCCCCACTTTCTTTCCCTCTGTTTCCCTCTCTCCCCCCTCTACCTCACTTCCACCCTCCCTCTCTCCCACTCTCTGTCCCTCCCTCCCTCCATCCCTCTCCCTCCTCCCTCCCTCCCTCCCTCCTCCCCTCCCTCCCTCCCTCCCTCCCCCTCCCTCCCTCCCCTCCCTCCCTCCCTCCCTCCCTCCCTCCTCCCCCTCCCCTCCCTCCCCTCCCCTCCCCCCTCCCTCCCTCCATCCCTCTCCTCCCTCCCTCCCTCCCTCCCTCCCTCCCTCCCTCCATCCCTCTCCTCCCTCCCTCCTCCCTCCCTCCCTCCCTCCCCCCTCCCTCCCTCCCCTCCCCTCCCTCCCTCCCTCCCTCCCTCCCTCCCTCCCTCATGCTTTCCCTCCCTCCCTCCCTCCCTCCCTCCCTCCCTCCCTCCCTCCCGCCTCCCTCCTCCACAGAGATTCCACTGCCCAATGAGCAGGCAAGATTGGACGTCCTCAAAATTCACGCAGCACCCATCACTAAGCACGGAGAAATAGGTGTGATGCATTCAGAAATGGTGTAATTAACAATTGAGTTTTAAGCTTGTGTCTGGTCGAGGGGCAACCGCACTCCTGGCAGCAGCGTTGCAACCGGTTGCAACTCACTGGTGTCTGGTTAATCTGTGTGTGTTTGCATGTTTGTGTGTGTATGTGTGTGTGTGCGTGCTGGACTGCTCACTTAGGCGAATGAGGGGGCAGTAGCTGAAGCGAGCGAAACTACCGTACTTACAACTTCAATGTATTGTGGTGACCCAAATGATGTAATGATTATGATGCACTGCCCACAGACTACGAAGCAGTGGTAAAACTCTCTGAAGATTTCAATGGCGCGGATCTCAGGAACGTCTGCACAGAAGCAGGTGTGTAATAATTTTACTGTGTTCCGAGCCTCACACTCCCTCACACTCACACCATGCCTCCTCATCCTTTCACCCACTCACCCACTAATACTCCTCACACACACCCCTCACGCAAGCCCCTTACACTCACATATCCCTCACTCACACACCATACTGCCTCACACCCACTCTCACCCCCTCACACTCACACCCACTCACCCCCTCACACTTGCACACACTCACCCCCTCACTCTCACACCCACTCTCACCCCCTCACACTCATACCCACTCTCACCCCCTCACACTTGCACACACTCACACCCCCTCACTCTCACACCCACTCTCACCCCCTCACACTCATACCCACTCTCACCCCCTCACACTTGCACACACTCACACCCCCTCACTCTCACACCCACTCTCACCCCCTCACACTCACACACTCACACTTCATCCTTACGCTCTCCACCAACCACCCATACCTACTTTCTCCGTCGTTGCGCACACGTACACAGTGGCTACACGCAATACATACACTCAAATACACACACACACTCGCACACATACATGTACCCTCACACATACACACACACACACACACACACACACACACACACACACAGGAATGTTTGCAATTCGTGCGGAGAGGGAGTTTGTCATCGGTGAGGACTTCATGAAGGCGGTCAGGAAAGTGTCAGACAACAAGAAGCTGGAAGCCAAGATGGACTACAAGAGCATATGAGCATAGCTACCTGCTGTTGCTAGGACAGTCATAATGGATAATCATGTATGTACCATCTTATTCAATTCCACTTACAATTGTTTTCATAACGGTCTCCACAGACATTGGTGCACAGATTCATTCCTTGAGGCTTTTATATAGCCTCGTTCCCATGCCCCACCCAGTTTTTCGTGCAACCGAAAGCGGTGCGTGGGCCTGGGATGAAGCTATAGCTGATAAGATTAGTTAAACAGTGAAGTAAGCGTAATTCACTGCCATGGCCACAAACGGAATTTCCCCCTCATACTTCAAGATTATCAGACTTTGACATAATAATTATATAGGCCATTGTCTTCTAGTCACCCCTCACACAAGTAAAGCGTGTACTACGTATAGTTCTCAATACATGGCTATTGGATTCTCCATGGCTGAATGTTTTACTGCAATACACATTGCGAATTTTAGACCCCCGTTGCTAGCGGAGTTCAATATCACTATTGCATTATTCTGCTGTGATTTTTACGGTACTGTATAGGGATTTAATAGACCACAAATATGCTTCCAGGAGGGAACATTTCTGTCCTTAACTATTTCCAACCAATGACTGCAAAAGCCCTCATGAGCTCCCATAAGCCCATAAGAATTTATATGGGGGCTTTAATACTAGACGTTATCAATACAGGCAGGGTACGTTTTTGCTTCTGCTGTAATGGTTGGTATAAAGAGTTAATGCAACTGATGCAGATGTACCATAACACTCAATTACATCATGTGTTCAAACAACACTAGCAATCGCTACTGCATCAGTGCTACCAAGAAATCCAGTGTCACCCCCCACCACCATCAGTTCACTGCTGGGGAGCACTGCCACTAGACAAAAGTATCGAGCAGTTGGCATGTGGCTGATGACCTCCCAGGAGTTGGATGTTGGGTTGTATCTGTAAATAGCATCAGTATAGTCACCATAGCTTGAACATGAAACACACCCACCTACTGCTAGCAGCTGTCCGTTGATGGTGGTGCAGGTGGACTGGTACACTGGCAGGTCGGCAACTTCCTGCCACACTTGGCGCTGGTCAGCTAGTGTTAGAGCCCTCTTCAGTCGTCCTCCCAGTGATGATGGTTGGCGGAGGTCGGGTAGTGGGCAGGTGAGCACTGACGTCATGCAATTCCTGTCATTTCCCCCCAGCATGTACAGACGGTCTCCACAGATTGTAGCTGATGCCCATGCAAATGGGTGGGGTAGGCTACTGGCTGTAAGCCACTGACCAGTCTCAGTGTTCATCACCTCCACAGCGGCCAGATTGTGTTTGAAACCCCCTGCACCTGTTGTTCCTCCTGCCACGATCAGAGACTTTGCACTGCAGACTGCAGCAGTCAACCAGCGTTTGGTTGGCATGGGTGGGAACTCCTCCGACCACTTCCTTCCACTTTCTTCCCCAGTGAGGCTGAGGAGTGTGTTAGTGGCTTCACCCGATCGGTTCCCACCAATGGCAGTGAGCAGGCCATTGACAACTGCTAGATTGAATTGAACTTGAGGGCACTCAGGGAGGGTGGACCACTGCTGTGTGGGGGAGTCATAGGCATGCACAGTTGAAGACCAATTACAATTGAAATATGCCACCCTCCCATCCACCACAGCTGCTCCTCTCCGCATCCTCTCTGGTGCCCTCCCACTCTTCCTCCACCTCAGATGGATGCTGCTCACTCCACCAGTAGGCTGGTCTCCCTCACCACCCTTCCCTCCGTCTTCCTTCTGATTGCTGGCCCCACTTGCTACTCTACCACTGGCCTCTTGCTGTTCCAGTTGTTGGATTCGTCTGTCTTTGGCCATGAGGCTCTCCTGCAGATCACAGACAACTTTATCTCTCTGCAGGAGGTTTCGCTGAAACTCTGCCGTCAATTGCTCACACATTTCCAACTGCTGGCTTAGCTCTCGTAGTTGCTTCCCCCTTTCCTCAATTGTACGATCTTTCAGAGCTAGTTCATGTTGACTCTGCTCCACCATCTGGGAGTGACGTTGGTGCTCCTCCACCTGGTGTTGCTGAAGCTGTTGGAATTCTTGATCTTTAGATTGCAACTGAATTTTTGCAGCTTCAATTTGCTGCCTAAGGTTTTGAATTTCCAGTGCTTGCTCTTCTTGCTGCTGTTGCAGTTCTCTGACCCGTCTCTCTCTCTCCTCTGTGTCAGTGTTTTGTGCTGGTGTGCTTCTCTCTTGAGCTTGCTGCACACTCTCACCATATTGGGGGGCTTCTTTCAGAGCAGCTAGGCGATGGCAGAGCTCGTGAACTGAAGGCCTGTCTTCCTCACCGTAACTCAGACAGTCGGTGGCAATGTGGAGGAGGGGGTGTGTGGGGTTGATCAGGTTGATGTGTGATTTACGACGCACAATGTCGAGAACAGGTATTTCAGTTCTACCTGTGGGGGACTGGGGGAAGGGAACAGTTTGTGTGCGCTTTCCTGGATTAGGAAACTGTCGAGTCATGATTTGGATAGCGAGTACACCATGTGAGAAGCAGTCGAGCTTGTCTGTGTAGACTGGTGGTTCTTTCAGGGCCTCTGGACTCATGTACACCATGGTACCCGGACACATGGTGAGGGGGGTCATGCGAGGGTTAGTATCAGTGAACTTAGACATGCCAAAGTCTGTCACTTTGGCCCTGCTGCCTGCAATCAGGAGGACGTTGTTACTGGAGAGATCGCGGTGGATGATGCCGTTTGAGTGGAGGTAGGCGAGGGCCAGGGCAATGTCGTGGCAGAGGCTCACTTGGATGTGGTAGGGGAGTGGTTCCTGGGATTGCTCTAGGAAGTGGGTCAAATTGCCATCGAGCAATTCCATCAGTAGCACTGGTAGCCCAGACTCAGGATCTCTGCTCACCCCCAGGTACTGCACGATGTGGGGGTGTCTAACTCCACTCAGAAACTCACACTCTTGGTCAAAGCGCTCGACAATCTTTCGTGATCCCAGGTCATTTGTTTCGAACAGCGTGGGATGGATGATTTTGGCGGCACATGGCAGCTCATCACAGATGGCTTTGTAGACTGCACCATACGACCCAACACCGAGGCAGGCAGATTTGATGATTTGGACAGTCCAATAGTGAACCAGTCTCTGAGTTTGCAGCTGGCGTGCCATTGTGAGCAGTGGATACCTGTGAGCAGTGGATACCTGTGGGAGTACAGAGACAGTATCAGGTACATGTAGGCTGGACCATCTACCACCCAGTGTATTCAGCCTTCTATATATACACATGTATAGGTTTAATAGTCCTCTACACATAAGTTAGTGTGTGTAACACTATAGATCTTGTTCATTTTGCCCCTCCCCCTAGCCCCCTCCCCACACCGGTACCCTCAGTCCTCTGCACCTGTCCTCCCCACCCTCCTACCCACTGTAGCTATCTACACTGATACAGTCTCACAACAGTAGGCTCACCGTGATATTCCAAAGGTTGAACAAAATCAAATGAGGTAGCTATTTCCTGATGGTTGAACAAAGCGAGGTAGCTAGCTATTTCCTGATACAGGTTGAGAATTATTCCAGCAACAGGAAGTGCAAAACAAGCTCCTCAGACAATGTCAGAGAGCAGTGAATATCTCTGGCATACCAGCTACTGAAGCATGTGACCGACCCATTGTACTGCTGTAACTACTATTAGTAGTAGGATCCACTCTCTTCTGATTGCTGTACAACAAATAGTGTTCCATAGCCCTAACCCCCAAATCAGATTTCTTATGTACAGTGGAACATGATTAATCACAGTTTCTTGATGTCCATACAAACCTGCTCACTTCCGTTCCTTAATTAGACCAACATCATTAGATTCCAATTTCCAAATTGTATGTTTTCAGTATCCAGACTATATATACAGTCTGAAATATAGCTAGCTAGCTAGCTACTGTTTTTGTGTTAGGACATAGTCAGTCGCATTGTAGCCCCCCACCTTCTTGCAGTATGTGAGGAGATTAATATGTAACTACGCCCCCAATGAATTTTACACGAGCAACAATATGAGTTGATTGTAATTGTCCTCCACTCCAGGGAGTCAGCTTGGTCACCATGACAGCAATGAAATAGGAACACTGTCTTAATGACATGCTGGCTGCCACAGATGAGTGCTGCCTGCACAGCTATCTGGATCTGGTGTGAACTTTTGGGTGGGCACTTCATAGCCAGCGAGATAAGTTGCCTCTTGAGGTATACACATGTGCTTCAAGTATAGCAAATACTTTCAGTAGAGACATGCACATAACACAAATATTTTGTTAACTAGCTACCCTTTTGTTAAGTCAGGACAATAATTATTCTTCTGAATCAGATGCTACTTCCCGAGGTACCATCATTGCACATCCTAACCCACATATCTCTCCTCCAAGATCTGCACTGCCATATTCAAGTTCATCCAGACGTGTCATTTTTGAATTCAGCATGTGTGAATTTTCTTTGATGAACCTCTGACGGACATGTGTAGGTTGTTCCCCATGTGCATCAGCTGGTCGCTGCTGTCCCGCACTGCACACCTCACCTTTAGCTGAGCCAGAACTGGGTGTCTTGGTGGAACCATCAACATGGTTATACGATCTGGCAGAAATTGTTTGCCGAGCCCGTTCCCGTCTCTGTGCTTTCTCTTTCTTTTGTTGTTTGAGTTCTGCATGAGCACTGACGCCACCAATTATTCCTCCAGTTATTGATCCTTCAACTGCAGCACTTACAAGGCCTTTTGTGAGACTAATGCAGGTTTCAATCAGCTGGCGAACTTCTTTTTCATGGCGTTGCAGGTTTTCTGGAAATTGTAGGGCAGGTGGGATTGGATTTTGAACTACTTCATCTACAATGATTCCGTTGTCACAGAGGAATGTCCAGAGTGCTTTACCGTCCTCATAATCTATCTCCATCTCCTTGATTATCTTTGTGAAATCCTTCTGCTTAAGTACTCCTCGGTAAAGTATGTTTTTTGCGAATGCCCCAAGAACTCCACCTGTGGCTCCTCCAGCTGCACCTCCAACTGTTCCAGCTACGACTTTAATTGCCTTGGTAGACATGCTCATTAGCTTTCCAATTTTCCCCCCAACACCTTTCACACCCATCCCAGCTAGTGTTCCAACTGCACCAGATGCTGCACCAGCTGCTGCTCCTTTGAGAAAGTCACTCCCACCAACAACTTTTCTGTCTGCAACTTTTGTCATCACGTTAGTGAATCCACCTGCATGATGCAGCACCCCCAATTGCTTCTGCAGCCACAACCGTGGCCACCTTCCCACCAGTGCTTGCAATGCCTTTTGCTACTTGACCACCTAGACAAGAGAAAGGTGCTGCTATGAGTCCACCAGCCGCACCTATAGCAACATCTGTTGCCCACGCCCCATAATCGAAAGTGTCTTTTGTCACACATTGTTCAACAGCATTAAGCACAGAAGATACACCGGTACCAATAAGAACTTCTCCAATGACCGGTACCACTGCACCGACAGTAACTTCTCCAATGACCGGTACCATTGCAATGACTGCTCCTCCACCAGTGAAGAAGATGATCAGCGCCACTCCACCGCCAACAGCTGCTACACCTACACCTACAGCAACTCCTACTGCTATTGCTTTTAAATTAGACTTAGACACTACTTGACCCATCTTCCTCTAATTGAATGAAGCACAAGCTTAGAACGTTGGTGTACTAGTCTACAGCGCAAATGCTACCAAGACGATGGTTGCCAGGTTTTCATAGCTACACTATCTCCTGATTTATGGTGCCTGGTGTAAGGGGAGGGGAAGAACCAGGGAAAGTACCATTTTGGTGTTGTCCTACTACACATGCACGTAGTAGCCAGTGCACAGTCGAAACTGAAACTGATTTGTTGCTTTTACCACACTACAGTTTCCTTGGTTACAGACAAGTTGAGGAGACTGTGTCTACTTTTAGAGCTGACTATTTGGGTAACCTGCGATGCAGCTGGTCCTGAACTGGCCCAGATCATCCTGGGAAGACCTGCAAGTCACCCACCTCAGCTGCTTCTGAATAGTGATGGTAGCTCGCAGATGTTTAGTGGTTGCTGCCTGCAGAATTACAGTTGTATAAGTCTTGTAGATTTTCTGGGACAGCTTCCTCTCAGAATGCTGTATGCAATTAATTAGTCTCTAATCGCAGAAGCCCATAACGAGAACGAGTGTCCAACTATATAGCTAGCTGCCATAGAACACTCTTTTCATAACAAGAGCCGGCGTGCGGGGTAGTCTAAGTCAGACCTTCCAAACTCACCCTCATTACAAGGGTACACTGACACCCTCATTTTGCAGGAGTTACTTACCCCCATAGTATAATTATGTTGTCACCCTCCACTCTCTTCAATTTCATGTAACATGATTATCACATTTTGGGCCAAATATGTAGTGATAAGTTGATAACCCTTCCTCATGTGCTAAAATGTGTCTATCAGGGACTATATAGAGTGTACCAAGAGCGCATGATGACATCATTGTCATGTATGACTGCGTTTGTCACCCTCATTTAGGGTTGGAATGTCTGTTTGGAGTATGCTGGTTCATGAAATATTGCAATAATAATGATAGCTAATCGTTATAGACTCAAGAACGTTGTAGCTATTTCTCATAATAGACTCACCTTTGACCATAAATTCTTTAGGGATGTCTCTGCTCCAACCGAGGCTGGAGTTTTCACCCCTAATAGTAAGGAGCTAAGACCAACCAAGGCTGGAGTTGAGCTAAGACCAACCGAGGCTGGAGTTTCACCCCTAATAGTAAGGAGCTAAGACCAACCGAGGCTGGAGTTTCACCCCTAATAGCGAGGAGCTAAGACCAACCGAGGCTGGAGTTTCACCCCTAATAGTAAGGAGCTAAGACCAACCGAGGCTGGAGTTTCACCCCTAATAGTAAGGAGCTAAGACCAACCAAGGCTGGAGTTTCACCCCTAATAGTAAGGAGCTAAGACCAACCGAGGCTGGAGTTTCACCCCTAATAGTAAGGAGCTAAGACCAACCAAGGCTGGAGTTTCACCCCTAATAGTAAGGAGCTAAGACCAACTGAGGCTGGAGTTTCACCCCTAATAGTGAGGAGCTAAGACCAACCGAGGCTGGAGTTTCACCCCTAATAGTAAGGAGCTAAGACCAACCAAGGCTGGAGTTTCACCCCTAATAGTAAGGAGCTAAGACCAACCGAGGCTGGAGTTTCACCCCTAATAGTGAGGAGCTAAGACCAACCAAGGCTGGAGTTTCACCCCTAATAGTAAGGAGCTAAGACCAACCAAGGCTGGAGTTTCACCCCTAATAGTAAGGAGCTAAGACCAACCAAGGCTGGAGTTTCACCCCTAATAGTAAGGAGCTAAGACCAACCAAGGCTGGAGTTTCACCCCTAATAGTAAGGAGCTAAGACCAACCAAGGCTGGAGTTTCACCCCTAATAGTAAGGAGCTAAGACCAACCAAGGCTGGAGTTTCACCCCTAATAGTAAGGAGCTAAGACCAACCAAGGCTGGAGTTTCACCCCTAATAGTAAGGAGCTAAGACCAACCAAGGCTGGAGTTTCACCCCTAATAGTAAGGAGCTAAGACCAACCAAGGCTGGAGTTTCACCCCTAATAGTAAGGAGCTAAGACCAACCAAGGCTGGAGTTTCACCCCTAATAGTAAGGAGCTAAGACCAACCAAGGCTGGAGTTTCACCCCTAATAGTAAGGAGCTAAGACCAACCAAGGCTGGAGTTTCACCCCTAATAGTGAGGAGCTAAGACCAACCAAGGCTGGAGTTTCACCCCTAATAGTAAGGAGCTAAGACCAACCAAGGCTGGAGTTTCACCCCTAATAGTAAGGAGCTAAGACCAACCAAGGCTGGAGTTTCACCCCTAATAGTAAGGAGCTAAGACCAACCAAGGCTGGAGTTTCACCCCTAATAGTGAGGAGCTAAGACCAACCAAGGCTGGAGTTTCACCCCTAATAGTGAGGAGCTAAGACCAACCAAGGCTGGAGTTTCACCCCTAATAGTGAGGAGCTAAGACCAACCAAGGCTGGAGTTTCACCCCTAATAGTGAGGAGCTAAGACCAACCAAGGCTGGAGTTTCACCCCTAATAGTAAGGAGCTAAGACCAACCAAGGCTGGAGTTTCACCCCTAATAGTAAGGAGCTAAGACCAACCAAGGCTGGAGTTTCACCCCTAATAGTAAGGAGCTAAGACCAACCAAGGCTGGAGTTTCACCCCTAATAGTAAGGAGCTAAGACCAACCAAGGCTGGAGTTTCACCCCTAATAGTAAGGAGCTAAGACCAACCAAGGCTGGAGTTTCACCCCTAATAGTAAGGAGCTAAGACCAACCAAGGCTGGAGTTTCACCCCTAATAGTGAGGAGCTAAGAAGACGAAGCGTTGTGATTAGAGCTCAATTGAAGGCTTGGCAAGTTGCTTTCCCAGCTAGATTAACGAATATGAACAATAAGTAATACGTTTGACCTCCATGAACTCGAGGAAAGATGCCTTAACAGGCTATGCAGTGTACCTCAGACACCTAGCTTCTGTCCTACCCTCGATGAGGCAGTTTACTTAATCATGTCCACAGTCCCATGTTCCAGTAGAAAATGGTGAGGGAGGTTAGTATCAGTGAACTTGGACACATACCAAAGTCTGTCACTTTGGCCCTGCTGCCTGCAAACGTTGTTACTGGAGAGATCACGGTGGATGATCCCATTTGAGTGGAGGTAAGCGAGGGCCAGGGCAATGTCGTGGCAGAGGCTCACTTGGATGTGGTAGGGGAGTGGTTCCTGGGATTACTCTAGAAAGTGGGTCAAATTGCCATCGAGCAGTTCCATCAAAAGCACTGGCAGCCCAGACTCTATACTGTGACACTTGGTATGATGTAATTGTTACGTAATTCTTCTATAGCGTTTGCCCGGGACCATCAGCCCTGTATCATCTTCATGGACAAGATTCATGCTATTGGAGGAAAATGTTTCTCGGAAGGAATATCGGCAGACCGTGAGATACAGAGAACACTGATGGAGCTGCTGAACCAAATGGACGGGTTTGACCGCCTGGGGCAAGTGAAGATGATAATGGCAACTAATCGTCCTGACGTACTCGACACAGCTCTGCTGAGACCCGGCCGCCTGGACAGGAAGATTGGTGAGGAAATTCACTTTATCAATGTTTTTCAAGCATGAACTATCTCCCTCCTTCACTCCCCCGCTTTCTTTCCCTCCGTTTCCCTCTCTCCCCCCTCCACCTCACTTCCACCCTCCCTCCCTCCCGCTCTGTCCCTCCCTCCCTCCATCTCTCCCTCCCTCCCTCCCTCCCCCCTCCCTCCCTCCATCCCTCCCCACCCTCTCCCCCTCCCCTTCCTCCCTCGAATTCCCTCCCTTCCTTGCTCCATCCCTCCCCTCCCTCCTGTCTCCATCCCTCCCTCCCTCCCACCCTCCCTCCCTCCCTCCCTCCCTCCCTCCCTCCCTCCCTCCTCCCTCCCTCCCTCCCTCCCTCCCCCCTCCCTCCCTCCCTCCCTCCCTCCCACCCTCCCTCCCTCCCTCCCTCCCTCCCTCCCTCCCTCCCTCCCTCCCTCCCTCCCTCCTCCCTCCCTCCCTCCCTCCCTCCCTCCCTCCCCCCTCCCTCCCTCCCTCCCTCCCTCCCACCCTCCCTCCCTCTGTGCCTCCCTCCCTCCCTCCCTCCCTCCCTCCCTCCCTCCCTCCCTCCATCCCTCCCTCCCTCTGTGCCTCCCTCCCTCTGTGCCTCCCTCCCTCCCTCCCTCCCTCCTCCTCCACAGAGATTCCACTGCCCAATGAGCAGGCAAGATTGGACATCCTCAAAATTCACGCAGCACCCATCACTAAGCACGGAGAAATAGGTAACATGCATTCTGAAACGGTGCTTGTGTCTAGTTAATCTCTGTGTGTGTGTGTGTGTGTGCGTGTATGTGTGTGTGTGTGTGTGTGTGTGTGTGTGTGTGTGCGTGTGTGTGTGTGTGTGCACGCTGGATGCTCACTTAGGCGAATGAGGGGGCAGTAGCTGTAGCTGAACTACTTGTATACAGTCATGCTTCAGTTCCAACTTCAATTGGATGTCCAGTGTAACAGCAACAACTTCCTGTACAATTTATCCCGCAAACTTGCAACTGGCAACTGCTGTCTGTGTATTCCGACGTGGCAGTCGAGGTATTGCAGTGAGGTTGTGTTTATCAAGAAATTAGCAAGAACGATAAGCATAGAAGTAGCTATATGTCATGGAACACGTTGCCGGGCTCCCTTGTTGTTATGATGACCCAAATGATGATGTATTGATTATGATGTACTGCCCACAGACTACGAAGCAGTGGTAAAACTGCCTCAAAGGCGCGGATCTCAGGAACGTCTGCACAGAAGCAGGTATGTATTTAGCTTATTGGGTTCCCAGCCTCACACTCCCTCACACTCACACCATACCTCCTCACCCACTCACCCACTCACCCACACCCCCTCACCCTCATGCTCACCACCCCCTCACCCCTCATGTACTCATACACATGTACTCCTTACACACGCCCCTTACACTCACATACCCCTTCACTCACACACCATACTGCCTCACACCTATATACTCTCATCCCCTCACTCACACACCATACTGCCTCACACACACTCACATACCCCTCACACACACCATACTGCCTCACTCCCACTCTCATCCCTTCACACTCACACCCTCTCACCCCCCTCACACTCACTCACACCCACTCACACTCGCACCCACTCACACCCCCTCACACTCATACCCACACCCACTCTCACACTCACACTTCACCAACCTACTTTCTCTGTCCTCGTGCACACGTACCCAGTGGCTACACAATACATACACTCAGAGTCAAATACACGCACACTCTTACACACCCACCCACACACACACACACACACGTACACATACATACACACACAGGAATGTTTGCAATTCGTGCGGAGAGGGAGTTTGTCATCGGTGAGGACTTCATGAAGGCAGTCAGGAAGGTGTCCGACAACAAGAAGCTGGAAGCCAAGATATGAACATAGCTAGCTACCTGCTGTTGCTAGGACAGTCGTTATGGATAATCATGTATGTACCATCTTATTCAATTCCACTTACAATTGTTTTCATAACGGTCTCCACAGACATTGGTGCACAGATTCATTCCTTGAGGCTTTTATATAGCCTCGTTCCCATGCCCTACCCAGTTTTTCGTGCAACCGAAAGCGGTGCGTGGGCCTGGGATGAAGCTATAGCTGATAAGATTAGTTAAACAGTGAAGTAAGCGTAATTCACTGCCATGGCCACAAACGGAATTTCCCCCTCCTTATACTTCAAGATTATCAGACTTTGACATAATAATTATATAGGCCATTGTCTTCTAGTCACCCCTCACACAAGTAAAGCGTGTACTACGTATAGTTCTCAATACATGGCTATTGGATTCTCCATGGCTGAATGTTTTACTGCAATCCACATTGCGAATTTTAGACCCCCGTTGCTAGCGGAGTTCAATATCACTTGCATTATTCTGCTGTGATTTTTACGGTACTGTATAGGGATTTAATAGACCACAAATATGCTTCCAGGAGGGAACATTTCTGTCCTTAACTATTTCTAACCAATGACTGCAAAAGCCGTCATGAGCTCCCATAAGCCCATAAGAATTATATGGGGACTTTAATACTAGGCGTTATCAATACATGCAGGGTTTTTGCTTCTGCTGTTATGGTTGGTATAAAGAGTTAATTAATGCAACTGATGCAGAAGTACCATAACACTCAATCACACAAAGTACATCATGTGTTCAAACAACACTAGCAATCGCTACTGCATCAGTGCTACCAAGAAATCCAGTGTCACCCCCCACCACCATCAGTTCACTGCGGGGGAGCACTGCCACTAGACAAAAGTATCGAGCAGTTGGCATGTGGCTGATGACCTCCCAGGAGTTGGATGTTGGGTCGTATCTGTAAATAGCATCAGTATAGTCACCATAGCTTGAACATGAAACACACCCACCTACTGCTAGCAGCTGTCCGTTGATGGTGGTGCAGGTGGACTGGTACACTGGCAGGTCGGCAACTTCCTGCCACACTTGGCGCTGGTCAGCTAGTGTTAGAGCCCTCTTCAGTCGTCCTCCCAGTGATGATGGTTGGCGGAGGTCGGGTAGTGGGCAGGTGAGCACTGACGTCATGCCATTCCTGTCATTTCCCCCCAGCATGTACAGACGGTCTCCACAGATTGTAGCTGATGCCCATGCAAATGGGTGGGGTAGGCTACTGGCTGTAAGCCACTGACCAGTCTCAGTGTTCATCACCTCCACAGCGGCCAGATTGTGTTTGAAACCCCCTGCACCTGTTGTTCCTCCTGCCACGATCAGAGACTTTGCACTGCAGACTGCAGCAGTCAACCAGCGTTTGGTTGGCATGGGTGGGAACTCCTCCGACCACTTCCTTCCACTTTCTTCCCCAGTGAGGCTGAGGAGTGTGTTAGTGGCTTCACCCGATCGGTTCCCACCAATGGCAGTGAGCAGGCCATTGACAACTGCTAGACTGAATTGAACTTGAGGGCACTCAGGGAGGGTGGACCACTGCTGTGTGGGGGAGTCATAGGCATGCACAGTTGAAGACCAATTACAATTGAAATATGCCACCCTCCCATCCACCACAGCTGCTCCTCTCCGCATCCTCTCTGGTGCCCTCCCACTCTTCCTCCACCTCAGATGGATGCTGCTCACTCCACCAGTAGGCTGGTCTCCCTCACCACCCTTCCCTCCGACTTCCTTCTGAGTGCTGGCCCCACTTGCTACTCTACCACTGGCCTCTTGCTGTTCCAGTTGTTGGATTCGTCTGTCTTTGGCCATGAGGCTCTCCTGCAGATCACAGACAACTTTATCTCTCTGCAGGAGGTTTCGCTGAAACTCTGCCGTCAATTGCTCACACATTTCCAACTGCTGGCTTAGCTCTCGTAGTTGCTTCCCCCTTTCCTCAATTGTACGATCTTTCAGAGCTAGTTCATGTTGACTCTGCTCCACCATCTGGGAGTGACGTTGGTGCTCCTCCACCTGGTGTTGCTGAAGCTGTTGGTACTCTCCCACTATGTGGGCATGACGTTGGTGAAGCTGTTGGAATTCTTGATCTTTAGATTGCAACTGAATTTTTGCAGCTTCAATTTGCTGCCTAAGGTTTTGAATTTCCAGTGCTTGCTCTTCTTGCTGCTGTTGCAGTTCTCTGACCCGTCTCTCTCTCTCCTCTGTGTCAGTGTTTTGTGCTGGTGTGCTTCTCTCTTGAGCTTGCTGCACACTCTCACCATATTGGGGGGCTTCTTTCAGAGCAGCTAGGCGATGGCAGAGCTCGTGAACTGAAGGCCTGTCTTCCTCACCGTAACTCAGACAGTCGGTGGCAATGTGGAGGAGGGGGTGTGTGGGGTTGATCAGGTTGATGTGTGATTTACGACGCACAATGTCGAGAACAGGTATTTCAGTTCTACCTGTGGGGGACTGGGGGAAGGGAACAGTTTGTGTGCGCTTTCCTGGATTAGGAAACTGTCGAGTCATGATTTGGATAGCGAGTACACCATGTGAGAAGCAGTCGAGCTTGTCTGTGTAGACTGGTGGTTCTTTCAGGGCCTCTGGACTCATGTACACCATGGTACCCGGACACATGGTGAGGGGGGTCATGCGAGGGTTGGTATCAGTGAACTTAGACATGCCAAAGTCTGTCACTTTGGCCCTTCTGCCTGCAATCAGGATGTTGTTACTGGAGAGATCACGGTGGATGATGCCGTTAGAGTGGAGGTAGGTGAGGGCCAGGGCAATGTCGTGGCAGAGGCTCACTTGGATGTGGTAGGGGAGTGGTTCCTGGGATTGCTCTAGGAAGTGGGTCAAATTGCCATCAAGCAATTCCATCAGTAGCACCGGCAGTCCAGACTCAGGATCCCTGCACACCCCCAGGTACTGCACGATATGGGGGTGTCTAACTCCACTCAGAAACTCGCACTCTTGGTCAAAGCGCTCGACAATCTTTCGTGATCCCGGGTCATTTGTTTCAAACAGCGTGGGGTGGATGATTTTGGCGGCGCAGGGCAGCTCATCACAGATGGCTTTGTAGACTGCACCATACGACCCAACACCGAGGCAGGCAGATTTGATGATTTGGACAGTCCGATAGTGAACCAGTCTCTGAGTTTGCAGCTGGCGTGCCATTGTGAGCAGTGGATACCTGTGGGAGTGCAGGGACAGCATCAGGTACGTGTACATACCACCAGCTGCCACACACTGAGGCTGTACTTTGCTTTTTTGCCTATCATACACGTGTAGCTATAACTTAAGGTCCAATAGTCCCCTACACAGCAGTTAGTGTGTGTAACACTATCTTGTGCACTTTGCCCCTCCCCCAGGCTGTATTGTTAGCTACTACGATCTCAACGATTGATCATCACCTCAAGGGCAGCATACAGCAGTACAATAGGGAACAATAGAACTGGCTAATGCAACAGCACAATGCCGTATACTATAGTGACATGATTATGTAATAATGACACAATATACATCAATAGTTCCAGTCTATTACCACACAAGCCCCTCCCCCCCACCCTCTGTCCTCCGCACCTGTCCTCCCCTCCCTCCTACCCACTGTACACTGATACAGTCTCACAACAGGTGGCTCACTGAGAAGGTTGAACAAAATGAAGTCTTTCCTGATGGTTGAACTAGCTAGCTATTTCCTGATGGTTGAGAATTTCTTAAAGGTCCAACAAAGCAGCCCTAGCAGCCCTTATTCCAGCAACAGGAAGTACAAAACAAGTTGTGTCATGTTGCGTGGGCAGATGAAAGGCAGCGCCAGTGCTACAAATTGGTTGTAACACTGCAGTCAGTGTTACAACTGGTTGTAACACTGTGGTTGCAATTGCATACTTACAGGGATTCTGTTTTCAACTAAGCAGACAAGCAGATTCATGCTTGCACCTGGGAAGCCCTAGCCCACTCAACATGACACAAAATATTCTTCAGTCTGACAGTAGCATGCTCCCTTCCCCCCCCCCCCCCCCCCCCCCCCCCCCCCGACCACCCCGCTGCGCGCCCTCGGGTGCCGTGACTGTAAATCAGATACAGCCCTCGTAGACGTGTTATAACTATTACTGAGTGAATTCACAGAGCAGTGAATATCTTTGGCATACCAACAACAGCTGCATGTGATGAGACCATTGCACGTGTGACATTGCTGTCAGACTGATGAATACAGTGTTCACTTCTAATAGCCCCACCCCCAAATCAAACTTTTCAAATTGCAATGTACGGTAGAACAGGATCAAACATAATGTGTTCCTGTGTTCCTCTATTACTGGCTCTCCTTCTAATGAGCTTATGGGGACATTAATATTAATTTCGCTACATGTACAAATTCTCTGTTCTCAGTATCCAGACTACACTTCTGAAATACACCTTTTTGCACACCGAATTTGTCCGGGGACAGAATGTCGTCAGTCATACAAGATGCATTGCAGTGCTAGCTACTATATAGTTTGCTTCCCAGACCCTTCTGCGTTTCGTTTCCGGGGTGTTACGTTCGGGGGGGGGGGGGGAGGGAGCATGCTACTGTCACTGTCCCTCCCCCTCTTCCAGTATGTGAGCTGATGGGAGCTATAGGAGTTTTATATGCTCTCCGATTGAATTTTACGCAAGAGTTGATTTAGCCTCGTAGCCTGGGTACGAGGCTAGAGTTGATTCTGATCCTCCTCCGCTCCAGGGAGTCAGCTTGGTCACCATGAAATAGGTTTACTCTCTCATGCTGGCTGCCACAGATGATTGCTGCCTGGCTATCTGGATCTGGAATGAACTTGAGGGTGGACACTTTGTAGCCGTGCAGAAAGATAGGTTTGTCTCTTGAGTACCCAACTCGTGCTATAGCTGTAGTAAAGAATACATGTAATTATTAATTTCTCATCCATTTGAAAGTCCAGATTAGGTACGCGGAGAGGAATTTCATTTTTATTTTTTGCTGTGACAGTACATGTTTTAATCAGTTGATTGATTATGTGGTCTGGCAGAGCTGTCGTTCGGTGAGTGTACAGTTGAAAATCGTTCCTGTTGAATGATGAAAAGTATCACTGAATTCAATATTTGATCTTCACAGAGAGGAAAAAGGAAAAAAGCTGAACCAAATTCAATATAATTTATCAGTTTAAATTTTCAATGCAATTTTCCCCTCATGTAGCTACCCTTTTTCAATGCAATTTTCCCCTCATGTAGCTAGCTACCCAATAAACAGTTTTGAAAAACTCAAATGCAATCAGTTTCAACTTCTGACATTCATCCTTCAATTTTTGAAAACTGAACTCTCAATTCTACATTTAACTTTCAATTTTTGTACTCAATTCTCATTTTCGATTAATTTTGTGTTTCTTTCATTTCTCTGGTTTAACGATTTCAATTTTCTGTGGCAATGGATGGTCATGTTTATATAGGCATGCAATTTTAACCCCTAAGTGACTTGCCTGGCATATGATTAGAATGACCGTAATCCAGCTGGTTCCATCTGCACGCTTGCCCCTTGGACCTAGGTGGTTATCTCTACCAGCTCCACATGGTAGGCGTGGCATGCCATGTGTTACTCACATGACACCAGTGAGTCCATGCAGTAAATAGTTCAAGTTCAAGGCTTTTTTCATTTTTTCATTTGAGCTGTACTCGTAGTACGTCATTGCTTACAAACCGTAAATAAAGAAGAGTGCACGCACGGGGATGAGAAACTTATTTTACTTGGCCAAATAGCTACTAGGCATATGCCCAGTACCCCCATGCACCTACCAACGGCATGGTTTGAAAGCTACGAACACTGTCCTATATACACTGCAGCTGCTTTACTTGTGTGGAGGGTGACTAGAGCATGCCCTATGCAAATGATTTTAAGGTCAAGACTTTGATAATTTCAGCAGCTTCTGAAACATGGAGGCTATAGCTAGCTAGCTATATTCTGTTTGTGGGTTTATAATAGACCAAAGTATACTTCTATGAGGGAACATTTCTGCACCTCATGCAACTGACGTACAAATCTTCTCTGTAATCTGTTCCATTTTCTTCTCAATTACACACACCCATGAATGTATTCAAGCAGCACTAGCAATGTCTACTGCATCAGATATACTACCACCAGTGTCACCCCCCACCACCACCAGTGTCACCCCCCACCACCATCAGTGTCACCCCCCACCACCACCAGTGTAGCCACCAGTGTCACCCCCCACCACCACCAGTGTCACCCCCCACCACCACCAGTGTAGCCACCAGTGTCACCCCCCACCACCACCAGTGTACCCACCAGTGTCACCCCCCACCACCACCAGTGTACCCACCAGTGTCACCCAGAGATTCCACTGCCCAATGAGCAGGCAAGATTGGACATCCTCAAAATTCACGCAGCACCCATCACTAAACACGGAGAAATAGGTAAGATGTATTCAGAAATGGTGTAATTATTTTTGAGTTTTAAGCTTGTGTCTAGTTAATCTGTGTGCATGTGTATGTACGTGTGTGTGTGTATGTGTGTGTGTGTGTGTGTGTACGTGTGTGTATGTGTGTGTGTGTGTGTGTGTGTGTGTGTGTGTGTGTGTACGTGTGTGTATGTCCTATTAAGGAGCGTGAACTTGTACTTACAAATATATTCACAAGACGTCCGGACCCAGTTGACGCTACTGCACAAGGCTGCTGGTATGTCAGAGTAAGGACGCCGTGAGGGAGGCAAGACCTCTGAAGGAATATTATCTATGTCTGAAGAGAACGCTGTCGATCGCCACGCTGTGCTAACGCAAACGGAAGGGATAGTTTGTAAGACCTCTGCACAGAGAACTACCTGGTGCTGGACTGCTCACTTACGCGAATGAGGGGGCAGTACTACTGCCCCCTCATTCGCGTAAGTGAGCAGTCCCGGCCCGTAGCTGAAGCAAGTGAAACTATATAATTGTACACAGTCATGCTTCAGTTCCAACTTCAGTTGGATGTCCAGTGTAACAGCTGCAACCAGCTTTACAATTTATCCCCCAAACTTGCAACTGGCAACTGCTCTCTGTGTATGTATAGTATGCCGACGTGGCAGTCGAGGTATTGCAGTGAGGTCGTGTTCATCAAGAAATTAGCAAGAACGATAAGTATAGAAGTAGCTATGCTGCTATGTTGTCATGGAAACACGTTGCCGGGCTCCCTTGTTGTTATGATGACCCAAATGATGATGTCATGATTATGATGCACTGCCCACAGACTACAAAGCAGTGGTAAAACTGTCTGAAGATTTAAATTGCGTGGATCTCAGGAACGTCTGCACAGAAGCAGGTGTGTAATTTGTGTACTGAGTTCCAGCCTCAGACTCCCTCACACTCACACCATGCCTCCTCACCCTTGCACCCCTTCACCCACTCACCCTCATGCTCACACACCCCCTCACACCCACACCCACCCCTCACACACTCATACTCTTCACACACACCCCTTACACTCATATACCCCTCACTCACACCATATTGCCTCGCACCCACCCTCACCCCCCTGCTCACGTCCCCTCACACCCCTCACACTTGCACCCCCCTTACATCCCCTCACACTCACACTTCATCCTTATGCTTTCCACCAAAACCCCCCATACCTATACTTTCTCCGTCCTCGTGAACACATACAAAGTGGCTGGCTACACGCAATACATACACTCAAATACACACACGCACTCTTGCACCCACACACACACACCCATGCACACACACACACACACACACATACCCTCACACATACACACACACACACACCCAGGAATGTTTGCAATTCGTGCGGAGAGGGAGTTTGTCATTGGTGAGGACTTCATGAAGGTGGTCAGGAAAGTGTCCGACAATAAGAAGCTGGTGGCCAAGATGGACTACAAGAGCATATGAGCATATATAGCTACCTGCTGTTGCTAGGCAGTCATAATGGATAATAGTCATGTATGTACCCACCGTATTCAATTCCACTTACAATTGGTCGGTCTTGTATTCATAACGGTCTCCACATAGCCTCATTCCCACCCCCCGCCCAGCTTTTCGTTGCTTGCAGAACGGAAAAGTGGGGAGAGCCTGGTACGTTTCCTCATGTGAACATGACGTAATCGACAAATGGCAAATGCAATTGAAAGTGGCGCAAGGGCCTGGGAACGAGATCGACATTGGTGTACAAATTCATTCCTTGAGGATTTTGTAGTGTTAGCATGACACCCATTTTAGGTTCAGTTAAACAATGAAGCGTAATTAATTCACTGCACTATACGGTACCTTAAAAATCACGGCAGAATAATGCAATAGTAATATCGAACTGAGCCAACAACGGGTCCAATATTCAATCAGACACACAAGCATTGTGGATTGCAGTAAAACAGCAATGGAGAATCCAATAGCCGTGATTTGAGACCTATACGTACACGTTTTACTTGTGCGGAAGGTCACCAGAAAACAATTAATATGGCCTATGTATAAGAACATCTTGAAGTAAGGTCGGTTTGTGCATGGCCATGGGTTTATTAGACCACAAATATGCATGCTTCCAGGAGGGGACATTTTTTCCCTTAATGCACCTGATGTAGCACTCAATTACACAAAGTACATCATGTGTTCAAACAACACAAGCAATCTCTACTGCATCAGTATCATTAAATACTTCAGTGCAACCCCCCACCACCATCAGTTCACTGCGGGGGAGCACTGCTACTAGACACCAGCATCGAGCAGTTGGCATGTGGCTGATGATCTCCCAGGAGTTGGATGTTAGGTCGTATCTGTAAATAGCATCAGTGTTACTACGGTTTGAAACATTCCCACCTACTGCTAGCAGCTGTCCGTTGATGGTGGTACAGGTGGACAAGTACACTGGCACATCGGCAACTTCCTGCCACACTTGGTGCTGGTCAGCTAGTGTTAGAGCCCCCTTCAGTTGTCCTCCCAGTGATGATGGTTGGCAGGAGTGTAGGAGGTCGGGTAGGGAGCAGGTGAGCACCGATTTTGTGTTGTCATTCGTGTCATTTCCCCCCAGCATGTACACACGGTCTCTACAGATTGTTGCTAATGCCGCATTGAAAGGGAAGAGTAGGCTACTGGCTGTAAGCCACTGACCAGTCTCCATGTTCATCACCTCCACGGTGGCCAGACTTTCGTCGGATCTCCCTGAACCTGTTGTTCCTCCTGCCACGATCAGAGACTTTGCACTGCAGACTGCAGCAGTCGACCAGCGTTTGGTTGGCATGGGTGGGAACTCCTTCGACCACTTCCTTCCCCCAGTGAGGCTGAGGAGTGTGTTAGTGGCTTGCCCTGATAGTGTCCCACCAATGGCAGTGAGGAGGCCGTTGACAACTGCTAGACTGAAGTTGACTTGAGGGCACTCAGGGAGGGTGGACCACTGCTGTGTGGGGGAGTCATAGGCATGCACAGTTGAAGACTCCCAAGGATTGACCCAACCATTGAAATACGCCACCCTCCCGTCCACCACGGCTGCTCCACTCCGCATCTTCTCTGGTGCCCTCCAACTCTTCCTCCACCTCAGATGGATGCTTCTCACTCCACCAGTAGGATGGACTCCCTCACCACCCTTCCCTCCGTCTTTCTTCCCTGTCGGCTGAGTGCTGGCCCCACTTGCTACTCTACTGCTGGCCTCTTGCTGCTCCAGTTGTTGGATTCGTCTGTCTTTGGGATCTCGGACCACTTTATCTCTCTGCAGGAGATTTTGCTGAAACTCTGCAGTCAATTGCTCACTAGTTTCCAACTGCTGGCTTAGCTCTCGTAGTTGCTTCTCTTTTGCCTCAATTGTACGATCTTTCAGAGCTAGCTCATGTTGACTCTCCTCCATGATCTGGGTCTAACGCTGAAGCTGTTGGTGCTCCTCCACCATTGGGAGCAGAGGATACCTGTGAGCAGTGGATACCTGTGGGAGTGCAGGGACAGTATCAGGTACATGTACCACCACCTGCCATACAGTGCATGTATACAGTGCACGTGCCTCCTTTTGCCTATCATACACGTGCATACGTACGTAGGTCCAATAGTCCCCTACACAGGGGTTAGTGTGTGTAACACTATCTTGTGCACTTTGCCCCTCCCCCAGGCTGTAATGTTAGCTACTACGATCTCAACGATTGGTCACCTCAAGGGCAGCATACAGCAGTACAATAGGGACCTGCTAATTCAACAGCACAATGACATGATTATGTAATAATAATATAGTTCGGTCTATTACCACACAAGCCCCTCCCTCTGTCCTTAGTCTCGTGGGGCCAGACCCTCCCTTCTGTGTGGGTCTGGCCCCACGAGACTACTCTGTCCTCCGCACCTGTCCTCCCCTCCCTCCTACCCACTGCACACTGATACAGTCTCACAACAGGTGGCTCACCGAGATATTTCCAAAGGTTGAACAAAATGAGGTCTTTTCTAATGGCTAGCTATTTCAGAGCAGCCCTTACAAGTTCCAGCAACAGGAAGACAAAACAAGTAACTGTGTGAGTGAATTCACAGAGCAGTGAATATCTTTGGCATACCAACTACTGATGCACGTGATACAGGTGTGCCACTGTACGTTGTCAGACTGATGCCAACAACGAATACAGTGTTCTTAAGCTTAGCCACACCCCCAAATCAAAGTGCAATGTACGGTGGAACAGGATTAATCCAAACATAATGCGTTCATGTGTTCCGTTATTACTGGCCCTCCTTCTAATGAGCTTATGGGGACATTAATATTAATTTGGCTATACAAATGTCATGTAGTAGATTCCAAATTCTCTGTTCTCAGTATCCAGACTACACTTCTGAAATATACACCTTTTCGGACACAGAATGTCGTCAGTCATACGAGATGCATTGCAGTGCTAGTGCTACTCCCCCTCCTTCTCCCCCCCCCCCCTCCTCTTCCAGTATGTGAACTGATGGGAATTAGGAGTGTTCTCTGATTGAATTTTATGCAAGCAATTGCCGTATACGTATTGGCTAGGAATTGATTCTAATCCTCCTCTGCCCAGGGAGTCAGCTTGGTCACCATGACAACCATGACTGATAGGTTCACTCTCTCATGCTGGCTGCCACAGATGATCGCTGCCTGGCTATCTGGATCTGGAATGAACTTGAGGTGGTCACTTTGTAGCCGTGCAGAAAGATAGGTTTGTCTCTTGTGCAACTCATGCTATAGCTGTACCAGTAGCTTAGGCCCAGTACCCACAATAGGCATGGTTTGAAAGCTACGAACACTGTCCCAGAGCTGCCAACCTCAGACAGTAGAAAAGGGTGAGATTTGGAGTTCATGTCCATAAGGCCAATATAAATGTATAGTTTAGGCTAGAACAAAAATCTGTGAGACTCCATATAAAAATAATAGAACCAGCTATAGCTTATGAATTTCATCTGTGAGACTGCATTGAGTCTATCTCACAGCTAAACTGTGAGAGTTGGCAGGTCTGCTGTCCTATATACACTGCAGCTGCTTTACTTGTGTGGAGGGTGACTAGAGCATGCCCTATGCAAATGATTTTAAGGTCAAGACTTTGATAATTTCAGCAGCTTCTGAAACATGGAGGCTATAGCTAGCTAGCTAGCTATATTCTGCTTGTGGGTTTATAATAGACCACAAACTATACTTCCATGAGGGAACATTTCTGCACCTCATGCAACTGACGTCAAATCTTCTCCTTAATCTGTTCCATTTTCTTCTCAATTATGTACACACACCCATGAATGTATTCAAGCAACACTAGCAATGTCTACTGCATCAGTTTTACTCCCACCAGTGTAGCCACCAGTGTCACCTCCCACCACCATCAGTTCACTGCTGGGGAGCACTGCCACTAGACACCGGGATCGAGCAATTGGCATGTGGCTGATGACCTCCCAACAGTTGGATGTTGGGTCATATCTGTAAATAGCATCAGTGTCACTATAGCTTGAAACACGCCCACCTACTGCTAGCAGCTGTCCGTTGATGGTGGTGCAGGTGGACTCGTACACTGGCACATCGGCAACTTCTTGCCACACTTGGTGCTGGTCAGATAGTGTTAGAGCTGCCTTCAGTCGTCCTCCCAGTGATGATGGTTGGCAGGAGTGTAGGAGGTCGGGTAGTGAGCAGGTGAGCACCGATTTTGTCACGCCATTCGTGTCATTTCCCCCAAGCATGTACAGACGGTCTCCACAGATTGTAGCTGATGCTGCATTGAAAGGGTGGGGTAGGCTACTGGCTGTAATCCACTGACCAGTCTTCATGTTCAAAACCTCCACTGTGGCCAGATTGTCTTTGTATTTCCCTGCACCTGTTGTTCCTCCTGCCACGATCAGAGACTTTGCACTGCAGACTGCAGCCATACCCCAGCGTTTGGTTGGCATGGGTGGAAACGTTTTCGACCACTTCCTTCCCCCAGTGAGGCTGAGGAGTGTGTTAGTGGCTTGACCCGATAGCTTCCCACCAATGGCAGTGAGCAGGCCATTGACAACTGCTAGACTGAATTGAACTTGAGGGCACTCGGGGAGGGTGGACCACTGCTGTGTGGGGGAGTCATAGGCATGCACAGTTGAAAACCAATTATCCCTGAAATACGCCACCCTCCCATCCACCACGACTGCTCCTCTTCTCATCTTCTCTGGTGCCCTCCCACTCTTCCTCCACCTCAGATGGATGCTTCTCACTCCACCAGTAGGCTGGTCTCCCTCACCACCCTTCCCTCTGTCTTCCTTCTCTGTCGGCTGAGTGCAGGCCCCACTTGCTACTCTATCACTGGCTTCTCGATCAGCTCGCTGCTCCAGTTGTTGGATTCGTCTGTCTTTGGTCGTGAGGCTCTCCTGCAGATCTTGGACAAATTCGTCTCTCTGCAGGAGGTTTCGCTGAAACTCTGCCGTCAATTGCTCGCTAGTTTCCAACTGCTGGCTTAGCTCTCGTAGTTGCTTCTCCCTTTCCTCAATTGTACGATCTTTCAAAGCCAGTTCATGTTGGTGCTCCTCCACCTGGCGTTGCTGAAGCTGTTGGTACTCTCTCACTATGCGGGCATGACGTTGGTCAAACTGTTGGAATTGTTGATCTTTAGACTGTAGCTGATTTTCTGCAGCTTCAATTTGCTTCCGGAGGTTTTGAATTTCCAGCGCTTGCTCTTCTTGGTGCTGCTGCTGCAGTTCTCTGATCCGTCTCTCCCTCTCTTCCCTGTCAGTGTCTTGTGCTGGTGTCCTCCTCTCTTGAGCTCGCTGCACACTCTCACCATACTGGGGGGCTTGTTTCAGAGCAGCTAGGTGGCGGCAGAGCTGCTGAGCTGAAGGCCTGTCTTCCTCACCGTAACTCAGACATTCGGTGGCAATGGGGAGGAGGGGGTGTGTGGGGTCGATCAGGTCGATGTGTGATTTACGACGCTCAATATCAAGAACAGGCATTTCGATCCTACCTGTGGGGGACTGGGGGAAGGGAACTGTTTGCGTGCGCTTTCCTGGATTGGGAAACTGTCGAGTCATAATTTGGACACTGAGTACACCATGTGAGAAGCAGTCGAGCTTGTCCGTGTAGACTGGTGGTTCTTTCAGGGCCTCTGGGCTCATGTACACCATGGTACCCGGACACATGGTGAGGGGGGTCATGCGAGGGTTGGCATCAGCGAACTTGGACATACCAAAGTCTGTCACTTTGGCCCTGCTGCCTGCAATCAGGAGGATGTTGTTACTCGAGAGATCACGGTGGATGATCCCATTTGAGTGGAGGTAGGCGAGGGCCAGGGCAATGTCGTGGCAGAGACTCACTTGGATGTGGTAGGGGAGTGGTTCCTGGGATTGCTCTAGGAAGTTGGTCAAATTGCCATCGAGCAATTCCATCAGTAGCACTGGCAGCCCAGACTCAGGATCCCTGCTCACCCCCAGGTACTGCACGATGTGGGGGTGTCTAACTCCACTCAGAAACTCACACTCTTGGTCAAAGCGCTCGACAATCTTTCGTGATCCCGGGTCATTTGTTTCAAACAGCGTGGGATGAATGATTTTGGCGGCGCATGGCAGCTCATCACAGATGGCTTTGTAGACTGCACCATACGACCCAACACCGAGGCAGGCAGATTTGATGATTTGGACAGTCCGATAGTGAACCAGTCTCTGAGTTTGCAGCTGGCGTGCCATTGTGAGCAGTGGATACCTGTGAGCAGTGGATACCTGTGATCAGAGGATACCTGTGAGCAGTGGATAGCTGTGAGCAGAGGATAGCTGTGGGAGCGCATGCGGCTTTAAGCTGTTTCTTATGGTTGGTAGAGTTAATAGTCCACTACACAGCAGTTAGTGTGTGTAACACTATAGATCGTGTTTTTCATTTTGCCCCTCCCCCCCACCCTCTGTCCTCCGCACCTGTCCTCCCCACCCTCCTACCCACTGTACACTGATACAGTCTCACAACGTACAGGTGACTCACCGAGATGTTTCCAAAGGTTGAATAAAACCAAATGAGGTATTTCCTGATGGTTGAACAAAGCAAGGTAGCTAGCTATTTCCTGATTAGCTACAGGTTGAGAATTTATTCCAGCAACAGGAAGTACAAACAATTAAGCTCGAGATCCTCAGACAATGTCAGAGAGCAGTGAATATCTCTGGCATACCAACTATACTGAAGCATGTGACCAGACCATTGTTTACGTACTGTACTATTTACTATTAGTAGTAGGATCCACTCTCATCTGATTGCTGCCTGTGTGCAACTGCGCGTAGCCCCATATCAAGAGATGCATGGATATATGGGGTGAACTCGAGCGTGGACACTCCATAGCAGATCGACAAACAGTTCAACGTGATCTTTACAGTGTCCTACTCTCCCCACACACATGTACATGTACACAGGTTTGCCTCGAGTATATATATAGTGTTCATCACTGCTCTAGCCTCGTTCCCAGGCGCTCGGTAAGCGCCTGGGAACGAGGCTATCACTGCTCATGTACTCTGCTTCTTGGCACTATGCATATGCATTGGGCACCTGCTACTTTGCAATAAACATGGACACTAAACAGAAGTATATGTACATAAATCACAGGTTAAAAGCATGTCATACATGTGCATAAATAGCTACTTGCAGTGACAACAAACATAAAACCGTGTTATATTCTTCACACGCGAGGAGGGAGGGGAGGTGGAGTTCTAGGGTCTCTAAAACTTTGTGTGAATCTATCTGGGTGTGCAGGACTAGTGGGGCTAACAGGACTAATGGGAGGGCTTTGACTTCTCCAGCGACGTTCCCTTGAATCTCCGGATGCTATCAATACTATTAGTAGTAGGATCCACACAGCGGGTCCGGCGGACTGGAGAGCCGGTTGCGGTGAGAGGGGAGGGGAGGTGGAGTTCTAGCCTTCTAGGGTCCCTGAAGCTTTGTGTGAATCTGTCAGGACTAGTGGGGCTAACAGGACTAATCGGAGGGCTTTTGCTTGTCCAGCGACGTTCCCTTGAACCCTCGGACCCCATCCAGATGGGCTCCGGTGGACTGGAGACGCGGTTACGGTGGGGGGGGAGGGGGGGAGCAGTGGAAAGCAACGGGGAAGAGGCTGGGGAGGAGAAAGGTGAGAAAAATGATCTTGTCATCCAAGTTGAGGGAACCTTCAAAAAGAGAGATGCACAATGCAGGGAAATCCCTGTGAAGCCTCTGCTATCAATATATTAAGATTTTAATGTGCATGTGTGTGCGACGGAAGTGGGATGTTCGTGGGGCGGGACTAGACTAGTGACGCGCGCGCGACCTTCGTACTTCAATTTATTGAACCTCGAACTCCACAAAGAATGTTCGAGAACATGAGGCATGGGCTGGAATCTTCCAGAACAGGTGAGGCTACACGGATGCAATCGCGAGGAGCAGCAGTCGAAGAGGACGCAATCGGGAAGCAGCAGCCGAAGCACACGCAATCGCGTATCGGGGAGCTGCAGTTGAAGCGGACGCAATCGGGGAGCAGCAGCCGAAGCGCACGCAATCGGGGAGCTGTTGAAATCGGGGAAGAGCAGCCGAAGTGGACGTAAGCTAGCGGCGAGCAGCAGCTGAAGCGGACGGAAAAGGGGAACAGCAGTCACGAAGTGGATCGATGCAATCGGGGAGCAGCAGCTGAAGCGGACGCAATCGGGGAGAAGCAGCTCTGCACAGAGAGCTGTCCGGTGCCGGATTACTCACGTAGGCGGACGAGGGTGAAGTAGCTGAGCGAGCGAAGCTACTTGTTCAAGTGGTTACCAAAGTAACCAATCAAATGGTTTTGCCATAACATTGATCACTGTGTCACAGATACTCACATTGTCCACTGAGAATCTTTGGTCTTGGGGGAGGGAGAGGACGGTTGCCGTTAGCGATCTCTGGTGTCTTCGGCTTGGTTATCCGGTGACTGATCGGAGGCTTTCTTTTGTCAGGTACGGGGCTACTGCGAGGGCTGCAGGGAGAGGGGGGAGAGGAGAGCGGAGGGGGAAATGTACAGGATGGGAGGGGGAAGAGGGGAGGGGAGGGGGAGGGGAGAAGGGGAGGGGAGGGGAGGGGAGAGGGGAGGCGAGAGGGGGAGGGAGTGAAAGAGGGAGATACCATTATTGTGCTATTATGATGTTAAAGAGTAGGCTAAGATCAGTTTCGAGTTAGTTTAACTAAAACCACTTTTACTCTCTGTCTAGGGTAGTATCAGTTTTGTTCTAGCACTTTTTGTCTGCCTCACTTAAACGCTTAGTCTCTAAGCAACACCAGAGACAGGCAGGCAAGGCCACCAGAGACAGGGTCGTGCTGCTATAGTGGGAACGTAACCAGTTACGAAGACGGTCATGTGACCCGTTACCATGACAGTCATGTGACCCAGTACCATGACAGTACTGACACCCGTTACCATGACAGTCATGAGACCCTCTTACTGTACCTTCTCCGTGGAGGCACAGGGGGGCCATTTGATTGCACCTCCGTGTAGGATCTCTTGGGAAGTATCTTTGGGGAGGGGGGGAGGAGGGTGATGTAGTGGTTGGGAGAGGGGGCGGTGTAGGTCCGCTCATGCTGGATAGTGAGGGAGTCAGGCGGAGGTTTATGGCTCGTAATTTTAGCAACCTCACTGTCCTCCTCCGAGGGTGGAGGGGAGTCTGGGAGGTGTGTGTGTGCGTGTGTTGTGTGTGTGTTGGGTGTGTGTGTGTGTGTGCGTGTGCACGTGTGTGTGTGTGTGTGTGTGTTGGGTGTGTGTGTGTGTGCGTGTGCACGTGTGTGTGTGTGTGTGTGTGTGTGTGTGTGTGAGAACAGTTGAATGAGAATAGCCTCCTTTCATGCATTGTACATAATTCTACTCCTTACGTTCTCTCTCAGTAGTGATCTTATTGTCACATGACATCACTAGTGCTGATACGATATGAGCATTTCACGTGCTTAGGGTTAGCTCACCAAGCAACACAGGCCTCATAGCATAGCCACGATATGAGATATCGTACGTCACATGTCGCAGTGTTTTATGTCACGATATGTCGCCTGTCATGACATAGTATTGGGCGCAAATACGCAGCGTGAAGCCAGCTCACTGAGCACAATAAACTGCTAGCTGAGATATCAAGACAACCGTTCAATGGCCTCGCTGAAATCTGTCCAAATTAACTGCCCATTTTCAGGCTACTGTGAATCATTCTTGACTGTTCACAGCTACCGTCGATCGCCATGCAGCGCGTTCCAACATCACGAGGTCTAAGGTGGTCGGCTGAATTGATTCAAATGTGCATGCCGCAACATTGAGTAAACAATGTCGTATCGTATCGCTGTTTTTTGCATGTCGCGACTATCGTGGCAGCACTAGACATCACATGATCACTCACCAGTGGACCCTCTCCCGCTGTCAGCCTGAGAGGTCCGCTTAACTTCGATGTAGCTCCCGTCAGCCTCTTCAGCCGAAGGATTGGGCACATAGCGTGGTGCAGATGTGGTACAGAGTTCGTATTCCTCCTGGTCCGATTCCGGATCTACCTCCTTGAGCACTGGCCCCAGGATGTCCAGCTTGTTTGGGGGGCTGGGGGGCAGCAGGCCTTTCAATGAGGACTGCAGGGAGCTGTCAAGTGGTGACCCAAGTGTGTGGGATCCGAAAGACTGCGACATGTTAGAGCCGGGAGACCCGAAGCTGGAGCCTGACATTTCAAATCTGTGGGTGTGTGTGTGTGCGTGTGTGTGTGTGTGTGTGTGAGGGTGTATGTGCGTGTGTGTGTGGGAGGGTGTGTGTGTGTGTGTGTGAGGGTGTATGTGCGTGTGTGTGTGGGAGGGTGTGTGTGTGTGTGTGTGAGGGTGTATGTGCGTGTGTGTGTGGGAGTGTGTGTGTGTGTGTGTGTGTGTGTGTGTGTGTGTGTGTGAGGGTGTATGTGCATGTGTGTGTGGGAGGGTGTGTGTGTGTGTGTGTGTGTGTGTGTGTGTGTGTGTGTGTGTGTGTGTGTGTGTGAGGGTGTGTGTGTGTGTGTGTGTGTGTGTGTGATAGCAATTGTCATATTACTGTGCAGTAATAGTGGTGCTATAGCATGACATCACCATTACATCATACTCTTGGTTTGAGTAGAGTGCAACGGATACTATGCAAGACTATATTATACATGATTACATAAGTTGGTAGCCTACACGATGTCATCAGTATACGTAATGACATCAGTCAGTGTATCACCTGCTCTCCCTAATCGGGTGCATCTCCAAGTAGCCATTGTCATCTTCACCGGAGCTCTCAGAGCTGCTGATGTCCTTCTCCAGTAAATACCGGTCGTCGCTGCTCGAACCTGTAGGACAAGGTGGACAATTCTTCACTGCTCTGACCTACAGGACAGAGTGCAGCTCAGAGCAATAAGGAGGGAAGTTGGTACATTACAGAAGAGAAGACAACGTGGAGGTCATGCGAGATGGAGCAGGGAATCAGGTTTGGTTTGCTCCATCTCGCATGACCTCCACAGGAAATCAACATTTTTGTGCATTGTGGAGTCCAGAGATCAGTGCACACACTCACACACATACAGACAATGTGAACAGTGTTTACAGTCACAGTGATGTCATTATGACATCACTGCCCCAGTGCTCACTGTAATGTCGCTGTGAAGTTTCCTCTATGCTTTCTGCACTGTCGATTTTCTCCAACTTCCGGCGAAATGTCGCATGGTACTTCATCTGCAATACATCTGAGTCCTGTCGGGCGAGGCGAGGCTGTGACATCCCATACTTGAGGAGGTAGAATCCTGCTAGCGAGTTGCAGAGTTCGTCCTTGCTACTGACGTCCCCCCCTTCCAGGACCTTAGCTAGTGCTATGGCCTACAGAGGGAGAGGGGAGGGAGGGAGGGGGAGGAGGGAGGAGTGAGGGGAAGGAGGAGTGAGGGGAAGGAGGGAGGGAGGGAGGAAGAGGGAGGGGGGGAAGGAAGGAGGGAGGGGGGGAGAGAGAGGAAGGGTCAGGGAAGCTAAAGGAAGACACATAACTCATATTTGGGGTTGCTATGACTATTACTAGCACTACAAAAGGGTACAATTATTTTAGGCAAACAATCTTGAGTGGTTATTGTATGGTGAATCAGGTGCTCTGAACAGCTTACTTTTGTCTCACTCCACCACATCCATCACCCCCCCCCCCCCCCCCCCCCCCCTACAGCCCAATTCTTTCACCTCTCTCTCCCCCATCCACCTAACCCACCTTCCTGATGGCCAGCATCCAATCGTGTTTCATTCTCTGGTCGTCAGCCGAGATCTCAAACAGTACCCCCGTGTGTCCACATGTGACTCCGAAGCGGTACCGCCGTGTGCCCTTGTCTGGAATACTCTTCACCTGTTTTACTGTTTAGAACCAGCTGACCCTGTGTGTGTGTGTGTGTGTGTGTATGTGTGGGGGGTATTAGAGCTGTTACCAATAACCAATGTATGACTGATGTAGAGATCTCAACACATAATCAGAGAACGCGGTAGCGTTCTCTATTTAGGGATGGCTAAGGAAATTTCGAAATACCATACTGATGCACCAGCAGGAAAACGGCCAAAGAAGCTACTACCCCCCAAACCAAGCATGCAGACAGAATGATACTGCCTAGCAGTTCACAAAAACACTCGCAAACGTACCTGAGAGTACGCGGGAGTCGAGAAATAAGTCGCCGTAAAATTCCGATTTCGTCATCTTCTTTCTTTCTTTCTTTCTTTCTTTCTTCTTCTTCTTTCTCATTGACTAGCATAGCTGGACAACAAAAGCATTTCCTGAGCTAGTTCACTCACAGAACAACATCGCTTTCGTCGTAGTAGCTCCTTTCGGCCCTTTTCACAACATACTGGCAAGAACGGCACTGCTGGCTAGCTACGATTCCCGTGAATTGCTAGCACGAAGCCATTTTGATGCAACCAGAGGTCACGCGTGCCAAATGCGCATGCGCAGTTCACATGCAAACGCACGTTGCATTCTTTTTTACTGCATTTCGGGCTCTTGCTGATCAGCTGAATCCTTGTGAATCCATCATCTGGTGCCTCACTACCGCTGCGAGGAATTTCTACCAACCTGTTCTTGCCAAGATCTATCGTGACTATGCCATCATGGAGGCGTGGCTTTCTTTTCATGACGTCACTACAGTGCAGAACATGTACCAATACTGTGAGTGAGGCTAGAGTTTTGGAATACTCGTGGAAATAGAATGAAGCATCAAAGCCTGCTCAGTGCCCAGCAGAAGGTTCACGTCCATCAAGAGGAATGAGGCAATTAATAAAATCTGACATCAGGCCCAGTACCCCCGTACTCTTACGGTGACGTTGTATGTACCATGACTAAGAAGTTACGCATTTCATGTGCTTGAAAAAGTACACAAACTAGAGGCAAAAATTTTCTTACAAAAATTACGGTATGGCCACCCTGATCGACTCCCGAAAAAGCAGACCAACAAGGAATGCCATTAACCAGCCTCAGTCCCATCCCATCCCTAAATTCTACATTTTTCAATGGGATGGGACTGAGGCTGGTTAATGGCATTCCTTGTTTGTCTGCTTTTTCGGGAGTCGATCGGGGTGGCCATCACGTAATTTTTGTAAGAAAATTTTTTGCCTCTAGTTATTACAAGTAACAGTACCAATAATCGGATAATCGGCAATTATTCGACCTCCATTGATTTGATTCCAGGAGCAATATCACAGCACTAGTGGGTATGGTGTGGTGTGTATGTGTGGTAGCCTCGTCCCCAGGCCTCCACTTTTATCTCGCAGCCGTGGAGAAAAAGATAAAATCTGGGCGGAGGCCTGGGAACGAGGCTATGTGTGAGTGTGTGTGTGTGAGTTAGCCTCGTTCCCAGGCCTCCGCCCAGATCACTCACACATAGCCTCGTTCCTAGGCCTCCGCCCAGATTTTATCTTTTTCTCCACGGCTGCGAGATAAAAGTGGAGGCCTGGGGACGAGGCTACCACACATACACACCACACCATACCCACTAGTGCTGTGATATTGCTCCTGGAATCAAATCAACGGAGGCCTCGCTCTGTCCCTCCATCAAATCAACGGAGCCCTCGCTCTGTCCCTCCATCGGCAGAAACTTGCGTCCTTGTCTCCTGAATCTGACTTCACTTGAGGATAACATTCCTTTCGTTCCTTTCGTTGCAAGTAGCCAGGTGACCAGTGAGCGAGAGCACACCTTCGCCATGTTGGCCCTGAATGGATGTACCTGTAACTTGCGTCCTTGTCTCCTGAATCTGACTTCACTTGAGGATAACATTCCTTTCGTTGCTAGTAGCCAGGTGACCAGTGAGCGAGAGTTAGTGCATGCGCATGCGCATAGCCCTTCATGGACGCCCCCTCACCGTAATGAATACCCCCTCCACTCGAAAAGTGTATACCCTCTTGACAAAACCTCTCATACCGGAAATGTACCCCTTCCTCCTGAAAAGTATACCCCCTCTTAGCAAAAAGTACCCCCTCCTCCTGAAAAGTATACCCCCTCCTCCTGAAAAGTGTACCCCCTCTTCATGCAGCATACCCCCTCCAGATCAAAACCCACACCCATTCGTCATATGCATGAACAGTAATTTTGACACTGATCACCCCTCATAGCCTTATACTTTGCGTCAAATTTTACGAAGGGAAATTGTATCCACGTGTTTTGACTTGTTGCACGGGTAGCCTGGTGTATTTTGCAGAAAGGAAATCACGAAATTTGGGCACGAAACGAAGATTATGAGACAAGTAGCTTCGCTCGCTTCGCTCGCTCAGTTACTTCCCCGCCGTTCGCCTACGTGAGTAATCCGGCGCTGGACAGCTCTCTGTGGAGAGCTGATGCTCCCTGATTGCATTGATCCGCTTCAACTGCATGCTGCTCCCCCTATGGGGTGCCATCTGTGCCAAAAATCAGTCTACCGCTACGTTTATAAATGTGATGCTTACATTTATAAATGTGAGGCCACATTTATAAATGTGAGGCCACATTTATAAATGTGAAAGCTACATTTATAAATGTGAGGCCACATTTATAAATGTGAAGATGCATCTATATGTGGCCTCACTGGGTCATGTGACCATGGGTCATGTGAGTGGTCACATGACCAGCTGCCACTGCACCAGCCAAACTTTGAACATTCAACTCTGGTCTGTTCGCCATGTTCTAAGTCACGAGGCACGTCGTGACGTGAGTGTCTCGCCACGTTCTAAGTCATGACACACATCATGTCGTGACGTGTCTCGTGACTTAGAACATGGCGAACAGACCAGAGTTGAACGTTCAAAGTTTGGCTGGTGCAGTGGCAGCTGGTCATGTGACCACTCACATGACCCATGGTCACATGACCCAGTGTATGTGAGGGAGGCCACATATAGATGCATCTTCACATTTAGCCGTTGCAACCCCGCGTTTGCCCTGCCGTAGCGCAAGCTAATTATTGCAATCCGTTCCAATTAACGCACATGCCACGTGGCAACCACGCTCAGTCGCGATCGCGAGCAATGGCGGCCAAAAGGAAGACACGAAGTTATTACAGCACTTACAACTTTGCCAGCACGGTCTGTTTTGGCATGTAAGCGTCAGTAAATGACGGCGATTACGGCTGTGTGGTCAGAATCTTTGTGGGGCCTTCGTAAGACTGTACTGGCAACCAACGTCGAAGAGAGCGATCGAGCAATGGCGGCCGACGGCACGACAAAAGCGCTTGTATCTCCACCACCAAGGTGAGTTTCAGCACAATTATTATGCATTTGTCTAACTGCATGATAGCGATCACGACGGTGTAGTTAGATTCTTTGTAGGCCTTTCCTGCGAGCTATGAGGTTTGATTATTTACATTAATTACATTAATTACGCGGCACAATTTTTCCCCTACCAGGAGTGTAATGAATGCGCTTGCCTAGAGCATGTTCTTCTTGGATGATCCGGTAGGTTTTTTGTGCTGGTAGCTAAAAATATACACAGATCACCGAATATCTCTTCATATCACGACCTAGCAAATACTGCGTAGTAGTGCCAGAGGGTTGGGTTCAGTTCAGTTCAGTTCAGTTCATTTTGATTTGATAACCCAGGAATGCCGCATCTCCAATACAGAAGGTTTTCATGCAGGTCCTGGGCCCCATTAACGGGGGATGATGGTGATGACATCATCACTGAACTCGCTTGAGTTACCATAAATGGCATTGCTCAAACTTGTTTTTCTGGAAGGGCAAAGGGCAAATTCCTTTTTTCAAGGCGAACCACCCTTCAACAGAAAAACCAAGGGCTTTAGTGGGATTCGAACTCAGGACAGAGCCTGAGTTGCGCACTGGAGACTCTCACTCTACCAGTACACCACCGCGCACCCTTTGTTCCCGTCTACCTCTCGGTAATTTGATGCAAAAGTGCTTGAGCAGTGAGTCTAATTGCTAGGTAGTACCCTGGGGCATTTTACTTTCCTGTTCCAGGAGTTCATTTGGTGTTGTAATGTTGGAATGCAACTTGTTTCAGATTAATATCAGAGAACGCGGTATAGCGTTCTCTATTTAGGGATGGCTAAGGAAATTTCAAAATACCATACTGATGCACCAGCAGGAAAACGGCCAAAGACCCCCAAGCATGCACACAGAATGATACTGCCTAGCAGTTCACAAAAACACTCGCAAACGTACCTGAGAGTACGCGGTATCGGGTAGTCGAGAAACAAGTCGCTGTAAAATTCCGATTTCGTCATCTTTCTTCTTTCTTTCTTTCTTTCTCATTGACTAGCATAGCTGGCTAACAAAAGCATTTCCTGAGCTAGTTCACTCACAGAATAACACCGCCTAATTTCGTCGTAGTAGCTCCTTTCGGCCCTTTTGACTACTGTACATACTATTACACCTCCGCCTAGCTGGGCTCCCAGTCGAGATGTTATCCCACTGCACCAATCCACCACCCCGCGTGACCTCTGGTTGCATCAAAATGGCTTCGTGCTAGCAATTCACGGAATCGTAGCTAGCCAGAAGTGCTGTTCCTGCAGTACCGGGCTTTTGCTTCTGCTGTATGGTTGGTAAAGAGTTATATTCTCAAATACAGAAAGTACATTCATGTGTTCAAACAACACTAGCAATCTCTACTGCATCAGTACCAACACGAATTACAGTTTTACCATCAGTGTTATCATGAGCGTCACCCCCCACCACCATCAGTTCACTGCTCGGGAGCACTGCCACTAGACACAAGGATCGAGCAGTTGGCATGTGGCTGATGACCTCCCAGGAGTTGGATGTTGGGTCGTATCTGTAAACAGCATCAGTATGGCCACTATATCTTGAAACACGCCCACCTACTGCTAGCAGCTGTCCGTTGATGGTGGTACAGGTGGACCGGTGCACTTCCACATCAGCAACTTCCTGCCACACTTGGTGCTGGTCAGCGAGCTTTAGAGCCCTCTTCAGTCGTCCTCCCAGTGATGATGGTTGGCAGGAGTGTAGGAGGTCAGGTAGTGAGCAGGTGAGCACCGACTTTGTCATGTCAATCGTGTCATCCCCCCCCAGCATGTACAGACGGTCTCCACAGATTGTAGCTGATGCCCATTTGAATGGGTGGGGTAGGCTACTGGCTGTAAGCCACTGACCAGTCTCAGTGTTCATCACCTCCACAGTGGCCAGATTGTCTTCGTTGTACCCTGCACCTGTTGTTCCTCCTGCCACGATCAGAGACTTTACACTGCAGACTGCAGCAGTCAACCAGCGTTTGGTTGGCATGGGTGGGAATTCCTTCGACCACTTCCTTTCCCTGTCTTCCCCAGTGAGGCTGAGGAGTGTGTTAGTGGCTTGCCCACCAATGGCAGTGAGCAGGCCATTGACAACTGCTAGACTGAACTGGTCTTGAGGGCACTCAGGGAGGGTGGACCACTGCTGTGTGGGGGAATCATAGGCATGGACAGTTGAAGACCTAGGACCTCTGAAATACGCCACCCTCCCGTCCACCACGGCTGCTCCTCTATACATCTTCTTTGGTGCGCTCCCACTCTTCCTCCACCTCAGATGGATGCTCCTCATTCCACCAGTAGGCTGGTCTCCCTCACCACCCTTCCCTCCGTCTTCCTTCCCTGTCGGCTGAGTGCTGGCCCCACTTGCTACTCTACCACTGGCCTCTTGCTGCTCCAGTTGTTGGATTCGTCTGTCTTTGGTCGTGAGGCTCTCCTGCAGATCTTGGACAACTTTATCTCTCTGCAGGAGGTTTCGCTGAAACTCTGCCATCAATTGCTCACTAGTTTCCAACTGCTGGCTTAGCTCTCGTAGTTGCTTCTCTCTTACCTCAATTGTACGATCTTTCAAAGCCAGTTCGTGTTGAGTCTCCTCCACCATCTCAGTCTGACGCTGAAGCTGTTGGTACTCTCTCACTATGCGGGCATGACGTTGGTGAACGTGTTGGAATTCTTGATCTTTAGATTGCAGCTGATTTTCTGCAGCTTCTATTTGCTGCCTGAGGTTTTGATTTTCCAGCGCTTGCACTTCTTGCTGCCGCTGCAGTTCTTTGATCCGTCTCTCTCTCTCCTCCCTGCCAGTGTCTCGTGCTGGTGTCCTCCTCTCTTGAGCTCGCTGCACACTCTCACCATACTGGGGGGCTAGTTTCAGAGCAGCTAGGCGGCGGCAGAGCTGTTGAGCTGAAGGCCTGTCTTCCTCACCGTAACTCAGACATTCGGTGGCAATGGGTAGGAGGAGGTGTGTGGGGTCGATCAGGTCGATGTGTGATTTACGACGCACAATGTCGAGAACAGGTATTTCAGTTCTACCTGTGGGGGACTGGGGAAAGGGAACAGTTTGTGTGCGCTTTCCTGGATTCGGAAACTGTCGAACCATAATTTGGATACTGAGTACACCGTGTGAGAAGCAGTCGAGCTTGTCTGTGTAGACTGGTGGTTCTTTCAGGGCCTCTGGACTCATGTACACCATGGTACCTGGACACATGGTGAGGGGGGTCATGCAAGGGTTGGTATCAGTGAACTTAGACATACCGAAGTCTGTCACTTTGGCCCTGCTGCCTGCAATCAGGAGGACGTTGTTACTGGAGAGATCACGGTGGATGATGCCGTTTGAGTGGAGGTAGGCGAGGGCCAGGGAAATGTCGTGGCAGAGGCTCACTTGGATGTGGTAGGGGAGTGGTTCCTGGGATTGCTCTAGGAAGTGGGTCAAATTGCCATCGAGCAATTCCATCAATAGCACTGGCAGCCCAGACTCAGGATCCCTGCTCACCCCCAGGTACTGCACGATGTGGGGATGTCTAACTCCACTCAGAAACTCACACTCTTGGTCAAAGCGCTCGACAATCTTTCGTGATCCCGGGTCATTTGTTTCAAACAGCGTGGGGTGGATGATTTTGGCGGCGCATGGCAGCTCATCACAGATGGCTCTGTAGACTGCACCATACGACCCAACACCGAGGCAGGCAGATTTGATGATTTGGACAGTCCGATAGTGAACCAGTCTCTGAGTTTGCAGCTGGCGTGCCATTGGGAGTAGTACGTGGATACCTGTGGGAGTGCAGGGACCGTGACCACCAGGTACCATCTACCATGCACACACTGTGTTCGGCCTCCTTTTGCTTCTAGGTTGTCCCAGTTAGTGCGCTGTAATTTTTGCATTTTGCCCCTATAGCTATACCCCAAAAGCCTGTCCTCCCCACCCTCCTATAGCACACTGATGCGGTCTCACAACAGGTGGCTCACCGAGATGTTTCTGAAGGTTGTTCAAAATGATGTCTTTCCTGATGGTTGAACTAGCTAGCTATTTCCTGATGGTTGAGAATTTCCCAAACGTTGAACAAAGCATGCAGCCCTTATATTCCAGCAACAGGAAGTACAGAACAAGCTCCTGAATGAGCAATGAATATCCTTGGCATACCAACAACTGATGCATTGTGTGATAAGACCAGACCGATCACCGATGCCAACTTCTTAGCCCCACCCCCAAATCAAATTGCAATGTATGGTGGAACAGGATTACGTAATGCGATCCTGTGTTCCTCTATTACTGGCTCTCCTTCTAATGAGCTTATGGGAACATTTGTATTAATTCCGAAGTC
>OZ007518.1:435944-444686 GCA_963931865.1 Axinella damicornis
CATTGCCGGAAGTCACATGATGAAGCTGAAAGTATTATGACAACATTTGGCGCTATGGGCCCTAAAGGGTTAAGGGCTAAGGTTAGGGATGCAACTGCCATGTATGGAAGCAGTAGTAATTGAGTAATAGACAGGAACTTGTGTTATGCGTAATACTCAGTATTAGGACAACTTCATACCAAACACGGACGCTATGAATGATGAGTGTGCTCTGTTACCGTTAGCGACAGTATATTATTACAGGTGTAGGATGGATATAGTGTTGTGTTAGAGCCTGCATTAGTATACTGTACATCTTATGGATGACAATGTATCGCCACCCTCCAGTTGTACCTAGCAGGGCATAAATGAATTTCCCCTTCCAAGGTTCGTTTATACAAGAGGGTGAAAGTTCGAAGGTTCACACAACAGACATTTAGACTTTTCACCCTCCACATGGGGAAAATAAAATCTGATATATCGGATTGGCATCTCTTCTCAGGCGGTCCAGGCATCGCACGTCGATCGACATTCTTTTGGTGTTGTCTTGTTGGGAAGAGCACTCAGTTCCACAACGCGGGGTTGATGGGAAGCTAACATGTGCTGATTATACACATGCAATACCATTCTCAGACTTTCAGTATGGGAATGAGACTGCTGGGGCGTGATACTCAAACTTAAAATGGACAGGTACTACCTACCGAAGGAACACGAAATACACGAACCTTCGAAGCTAGCCTCGTTCCCGTCTCGGGCCTGGGAACAAGGCTACTTCGAAGCTTGCCACATTCGTTTACTTAATTAGCCTAGGAACCCAGCTGAGCTACCACATCCCTGCATCTACTGAGCTACCACACCCCTATATCTACTGAGCTACCACACCCCTATATCTACTGAGCTACCACACCCCTATATCTACTGAGCTACCACACCCCTGTATCTACTGAGCTACCACACCCCTATATCTACTGAGCTACCACACCCCTGTATCTACTGAGCTACCACACCCCTATATCTACTGAGCTACCACACCCCTGTATCTACTGAGCTACCACACCCCTATATCTACTGAGCTACCACACCCCTGTATCTACTGAGCTACCACACCCCTATATCTACTGAGCTACCACACCCCTGTATCTACTGAGCTACCACACCCCTATATCTACTGAGCTACCACACCCCTATATCTACTGAGCTACCACACCCCTATATCTACTGAGCTACCACACCCCTATATCTACTGAGCTACCACACCCCTATATCTACTGAGCTACCACACCCCTGTATCTACTGAGCTACCACACCCCTATATCTACTGAGCTACCACACCCCTGTATCTACTGAGCTACCACACCCCTATATCTACTGAGCTACCACACCCCTATATCTACTGAGCTACCACACCCCTGTATCTACTGAGCTACCACACCCCTATATCTACTGAGCTACCACACCCCTGTATCTACTGAGCTACCACACCCCTATATCTGAGCTACCACACCCCTATATCTACTGAGCTACCACACCTACTTACAGGGACAACTTGCCGAAGCCTAGCCTCGTTCCCAGGCCTCCATGCCCAGCTTTTGTCTCTTACCCCATAACCTTACTGAAACTAAAAGCACTACCCATCTATTATCATGTCTGATCAGCAAACCACAAAAAGGTGAAGATTACATTTTCTTCTACACCCACACATGTTAAAGTGCTGCCAAGGGTTGGTGGTAGCAGTTGGACCACAACACACACACACACACACACAGAGCAAGCATGAATTAACAGCTCTGGAAGGGCAGAGTTGCAGCAAACATAAGCCATACAGCTGAATTAATCAAAGTCAGTATAAAGCAAGAGGGCTAATTAGTGTGATTGCATGTGTGAGTAATGTATGCAAGAGGTAGGATAAAGAGGCAGGGGGAGGGAGGGAGGGAGAGAGGGAGGAAGGGGGAGGGAGGGAGGGAGGGAGGGAGGGAGGGAGGGAGGGAAGGATGGATGGAAGGATGAGCAACCAACCTTCAGCTGTAACTTCTCTCTGGACTTGAAGTACTGCAGTATCGTCCTCCGCAGTACAAACCACCTGCGCTTCCAGCTCTTCACCTTGTGTCCCTTCTTGGTCAGGTAGCCCTTGCGGAGCACTCCGTGGACAATCTCATCCACCATGTCCGCAATCACCTCGCAGGTTAGCGACGTTTCCAGTCTGAGCTTGTCAAAATAGCTCGTGATGGTGTCAAGGTAATCCGGAAATTCCAGCGCCTCTTGTTTATTGTATCCGTACTTCTCGTTCCATGTGTACCCGCAGAGCCCCAGGAGTCGTTTCAGCACCTCATTGACAGTGAACTGCGGCAGGCAGACGGTCAATTTGCGATCCAAAACACAGTTAAAAATAGTCCAGAGACGGTACGTACACTCCGGTGAGAGCCACTTAGGGTACGTGATGTCTCCCTTCCGCTCGGTCGCGTAGTACTGCCAGCAGAGCCTCTGAAGGGACTCCACGTCCACGTTCACTCCAGATGTCTCCAAGATCCTCTTCTCTATCAGCATGGTGAAATCCTCCATGCCAATGGCTCCCTCGTAAAACCTATGCACTTCCAATGTTGGCATGAGGGTGTCTTCCAAGCCAGCCTTCTTTGTCGATTTTGATTTCACCAATGCCGACAAATCTCGACAAAAGGTTTTGATCTTGTGCGACCCAGATGCTGGCAGAATTGCGTGAATGCCGTGCGGGGCTAGAACATACACCGCATGGAGCACACAGTGTCGCGTTAGATTACTGAACTCCAGCTGTCCCGATTCTGTCACAACAACCTCCATGATGGTGATAAATAAATTAAGGTTGATGATTCGTGATAAAAGGTTTATACACCTGCAGAGAAATGAAACAAACGTGTGGATACACCGTTGCTGTAGCGACAGGCGTACTAATGGGTACACAGTGCATGGTGTAGACTAATGGGCTTACTGGAGACTACTGGGGATTACTAGAGATTACTGGAAATTACTGGAGATTACTGGAGATTACTGGAGATTACTAGAGATTACTGGAAATTACCTGGAGATTACTGGAGATTACTGGAGATTACTAATGCTAATGCAGAAGGGTGTTGATCTTTGTTCTCTGCTGCTGCTAGCTTGCTACACGGATTCCATGAGGTTCTACACACTGACTGAACACAACCAGATCAACTGGATTTTTGAACCCAAAGTTGAAACCCTCCGCTATTCCATAACCAAACACCCCTGCAGAGGACTGGTAATTACGTCCCATGGGTCTAGTCCAGTAATTGCGTCCTAGGGATATAAAGGCTAAAATAATTGCCTTGTATCTGGGGGGGGGGGGGGGGCTATGTAGTTACTTTGCTGTCCTAGGGGGAAATTGAAATCTGGTGTACAACAGAGTAGCCCAACAAGGGGGTGACACTCCCATACACGCTGTAGTCAGAGCTGCGACCGGGCTTATCAGCGAATCTTGACCCTGTATACTAAGGAAAGGCTGCAGTCGCTACGCATTCTTCCGTATACTATCGGCGGTCAAGCGGTCAACGGCTGAAATACAGCGCAGTCAAACGGTCAAGAGTCTTTTTGCGATGCGGTCAAGCAGCAAAAATGACGGTCAAGATTTCTTGACCCCGGTCGCAGCTCTGACTACGAGTGTCACCCCTTTGCCCAATTTGCATGGTGATGGTATACAAATGCAACATAACAATTATTTGGGATCAAGTTGAGTTGACGGACCCAGCGAACGTGCGTAGTTAAAGCCTGCACAGGCCTAAGGTCCGTCAACTCAACATGACCGACTATTTAAATACAAAAGCACGGTTTAATTTCGTTTCCAGGTCACTCCAATTACTTGAGACCGAGAAGTGATCAAATTATCAGACACTCTTCCAGTTTCAGGTGACCGTTGCACGCGATATGATGCCGCGTTGGCATGGCTCTCAGGACCATAGCTGCTCTCTGCAGGAGACACGTCATTTGTTTGTGTGCTTGTTTCGATGTTCGTCGAGAGGCTTCGTCTTGTCTTGAGACAAGCCCAGTTAACTGGGCTTGCAGGACGACCCCTCTACAATTCGTTAAACACCCCCACACAAAATGTCCCCCCTCGCGTCATCTAGTAAACAGGACAGATGATCAGTCGCTCACCTCGCTTGCGATCTCTAGATCTCAGCTGTGCCTTGACTTGCAGTGCGCGTGAGGGAACTGATATTAGACTATGAATACTGTTAATACTATGTCATGTGGCTTCATTGCATGCATGGCATCCGAAGAATGTGGTGGGAGGGGCACCATTAATATTGAGCGCACGTGGTTGTATTAAAATCTGGCGGGAAATTGGAGGGAGAGCTGTAGTTGTGTTGGTGATGGAGGCGAGCTCCAGGCGCTATGCCCACGGCGAGGGCATCACTCATCTCTGCTATGACGCAAAGAGGTATGCTACGAGAAAGGTTCACATGTGGAAATTCTGAGTTCATGTATAATTGGTAGCGTACTACCAGAGAACCAGACTAGGTTAGCATGCTACATGCATTTTTGCTAGTGTTGTCTGTATCTCCAGCTCAGTAGTGTGTACACCTACCCCTTGCATTGCCTTGTCTTGTTTCCAGAGGGAGGTCTGGGAACGAGACTAACCTACACTCACCTACACCACATGCCCACCTAGTCTAGCGGGCTAGCCCCTCGTATTTTCCCCAGCACGGATCGACTCACGTGACCGCACGGGCATACTGAAAGCGATCGCGCGCTGGAGAAAGCGAAGGGCTAGCTTGTTAGACTAATGCCCACCCACCTACTCCACACACACCCACCTACATCACCCACCCACCCACCCACCTACACCACACCCACCTACACACGCATACCCACACCACACACACTCAGGCGGCTAGTCACTTGTGGACATGACTGCGATGTCCGACTGTTTGCTGGCATTGAGGATGATGACTGCAGCGAATTCAGCGTCTCCTCAGACAAAATCTCAGCGCTGGCATGCTACCAAAGGAATGGGAAGGATCTTGTTGCCATAGCAACTGATGACAACACTGTCCAAGTCTACACCAGTGATGTAAGTGTTCCATGTTATGCTATTCTCGGCCCCAGACCTACCCCATGTTTATTATTCGTTGGTAAAATGTGCGGAAATGAAGAGCCTGCGAAAAATGTGGAGCATTCATCATGAGAGTGATGTTCGTTGGACGTAGGGGGGATGAGGTCTGACTGAAAATAAATTTAATCACTGGTCAAGCGGAATTCCTGACTAGCAGTGGAGAGGCTCCCTCCCCCTTTCTCCTCCCTCCTTTCCTCCCTCCTCTCCCTCCTCCCTCTCCTCCCTCTCCTCCCTCTCCTCCCTCCTCTCCCTCATCCCTCCTCTCCTTCCTCCTCCCTCCTCTCCCTCCTCCCTCTCCCTCCTTCTCCCTCCTCTCCTTCTCCTCCCCCCCTCCCTCCTCCCTCTCCCTCCTCCCTCTCCCTCCTCCCTCTCCCTCATCCCTCTCCCTTCTCCCTCTCCCTCCTCCCTCTCCCTCATCCCTCTCTCTTCTCCTTCTCCCTCCTCCTTCTCCCTCCTCCTTCTCCCTCCCTTGACGCACTCAACACACACACAGGGCTCTCCTGAAGGTCTTTTGCTGCGGTTCACGGCCCCTGTCAACTTCCTTGCTGTCAACGGCAACCACTCACTCCTGGCAGCTGGGTCCAGCGAGTTCAGCATCAAGGTCGTGGAACTGGGAGACCCAGCGAAAGTGGTCACACTCCGTGGACATGAAGCACCAGTACTGTGCGTGAACTTTGACCCCAAGGGGAGAGATTTTCTGGTATGCCTACTTTCCTTATTAGGCTTGTTGGATCATGTGACTTCCGCATTAGTGAGTGAGCTAGGCTGTACAATGCTAATAAAATGTATTGCTGGACATGCTGCATGTCTGAGTGGGTGTGGTCAGAGGTGGTCACATGACTTCCTGTAGCAACAAAGACATAGGAAGTGTGTTGTGCTGACTCATGTCATGTCTTTGTGCAGGCGTCGTCCTGCTGCGATGGGACAGTAAAGATCTGGTCACTTCGGACAAACGTGAGGACAACTCTTACAGTTTGAGCCAGTGATTCGCAGTGACTTCCTTGTGATTAGTGGAGACTTCCTCTTGTATACTCTTGCACAACTCAGTAATCTTTTCCTCCTCCTGTAGGAGTGTGTGAAGACTCTTCCGTTGCTTCAGAAGAGCAACGACGTCAGTCTTGCCAAGTCACTCTGCCACCTCTCCTGGCAACCCCAGAACGGAAAGGTGCTGAACCCTGTATTCCAACACTGTCTGATAGTCGTTATATTCCTCCTGCCTCATTCCAATGCCATTCCCACCGCCAGTATTTCCTCCTGCCTTGTTCCCATTCCATTCCCACTGCCAGTATTTGATCACTTACAGTGTGCAAATATGGCGGGGGAAGGCCTGGGAGATCTGGTCACGTGCAGTGCCATCAGGTAGAAACATGGTAGACACACTGGGGCGGTGCCAGTATGAAATACGGCTGGGGAAGGCCTGTGAGATCTGGTCACGTGCGATGACATCAGGACAGGGAGTAGACCCACGGTGGTGGTACCCAACCGTATAATATTTCATGTCGATGATTGTCTGCCTTGTGAACCCTCTGACATCCAGCCTACATTTGGACGGACAGTACAAGAAAGGGAGGTATATATATTTGTGTACCAAATTGGCACATTTTGAAAACCATATCTACCAATTATGGCACATTTTGACATGACAATTTTGGGAAACAGCACTCCTGTTCTATAGGATGCACCCATACCTGCCGAAGGACCAATGAATACTGGTATTGGAAGAGAACGTTACACTAGGCATACATGTACGTATCAACAAGATATGAACCTTGGGATTGTGTCATTGTGGTCAGCATAATTATAATGAGCTTTCAAATGATGTCCTTCAAGTGACTGTCAATCCATGGTTTTTCATGATTTTGGGTCAAAATTTAAGCTCCAACAAAATGGATTGAAAACTCCATTCATGCTGATCGAAGTGGTGCAATCCCCAACTTCATATCTCGTTTATACATGTATGCCTAGTCTAACGTTCTCTTCCAAGCCTATTCCCAATACCAATTTTCAGCATGTTAGACAACGGATATACGGAGGCCAAATTAATAATTTCTTATGCTCGGTATCTTGGGCTAGGAAGGAGATATGAAGCTGGGATTTGCACCATTGTGATCAGCATGAATTGAGCGTTCCAATGATGTCCTTCAAGTGATTTTTACTGTTGGTCACATTTTTGCCAAAAATTGCACTCGACCAAAGGCTATAATCCATGGTTTTTCATGATTTTGGGTCAAAATTCAACCTACAGCAAAAATGACATCATTGGAATGCTCCATTCATGCTGATCACAATGGTGCAAATCCCAGCTTCATATCTCATTCCTAGCCCAAGATACCTATCATCGTAATACTTAGCTGGCATAATTCCCTACTTAGTATGTCCGTTGTCTAAAGAAAGACATGCTGTATCCATGCATTTGAATGAGATATGAAGCTGGGTACTGCACCACTGTGATCTGATTCAGCATGAAATGAACCTTCAAGTGATGTGCTAAGTGTGATTTGGTCACATTTTTGCCCAAAATTGCACTCGGCCTAAGGCTATAGTCCATGATTGGGGGTCAAAATGAAAGCTCCATTCATACTGATCGCAATGGTGCAATCCCCAGCTTCATATCTCGTTCATACATGTATGCCTATAGTGTAACATTCTCTTCCAAGCCTACCAATTTTCAGCATGTCCTTCTTTAGACAACAGATATACGGAGGCCAAATTAATAATTCTTATGCTCGGTATCTTGGGCTAGGAAGGAGATATGAAGCTGGGATTTGCACCATTGTGATCAGCATGAATTGAGCTTTCCAATGATGGCCTTCAAGTGATTTTTAATGTTGGTCACATTTTTGCCAAAAATCGCACTCAACCAAAGGCTATAATCCATGGTTTTTCATGATTTTGGGTCAAAATTCAACCTACAGCAAAATTGACATCATTGGAATGCTCCATTCATGTTGATCACAACGGTGCAAATCCCAGCTTCATATCTCCTTCCTAGCCCAAGATACCCAGCACCATAGCTGCATGCCTGTATAGTCTCATTCCCAGACCTTCTACACTGCTAGTTATTGATCACAAATAATATTATATAAAAAAGTATATTTTGTGTACTGTAAGTGATCAAAAACGGAAGGCCTGGGAATGAGGCTATTCATGCCCCCAGGACGCCCTCCACAACAAGTGGCTGTGTAGAACAGGAGCACGGTTTCTGCCAATTAATATGTCAATAATAATGGTTTCCAGTTTTGTCATGTGAACTATCTGAAGAAAGGGCATTGATCATATTCTTTGTCCCGTGTGTGTACCATCTGTCTACCTGATGTCATCGCATGTGACCAGATCTCCCAGGCTTTCCCCCACCATATTTGCATACTGCAAATGACCAAATAATGGCCTGGGAACGAGGCTATGTTGTTAGTCTGTCATCTATTGGCCTGTCAATCTGTCATTCTGTCTGTCTGTCTGTCCATCTGTCCGTCCGCCTGTCTGCCAGGTCGATCTGTCTGTCAGTCTATCAGTTACCGTAGTCGTGCATTATTAAGCACGTGCCCCTATATCCTCACATGAAGTAAATGTGTGCCTAGTAGCGAGATGTGCTTAATTTCGAATGGCATCCTTCGAATAGCAGAGTTTCCGGAAGAATACTTCAGCACTTAATAACAAGT
>OZ007518.1:444886-485348 GCA_963931865.1 Axinella damicornis
GGGATGTGGGTACTCAGGGCTACCGTGATGTCACCGTCCTTTTCGGATACACTCCCAGTCGTCTTCTGTCCGTCCTTGAGTGAGTACCAGGGCCCAACATCTGTCACAGTGGGTGGAGGGAGGGAGGGGCGGAGGAAGGAGAGGGAGGGAGGGAGGGAGGGAGGGAGGGAGGGAGGGAGGGAAGGGAGGGAGGGAGGGAGGGAGGGAGGGAGGAGAGGGATGGAGGGAGGGAGGGACAGAGAGTGGGAGAGAGGGAGGGTGGAAGTGAGGTAGAGGGGGGGAGAGAGGGAAACAGAGGGAAAGAAAGTGGGGGGAGTGAAGGAGGGAGACAGTTCATGCTTGAAAAACATTCATAAAGTGAATTTCCTCTCACCAATCTTCCTGTCCAGGCGGCCGGGTCTCAGCAGAGCTGGGTCGAGTACGTCAGGACGATTGGTTGCCATTATCATCTTCACCTGCCCCAGGCGGTCAAACCCGTCCATTTGGTTCAGCAGCTCCATCAGTGTTCTCTGTATCTCACGGTCCGCCGATGTTCCTTCTGAGAAACGCTTTCCTCCAATAGCATCAATCTCGTCCATGAAGATGATGCAAGGCTGATGGTCCCGGGCAAATGCTGCAGAGGTATTACATCACCATTACATCATACCACTTCACAGCCGATAAGAGTGTTGACAGGTGTTCTTACCAGGAGTAGTGGACTAAAGTATTTACGCCACACCCACTCCCCCCGTCATCACACACATGCTACAAACATTGCAGCGTGTATTACTGCAGCTGTGGCCAAGTGCAGTGTTTCCCCCAAAGGGAGATACGGGGAGATATCATATCATGTGGTTATTGGTGGGAAGCTACTTGTAGTATATTATGCTTTCACTGTACCCTTTGGTATTTGAAGCACGAACAAGCCAAATAGTATACAGTGTATAACCTGTGCAGTAGTTATCGCCATCAACCACTAGCAAATATCGGCAAAATTCATTATCGGTGCGTCACTACTCCCCCCCCCCCCCCCCCCCCCCCCCCATTGTTGTCGATTCTAAAAGCCTCACCTAGTCAAGTATTATTCCAAGGGATTGCAAGGGGAGGAAGTACGGTTTCTTTTAACCACTCCACAAAGGGCAATTCTGGCACAGTGCCTTGGGGTATAGTTGACTCAGGGGAACACAGCTGAAGACCTTTCTTACAGAGATGTGCAAAGTATGGCACAAATAATCCAAGTTCACTAGTGAAATTTACTGACTTACCGAACATTTCCCGAATGAGTCGAGCACTTTCTCCGATGTATTTGTCCACTATCGCACTCGAGACAACCTTCAAGAAGTTAGCATCTAGTTGCTTAGCAACCGCCCGAGCTAGCAGTGTTTTGCCTGTGCCTGTGAGGAAGGAAGATGGGGAGAGAGGAAGAGAGGGAGGAAGAGAGGGAGGAAGAGAGGGAGGAAGGGGGAGGGGGGAAGAAAACAGGAACAGGAGGGAGGAAGGTGAGGGAGAGGGGGGAGGGAGGAAGGTAAGAGAGCGACGGGAGGAAGAGAGGGAGGGAGGGAGGGTGGAGGGAGGGAGGCAGGGAGGGAGGGTGGAAGGGGAGGGATGGAGGGAGGGAGGAAGGAGGGAGGAAGGTGAGGTAGGAAGGTAAGACAGGGACGGGAGGGAGGGAGGGTGGAAGGGAGGGAGGGAGGGAGGGAGGGAGGGATGGAGGGAGGGGGGAGGAAAGGAAGGAAGGGGAGGGAGGAACGGAGAGAGGAGAGGGGGGGGAGGAAGAGAAGGAGGGTGAGAGGGAGGGAGGGAGGGAGGGAGGGAGGGAGGGAGGGAGGGAGGCAGGGAGGGAGGGTGGAAGGGAGGGAGGCAGGGAAGGATGGAGGGAGGGAGGAAGGTGAGGTAGGAAGGTAAGACAGGGACGGGAGGGAGGGAGGGTGGAAAGGAGGGAGGGAGGGATGGAGGGAGGGGGGAGGAAAGGAAGGAAGGGGAGGGAGGAACGGAGAGAGGAGAGGGGGGGAGGAAGAGAAGGAGGGCGAGAGGGAGGGAGGGAGGGAGGGAGGGAGGGAGGGAGGGTTGAAGGGAGGGAGGCAGGGAGGGATGGAGGGAGGGAGGAAGGAGGGAGGAAGGTGAGGTAGGAAGGTAAGACAGGGACGGGAGGGAGGGAGGGTGGAAGGGAGGGAGGGAAGGAGGGATGGAGGGAGGGGGGAGGAAAGGAAGGAAGGGGAGGGAGGAACGGAGAGAGGAGAGGGGGGGAGGAAGAGAAGGAGGGCGAGAGGGAGGGAGGGAGGGAGGGAGGGAGGGAGGGAGGGAGGGAGGGAGGGAGGGTGGAAGGGAGGGAGGCAGGGAGGGATGGAGGGAGGGGGGAGGAAAGGAAGGAAGGGGAGGGAGGGAGGAACGGAGAGAGGAGAGGGGGGAGGAAGAGAAGGAGGGCGAGAGGGAGGGAGGGAGGGAGGGAGGGAGGGAAGGAGGGAGGGAAGGAGGGAGAGAGGGAGGGAGGGAGGGAGGGAAGGAGGGAGAGAGGGAGGGAGGGAGGGAGGGAAGGAGGGAGAGAGGGGGGGGGGGGGGGGGGAGGAAGGCAGGGAGGAAAGGAGGAGGGAGGCTCATACAGTACACTGATCACACGAAGCACCAGAGCAGCTGGTCACCTGGAGGTCCATACAGCAGGCATCCCTTGGGAGGAGTGATCCCGACTCTCTGGAAGAGCTCAGGGTTCATCAGAGGGAGCTCAATCACCTGAAGGGGTGTGGAGGGTGCAGGTGTGTGTGGTGCAGGTGTGTGAGTGCGTGGTGTGTGTTTTGTGTGGTGCATGGTGTGTGTGTGTGTGCATAGTATATGGTGTGTGGTGCATGGATTGTGGTGTGTGTATGGTGTGTGGTGTATGGAGTGTGGTGTGTGGGTGTGTGTGCATGCAAAGATGTGTATGCGTATGGTGCGTGGCGTGCACGGTCACATGTGGGAGTGTGGTGCATGTGGTGCATGTGGTGTGTGGTGAGTGTGGTGCATGTGGTGTGTGGTGTGCGTGGTGAATTGTATGTGGTGTGTGGTGTGTGTGGTGTGTGTGGTGTGTGGCGAGTGTGGTGTGATTTGTGTGTATGTATGTGGATGTGGGTTTGGTAAGTGAAGGTCCTCCCTCCTCCAACCTCTCTGAGCTCTCTGATTTGCTCCGACAGCCCCCCAACGGAGGAGTACCCCACGTCTCCAGGGTCCTCGATGGACATGTTGTACACTAGAGGGTCTACTTCCCGCGGGAGCTGCCGCATGATGGTGAGCGTTGTCATGTCCAGAGACACGCGAGAACCTTGCTTCATTTTCACTTTGTCAACCTGCAGGGAGTGTGAGGGTGTGAGGGTGGAGGGATGTGAGGGTGGAGGGGTGTGAGGGTGTGAGGGTGGAGGGATGAGGGGTGCAAGGGTGGAGGGGTGTGAGGGTGGAGGGTGAGGGTGGAGGGTGTGAGGGTGGAGGGGTGCAAGGGTGGAGGGGTGTGAGGGTGGAGGGATGAGAGGGTGGAGGGGTGTGAGGGTGGAGGGTGTGAGGGTGGAGGGGTGCAAGGGTGGAGGGGTGCAAGGGTGGAGGGGTGTGAGGGTGGAGGGATGAGAGGGTGGAGGGGTGCAAGGGTGCGAGGGTGGAGGAATGAGGGTGGAGGGATGAGGGGAGAGAAAATCTAAGTAGTGCCCGTGCAGCTCGTGATCAGATTTTACAAGTATTGCATACATTGGTACTCAGACCAATCCATGGTCTGGATTCGACCAATAGGGTAGCCACTTGTGTCAACTTTAATGAATGGGGTCAAACGGAATCAATCAATGTACTTCATAACGGGTCAAGTAAAAAATATTCTGACACAAATCACAGGGAGGGGATGGTTGTACTGTATTGTCCTTTGAACCCTGTAAACCAAACAATCAAGAGCTTCAGAAGAGAATGATCCGGATGAGTTATGCCCATCATACACCTTTTCAACAACATTTCTACACACAACATGCAAGAGGCTACCCGGGACTCACCATCCGCCTGCACCCCACTACGTAGCGTGGTCCATTGGATGCCTTCACAATGACTATGAGGGAGGATACGAGTCACCATTATCACTGGCTACTATGACAACATGTGATGATGTCATCTCATCAACTGACCACTCACATTTGTCCTCCGTGAGTTGCCGCAGGACCTCCCCCACAATCTGTCCAACTCCGCTCTGGAGTGACTTGAGGTCTTCTTCCGATTTGTCAAAGTCTTTTGTCAACTCTCGAAGTTCCTCACGCACTGCAAGGGAATGTGTGAGGGTGGGAGGGGGAGGGGGGAGGGGGAAGGGGGGAGGGGAGAGGGGGAATGTGTGAGGGTGGGAGGGGGGAGGGGGACTTCAACAGAGTTACTGAACTATGCTCTGAGACCACAGGCTCCTCCCTCCCCATTTCCCTCACGCACAGCAAGCTGTCCTTACTTTTCTTGAGCTTTGCGTCCAGTTCTCTGTGCTCGATAAGTCGTCTGCGGTATTCCTCAAGCGACTTCTGCCTCCTCTCGTCCTCGCTGGCCATTTTTCCATGTGGGTTAAAGATGACGTCACTACCGCAACAAAAATATTGATGCGGATGTCGGACAAAATTTACAAATATTTGAGGAACTGAGGCGCGGGCCGAATTGCACCAGACAATCATGCATGGAAGGTTAAAAAAATCGACGTGTATATATATTGGTCCGGCAGGAAGTACATACTTTAGGTATAGGTACCGGAAACGCGCGCGCATCTAGAACCGGCCCTGGCCCTAATATACCCTATAACCCATTGCCCTACTTCCTACCGGACCAATATCCACTTCGAAAAACGACATTACAGTGCTAGCTCAGATCTGCACTGCGACATGCTGCATTCATGTCTAGATAGCTGCAATGCATGCAAGCATAATTTGCAGCTGTCTATATAGGCATGCATGCAAGCATAATTTGCAGCTGTCAAGGCATGCATGCAGCGATGCAAGCAGGCATTGCCGGTTGACAGGGTATGCCCCCACGGACTCCTGTGCTAGCTGCAGCCCTCATTTAGGTTCTCTACAAGGATTCAGTTAGGTAGCTAGCTAGCTATAGGCAAAAAGGTTAGATGGCTAAGGAGATATTTATTGCCGAGAGCATTAGCAGTTGTTGTGACATTTGAGACTACGATCCTGACTGTACTGGTATGTCTTCGTTACGGTTTTTGCGGGTTTTGGGCACATGAGTTTCTGGCCAGAGCTGCTCGAATTTTATTCACCACAAGGACAGCGCTAGCGTGAGATTTTCATCTGTTGCTGCATGCTCTAGCAGAAGGTAGCTAGCTAGCTACCACACTCTCATCCGCTGACATTCAAGGTTGAAAATATGAATCTTAGCTGCTGCAAACGGGGCAGCACAGATTCGGGTATCAATACACCTTATTTGGCTAATATGAAACTCCAGGTTTCTGCTATGACAATGACAACCCCTTGCACCCATTGGTGACCATGGTGAATCCCAGGGTTGGATGTACAGTGTCCCAGTTAGCTAATAGCATGGCCTCCCAAGATTCAGGATTTCCCATTGAAGCCCATAGCTACAAATCCAAGAATTTTCCCACGGAATTTTCCTGATATTCCAGAATTTGCATTTTAGCCAAATAAGGTCTATACATCGGTCATCGCATACGTTATTATACTGCACTGTACACTACGGGCATCGGAAACGCTTTGCTTTAGTCAGGCAAGACAGGTTGCTCTATCATAATCATAGCTAGGTTGCACTAAGCAATTCTCTAGAACGTAAAATGTGGAAAAACATTCTTGTAGCCATCTTGGCATGCAAACTGCTCAGTTAAAATACCCCTAATCAGGTTCAGTGAGTTCACACTACGGTCGGAGATCTAGAGCATAGTTTGCCTCATTACTGCACTCTTGCTACAAAGTTTAACTATGAGAAACAGCTAGCCATCATCCCCCTCACTGTTCCGTCAAGCTTCAAAGAGCATTCATCAGAACTGAACAATTGCTAGCAGATGGATGTTTCAAGCTTGATGGAATTGCGAGGGGGATGATGGATTCCATCAAGGTTGAAGGGCATTCATCAGTCAATTCGGAACCAGCTGCCAGGTGTACGCTGTCTAATAATGGACTTCATTGCAAAGGTTTACACTAGATATTCCTGCAGTGGTATGAGAACCAGAGTTGCACGGCGGGTTAGTCAACCTACTGTAAATATTAATTGGCTGCCCATTTTAACCGAGGTTGATCACTATGCAGAGATATATAACCGCTTTCTCAGATTAAGTGCTGCTGATGGTTAACCAGGTCAGAGTTCAGTGCTAATAATCGACCAATTAGCTGTTCCACAACTGACTGCAGGCAATAATATATAGTTACTACCTATGTGAGATCTAGAGATCCTTAGAAAACGAAATGGACGACTTCTCTCAGCCCACTTTGATTGTGACTCTTCAATTAGTATATAGGTATCTGTGCTAAGGCAGGTGGTTGGTAACTACTGTACTGTAGTAGTACATAGCAGCTATATTCCACTCTTGGTCTGTCCCAGTGTACTGTTCTCAGCGTCTACTTCTCTTCATGCACACGACCCTGAATGCATTTGTGAAGTACTTGGTGGTGCTGGGAGCTAGCTGTTGCATGTGTTGGAAGTGCTACCGGAGCTAGCTGTTGCATGTGTTGGAAGTGCTACCGGAGCTAGCTGTTGCATGTGTTGGAAGTGCTACCGGAGCTAGCTGTTGCATGTGTTGGAAGTGCTACCGGAGCTAGCTGTTGCATGTGTTGGAAGTGCTACCGGAGCTAGCTGTTGCATGTGTTGGAAGTGCTACCGGAGCTAGCTGTTGCATGTGTTGGAAGTGCTACCGGAGCTAGCTGTTGCATGTGTTGGAAGTGCTACCGGAGCTAGCTGTTGCATGTGTTGGAAGTGCTACCGGAGCTAGCTGTTGCACGTGTTAGAAGTGCTACCGTCGGCCAATTCAATATAAAAATTAAGTAGGTACATTTGTATACTTCCCCCAATGGAATAAGTAGATACTCTGCACTTAATTTTTGTACATGTAGGGTTTGGTATTCATTGGGGGAATTAGCTATAGCCTCGTCGCTAGGCCACACACGACTATTGCTGCTGCTTCAGTAACTAGGAATACATCTCTCATCTTCAACTAGTGAAGTGTACTAGTCACCAGTTGGTACCCAAGTCGGTTATTGTCCCACAGTGCATTGTCCCATCACAGTGCCGCCTCACTACACATCAGAGCTGGAATCACACTCTCATACGAAAGTTGATGAGGATAAAAATGGGAACTAAAAGACGCTAGCTACTACAAAAAAAATCTAACAGTTGACAATTTATTTCCTTGGTTGGCAGCTAGCAATTCACACTGCACATCAGTATAGCCTATATAGCTAGCTAGCTAAGTAAACTGCCTCTAAACTTCATAACAGCACTAGGTGACTACGATAGCACTAATGTGGCTATAGGCAACCACGCATGACTAAGAATGTGCCCAATCCTACGCATACAGCTGCAGTCAGTTGACGATCTGCTAGGCAGATAGAGACAGAAACAGACAAAGAGCAATCACCATCACCATGGCAACCACAGCGGTCTGTGAGGACGAGGGGGTGGTATAGCGACAGAGTAGCCTGTTGTCAAGGTCGAGGTCATCTCCCCAGATGAACTGAGCATTGCCCCAGTCTACATTGTTCTGACAGATGAGAGGCTGTCCATTAGAGTCCACGTCTGTGCTGACAAGGGAGCTGTTGTCACAGCCAGGGGGGAGGATACCGAACCCCACGTAGTCCTCCTCCCACTGTGTAGCTTGTGCCCACCCACAGTCATCAAACTCTCGATTGGTCCATCCTTCAGGAATGGGCTTACGTCGCCCCCAGCAACCCGTGATGACTGGGAAACTTTCATTCAGAAAGAAGCAGCGAGCATGGGAGGAGTCGACCTGAACCGGGGGAAGGAAGGAGGGTATCAAGGGTTAGATAAGAGCACGTGCATGTGTATGTCTCCCCTAAGCGTGAGCTAAGGCTCCCAAAAGGGGAAAAAAGTGCTCAGGAACTCTGCAAAGCAGTGTCCGACTAGCATAACCAAGTATAGTCAAACTGCATGCGCAATTCCACAAACTCTCCGCATTCGACTACATGCCTTTGTTGTGGACTGCATCTTTTAGCTCCACTAGTGAAATGATACTTTTTGAAGTATGCGTACCACTAGGAACAGTACACATACTTCAAAAGTATCCATTCACCAGTGATTGGAGTGAAAGTGAAACTTTAATGAGTAAACTATGCATGCAATCTGAAAACGTAGCTCTAGGAGTTAAGGGCATTTCTCATCTGTGATAAAATATCAGTGAAAATTAATGATAATTCAATGCAATGCTTCAGAAATTCAATGCAATGCTTCAGAAAATTGTCAACACTATTGCCGTCACTAAGCATGAAAAATCAGTCTATCAAGGCCTTACTGATGGAGCATATGTATACATTTTGCAAAGGGGACGTATACGTACTGAAACACTAGAGCCGTAGCATTCAACTCATGCAAGCATGTCGCACGGACATGCACCCACTAGTTACCGTATACGCTCTTTAACTATTGCATGCGATGTACTCACCACAGGGCTGTGAGCGTAGCACTGCCTCCAATTGACAGGCCCGTAGAGGTAAGTGAAGCACTTCCAGCTGCTGTTAGTGACGATACCGTTGCTGAACACGGCTCGCAACGACCCCCCTCCGATGCACCGCCCAAGCTCCAGGCCGGTGTCGTTCGTGTCAAAGTCAATGGCCTCGATTGCCACTGTCACAGGCTCGCCTGCCGGAACCTGGAACTCCACGTTGAAGGCGTTGTGCGGTACAGTGGCCACAGGGTCAGTGGCCACCAATTCTCCATTGATGTAGAGCTTGGCTTGGTTGTTACAGTAGACGGTTCCCGTCACCGTTTCCATCTGACCGCTGACCGCGGTTACATGCAGCAGCGCGCAGACGAGCAAGATCGCCTCGCCGACCATCTTCGATTGCGTATAGAGCCGGAGATTCAGGGATAAAAGAAATGGATGAATGCGGCGATCAACACTCCTGATGAAGAGTGCATGCGAGAATCCAGCTCGGTTTTATCAAGACGAAGAGAGCGCGCCGCGCGCTCTGAAAATTCCCTGACGTCACGCTAGCTATCAAAGTTCAAAGTTCAAAGTTCATTTCAAGCACGGACCCTGTATAGGGTATGGCTGACACATACATACACACACATACATACATACATGATTGATACATAAACTACAAACAAGGTTCAGGACATGAGCAAATCTGAGTAGTGCAAACTCTGCATACAGATATATGTTCAGCGCATGCGCTTGTATTCTAGATGTCAGCCAGTACTGATAAGCGCTACTGGAATTGATCTTAGTATTTAGAGTAGCCGCCCCAATTATGAGACACATAACCATTACAAGTTAAGGTTACGGGGTACTCGTGCGCGTGCCGTGCGAAATGTATAGGGAAATATATACTTAAGCTCGCTAACCAAAAATCTCTGGTACGAACAGCGTGAGCAACTTGATTCTGGCGGTGGAGGTGCGCTGTCACAAGGTGCAGGGCATGACGGAAGCTTTTACCGATACGCTGTATAGCCGTGCAAAAACAAGCAGTTTAGTTCACCAAAAAGCCGTATTTACCGCTTTTCTCGAGCGAGACAGCAGATAAATTTGCCAGGGATTATGCTATCAAAAAAAGCTTCCGTCATGCCCTGCACCTTGTGACAGCGCACCTCCACTGCCAGAATCAAGTTGCTCACGGTCTTCGTACCAGAGATTTTTGGTTAGCGAGCTTAAGGTTACGATGTACAATTCGATAAACGTTTTTGCTGGTAACTTTGCCGCTTTATATCTCGGGAACTATAACAGATATCAATCCGAAACAAGTTGCATTCCAACATTCCAACACCACATGAAAGAAGTATGAACACCTGGAACAGGAAAGTAAAATGCCTCAAGGCATTTGGACCTAGGCAATTAGACTCACTGTTCAAGCACTTTTGCGCCAAATTACTGAAAGGCGGACGGTAGCCCAACCCTCAAAAATTCTCCAGCACTAGTACACAGTACTTGCTAGGTCGTGACGAAGAGATATTCGGCGATCTGTGTCTACTTTTAGCTACATGTACAAAAACTTACCGGTTCAGCCAAGATGAGCATTCTGTAGGCATGCATAGCCTCCGTTTTATGCCCCAATTTCGTGATATCGCTTCGTGCCGCCCTGCAAAATACATCAGGCTACACGTGCAGCAAGTCAAAATTCATGAGAAACAATTTCCCTTCGTTATATTTGGCGCAAGGTATGAAATACTGTAAGGTCTCATTAGTCTGTTGTTAATTGAGTTTGTACCACGTTTACATGTACCGCTTCCGCTATGAATAACATTATCTCGTTGTTTTATGTAAACAAACTGACAGCTGCCTCCTAATTGTTCATCGGAACCTTAAGTATACATTTCCCTATACATTTCACACGGCACGCGCACGAGTATCCCGTAACCTTAACCAACAAGCTATCAACAGGAAGTGATTGTACTATGGTATAGATTTAAGGTTACGATGAACAAATAGGAGGCAGCTGTCAGTTTGTTTACATAAAACAATGAGATAATGTTATTCATAGCGGAAGCGGTACATGTAAACGCGGTACAAACTCAATTAACAACAGACTAATGAGACCTTACAGTATTTCAAACCTTGCGCCAAATATAACGAAGGGAAATTGTTTCTCATGAATTTTGACTTGCTGCACGTGTAGCCTGATGTATTTTGCAGGGCGGCACGAAGCGATATCACGAAATTGGGGCATAAAACGGAGGCTATGCATGCCTACAGAACGCTCATCTTGGCTGAACCGGTAAGTTTTTGTACATGTAGCTAAAAATATACACAGATCGCCGAATATCTCTTCGTCACGACCTAGCAAGTACTGTGTACTAGTGCTGGAGAATTTCTGAGGGTTGGGCTACGGTCTGCCTCTCAGTAATTTGGCGCAAAAAGCGCTTGAACAGTAAGTCTAATTGCCTAGGTCCAAATGCCTTGAGGCATTTTACTTTCCTGTTCCAGGTGTTTATACTTCTTTCATGTGGTGTTGGAATGTTGGATGCAACTTGTTTCGGATTGATATCTGTTATAGTTCCAGAGATACGAAGCGGCAAAGTTACCAGCAAAAACGCTTATCGAATTGTACATCGTAACCTTAACAAGATAATACACTGTACTAACAATCCATGGTAGGTAGAGTTTCAGTGTTTTCTCTGTACTGCAGTTTCACTGCATTTTTATCACATACGTTAATGAGGCAATTATGAGACAGGGCATGTATTATGAGACACCCCCGTTATTGCTATATATTTCATACTAAAATCATCATTTGGCCAGGTAGCTACACCCTACCAGCATAGAAGATTCTGCTAGAACTATTTGAATGCAAACATGCTTGTTGGTATTCTGGCAGTGGGTTGTTTTATTAGGACAATTGGAACTATACCCATAAATTTCATCACAATTTTATATACTGTCCAAATCATGAATACCAAATGCTTTGCACCATTCATTCTGTCAAACGGTAGAGGATACATTTGACAATGTTCAGGCAAAGTGACGATGTCTATAAATTGTGGTGAAGTATGAAACCCATAATTGGTGCTGTCTCATAATACCTGCACCTACTCTAGTGCATGGTATTCCGGAACCCATGCACACAAGTGAAAGAATTAAGGAATTCTGAATGTATAACAGTAGCATGTGTTGATATAAAGATGTACCCTATTAAAGATAATTAACTAGTGCATGTACGATGCCATAGAGTAAGGATAATATAGACTACGTAGTCTATGTAAAATCAGCATTAGTTGGAAATGAATTCCAGGACAAAAGAGTGCATGCAAAAAAACAGTTGGCGTGAGCAAATGGTTGAAAATACACATCAGACCGGCTGTACTCGGTGAGTGTACTGAGGTGAGGTGGTACAAAAACTGATGAAGGAAGAGAGATGAGATTACATACAATCCCTTAAACATTGTGCGGAGCTTGTGATGTAGTCTCTTTACAAAATGCAGTCCTGCACTGAGTAGTTAAATAACCCATTCCATGCAGTCTGCATGATCGAGCTGGACCTGATGTGTTTGGTGGAATTGCTGACACTTCAGAAAGTTCAGTCATGAATGCAGTGCAGCTGCTACCTATTGCCTCTAAGTTGCTGCAAGCAAGCATCAATGCATAGTTGTTGGTGGGGGATTGATTGGTTGTATATGCAGGACTCAATGTCCTGCAAAGCCAATACAAACAAATAAAAGTGTCTGTTTCGACCCTATTGTTTTACCTCCTGGGTCTCATCAGTTGGCAGGGAGGTTGGTTTACAGTTTGATGTTTTTTTTTGTTTGTTTTTGTTTGGAAGTATCATAGTGTTTGCCGGTTTTGTTGTTTTAATTTTTTTTGATTGGTTTTGGTTGTTTTATTTTTAGTTTGGTTTTGTTGTTTTGCCAGTTTTTTGCTTGCATGTTAGCTATACTTTGTCATTCCATTGTACGTATTTTGAGGGTCAAGCTAAGTGAACTTACAAACCATAGACAAATGATGCAAGCATGCATAAATATGAGCATGTTTTAAAGCATGCATTCAATGCCATATGAACTACAAATACAATTGCAAACTGCATGAAATCAGTGACTCACTGATTATAAGAATGCATTAATTGTGTACAACTCATGCAAGCATACACTCAGAACATGTATATTGTATAGCTATACAACTCATAGCATGCATACAGGGACATGCAGTACACAACTCATGCAGGGACGTGCAGTACACAACTCATGTAGGGACGTGCAGTACACAACTCATGTAGGGACATGCAGTACACGACTCATGCAGGGACGTGCAGTACACAACTCATGCAGGGACAGTATATCGCGTGTTAGCTAAATATGTAATACCCGGACACATATACAGTCATGCAGACAGACATTATTAACCAACTACTTGATCCCGCGTGTGCATAAAAAGTTAAAGCTGCAACTCACAGTTTGGCCTACCGTACCTTGCCGCTGCGTGTCCTTGTTCTGGAGTTGGCCACGCCATGATGGAGTTGTCTCGGGTTGGCGAAGAGAAGCGGTGGCACTGCGGGGTGGCAGGATAACGCGGTACGGGAGAAAGAAGTCACTTGAAGACGTCCTGTGCATCGCACTCGAAACCACCTGATACGCACCAGCACTAGACCCTCACGTTTTCCCGCCAACGTCTTGAAAGCAACTAGCCAATCAGTGTCGTCTCACAAGAGCGCATCATTGTTATCTGAATATGAACCCCGTACCCAGTAACTGTACTGGGAACAGACTCCATCAAATGTCCCAGTTCCGTACCGTTCCGTCCCAGGCTTTAACTCTTTGCACGCGGCAGGCCACTATACTGGCCCTACAGCGATTTTGAACGGTTAGCTTTTAAACACCTGTATGCGTTAGCAACGGTTAGTACGGCAGTTTGGTCTAGTCCGTAGTGCGTATGCGTGGTAATGCGAACATCAGCGGTTCGAATCCGGAATGGCGAACTCTTTCTTTTTTATCTCTCATTTTGGTTTTTCTAACTCATTAATTATTCATAAGTGCATCTCCCGCGTGCAAAGAGTTAAATAGTGAGGACCAAATCTGTTCTCCCGCCCATGCCAGGGGAGCCAAGGGGGATCATCGTGATCGCTCGGAGCTGCAGTGGATGAAACTGTTTGTAAATCCTTTGTGTTTAGCGGCGCGTCCATACCCGTACCTCTTGTGAAGGTGTGATCGTCCGTCACGAGGGGCGCCCCGGCAGGATCTCCATTGAAAAAGCCTATAAGATCTCTATCACTGAAGTCCTAGTACCAACTGGTACCCTGTCCGAGTCGAACAGCCTGCCAGTCGCATCCCTGTTTAGTGCAGGTGAGGAAATTATCTGTTGTGTGTGTATTTAGTACGTATGTTGTCAGCCATTGTTCAGCTACCCTGCACGCTAGTGCTCTAGCAATGGTGATGTTAACATGTCTTCTCACACAACCTTCTCATACCTACCACACACACACACACGCACTCACTACTCGGAACTCTGCCACCTGCATGCTCCATGCACCGAGAACCGTCAATGCAGACGTGAGAATCACTGTCGCCCACCGCACACATCACACACACAAAAAGGAAAAAGGACTACTCCATTCAATATACAAACACGAAAGAGTAAAGCTAGATCGAGATCGAGCGTCAGGACAGACAACGCTATCGGACTTGGTCAGAAGAGAGAGAGAAAAAAAAAAGAAAAACAACAAAACTGATTCTCTTTACCAAGCCATTGTTGTGTTGCCATGGCGACTACAGGGAATGCACTTGCTAGCGTCCAGCCCGTGAACCTGAATGCTCAGGCAGAGGACTGCTACTTCTACTTCTACTCCAAATGCACTAAAGTGAGTGTACAGTGACTTTGCTATTTTGACGGCACGTCATGATGTCTATTACCAAGAGCGCATAAGTAGATCGCCCGCCCGGAGTAAGAGCGTGTAACTTCAATAGGCGCCCGCGGTGCAGGCGGAATACTTGAGTTGTACTAAAAATAGAACATCTGGTTGCACCTGAAGCCGTACGGCGGTAATTGTGAACGCGTTAGCGAAGTGCGAAGATCTAAGTGGCTAGCAATTCGGCTCTGGCTGAGCTTATTTGAACCTATAACCCACCGTGGCGATCGTTGCTGATGTCGACGTCCTCCACCTCCAGCCTCAGGTAAGCACAGCCACACAATAACCGTTGTTGTGACTGTTCGAGTAGACTAGGTAATAGCCTCGTACAGCCTGAGTACGAGGCTAACTAGGTTAGCCTTCAGCACAGCTGTAGAGCGTTCTCTGGTAGCTGTCGCTGTCGCTTCCTGCCGTCACTTGGCTCAAAACTACACAGCTGTGCACAACAACACAGAATAGTGACCATGGCGTCGCCGCCGTAGTCAATTATCACGTGGCGGAAAGAATCACTACAAGAGTGTTAGAACCGCAGTAGCTATTTTTAGTACAACTCGTGTATTTTGCCCGGTTTGGAGTTTGCGGAAGTTACACGCTCTTACTCCGGGCGGGCGATCTACTTATGCGCTCTTGCTATTACCAATGGCGTATTGAGCCGCTGAGGTGGCGGGGCTTGAGTCTTTGCTGCCTCATACCCAAGAAGTATTATGTACATGTATATATGCATGCAAGGCAGCTCATGCCTCCCCTCCACCCCCTCCCCTCCCCCCCCCCCCCCCCCCCCCTCCCCCTCCCTGTTTCTAAATGAAACATGCACATGTTTAACAGGGAGACCGGTGCAAGTTTCGCCACTGCTCGGCTGCCCTGGGCTCAGAGAGTGTGTGTGAGCTATGGGATGCGGGAGGCTGCACTCGCAAGATCTGTGCATTCCGACACAGCGTTGCACAGGTAGGCCCGCTTGGCTGGATCTGTTAGACCAACTACACTTTAGCAAACCTCTCCCCCTCACTTCCTCCTTCCTTCCTCCTCTCTCCTTCCCTCCCCCTCCCTCCCTCCCTCTTCCTTCCCTCGGTCTCTCTCTCTCCTTCTTCCCTTCCTCGCTTCTCCCTCCTCCCCTCCCACCTTCTCCCTCACTCTCCTTGCCCCCCCCCCCCCCCCCCCCCCCCCCCCCCCTCCCTCTGCCCCCTCCCTCCTCACTCATAGCGCCAGCGATCTCATATTCCGTGTTACTGGGAGAACCAAGCTGTCGGATGCCTCAAGCCACACTGCCCCTTCAAACACACCAAGCCCCGCCCAGAACTCCCTGGCACTACTGACAGACTGACCCAGTACAAACAGACAGGTAGGCTGGAGACAGCTGCTATGTGTGCTAAAATAACGTTGTATTATGTGGTCCTTTTGATATGATTGCTGTGTGTGAACTTTGAACTTCTGAAAGTTGTACTGTGATTATACTATAGGCGCTCTAAATTTGGGACGCTATTTCTGCAACTGCGTCAAAATTTCAAATTAATTTTACATCATACATGGCATCCAGTTCTATGAAGTATCCTAGCTTGTCCGTGCTGGTTCCCAGGCCCCCACCCAGCTTGTCCATGCTCATTCCCAGGCCCCCACCCAGCTTGTCCGTGCTCATTCCCAGGTCCCCACCCAGCTTGTCCATGCTCGTTCCCAAGTCCCCACCCAACTTGTCTGTGCTCGTTCCCAAGCCCCCACCCAGCTTGTCTGTGCTCGTTCCCAGGCCCCCACCCAGCTTGTCCGTGCTCGTTCCCAGGCCCCCACCCAACTTGTCTGTGCTCGTTCCCAGGCCCCCACCCAGCTTGTCCGTGCTCGTTCCCAGGCCCCCACCCAACTTGTCTGTGCTCGTTCCCAAGCCCCCACCCAGCTTGTCCGTGCTCGTTCCCAGGCCCCCACCCAGCTTGTCCGTGCTCATTCCCAAGTCCCCACCCAGCTTGTCACTACTCGTTCCCAGGCCCCCACCCAGCTTGTCCGTGCTCGTTCCCAGGCCCCCCACCCAGCTTGTCCGTGCTCGTTCCCAGGCCCCCCACCCAGCTTGTCCGTGCTCGTTCCCAAACCCCACCCAGCTTGTTCATGCTCGTTCCCAAGTCCCCACCCAGCTTGTCACTACTCGTTCCCAGGCCCCCACCCAGCTTGTCCGTGCTTGTTCCCAAGCCCCCACCCAGCTTGTCTGTGCTCGTTTCCAGGCCCCCACCCAGCTTGTCCGTGCTCGTTTCCAGGCCCCCACCCAGCTTGTCCGTGCTCATTCCCCAAGTCCCCACCCAGCTTGTCACTACTCGTTCCCAGGCCCCCACCCAGCTTGTCCGTGCTCATTCCCAGGCCCCCCACCCAGCTTGTCCGTGCTCGTTCCCAGGCCCCCCACCCAGCTTGTCCGTGCTCGTTCCCAAACCCCACCCAGCTTGTTCATGCTCGTTCCCAAGTCCCCACCCAGCTTGTCACTACTCGTTCCCAGGCCCCCACCCAGCTTGTCCGTGCTTGTTCCCAAGCCCCCACCCAGCTTGTCTGTGCTCGTTTCCAGGCCCCCACCCAGCTTGTCCGTGCTCGTTTCCAGGCCCCCACCCAGCTTGTCCGTGCTCATTCCCAAGTCCCCACCCAGCTTGTCACTACTCGTTCCCAGGCCCCCACCCAGCTTGTCCGTGCTCGTTCCCAGGCCCCCACCCAGCATGTCCATGCTCATTCCCAAACCCCACCCAGCTTGTCCATGCTCGTTCCCAAGTCCCCACCCAGCTTGTCACTACTCGTTCCCAGGCCCCCACCCAGCTTGTCCGTGCTTGTTCCCAAGCCCCCACCCAGCTTGTCCGTGCTCGTTCCCAAGCCCCCACCCAGCTTGTCCGTGCTCGTTCCCAGGCCCCCACCCAGCTTGTCCGTGCTCGTTCCCAAGCCCCCACACAGCTTGTCCATGCTGGTTCCCAGGCCCCCACCCAGCTTGTCTGTGCTCATTCCCAGGCCCCCATATGATGTCATGAGCCTGAACTATGATGTCATGACCGTGAGCTACAGTATGATGTCATGGGCGTAACAGAATCAAGAGCTAAAATGCTATGACTTGCGAGTTACTCAAGCAAGTTCACATTCAGAGCTTGGTGTGTAAGAGTTGCAGTTTAGAATTCAGGTACTGTATGGCAATCTCACATGAGTTGTGTAGGGGTAGGCGACTGTGTGTGGGTGCTCTGGAGCTCTGAACAGCAAGGATAGCAAAGCTGCCAGACAACGTATCACTCACACCTTGTTAGAGGGTTGCTGTTATACCACTAGTGGATGTACATTGTACTAGGCCCTCCTCGCTTTACGTGTGCACATCACATCTACACACATGCATTCACATGCTTATAGCATTCGACACTCTGAAAGTGAAATCACTTAATGAAATTCACGAGGAGAAGCTCCACCCGACAATCACCCACGGGTACCAACATCGGACTTATGTTCCCGCAAAGAGGCCAATGTCTTTTGAACTGAGGAGTGTCCTACAAGAGTCAGGGGTCAAAGTTCATCCTAATTCAAATTCAGGTGGCTCAAACGATGCCCAACAAACGTCACCGGCGAAGCCTACCACAGCTGTCATGCGTACTAAAACAATATTCACTGGCAGTCAAGATATGAGCTCTATATTCAGCCCGGAGTACAAGTGCAGTGACTCCAAAGCCAGTATTGAGACTGTGTCCCATGTACGAACCAAGCAAGAGTCGCTCACGGTCCCTAGTTCCGGCAAGGAGGCTCAGAGTGGTAGGTATTCCAAAAGGAGCACACCAGCTGGTGCTCAGGAAAACAGCGCACCTGCTGATCAGCCAACACCTGCTGATCAGCCAACACCTGCTTCAGCAGGTCAGGGAATTCCCAAGTCGGGACAGCCTGGCGGCATAATTGCTTCACATGTGGGTGAAAAGCGACCCCAGGTTGCCATGGAAACCAAGAGGGAACAGCCAGTAGCAAAAAAGGTATGTTCAACCGTGTAAGACTATGGTTGCTATGACCACAAGAACTGATGACTATATATTATTATTCTCTGCTGGTGTACATGTAAGTTATATAATTATGGCACAATTCCATTCTCCGTGTAGCCCAAGGTGTCGCTGGTGAAGGCTCCTGTTGCGAGTGAGGGCCTGGGCTTCCGTGTCAAGACACTGGATGAGATTCGTGCAGAGAAGAGGAAGAGGAAGGAGGAGGAGGGACAGGTGGACAAGGAGACCCAGGATGAGGGTGACTTCAGTACGTCCGTCCGTCAGTGTGCACATCAATTGGTACTATGGCCAGGATTGGTTGTTGGAGATTGTTTATGTAGGGCTGGACAAATGTTCAAATTTGACCAGTCTTTCAATGGGGGGGGGGGGGGGGGGGGTTGGGCAGTGCCCCCTCCCGCCCCCCATACTTACCTTTGATGGTTGATCTAATGAACAGACCTACCGGATGTTCAAACATTCTCCCCAGGCCTGGTTACATGTCTGATTAGTCCACTGATTAGTTGAGGTGATGGAGTGAGCCAACATTTGTTGATTCCAATTTTGTTGTGGACTTAATGTCTCCAGGTACACCTACCAGTAGTGCACCCACAAAGTCCGCTCTGCTCCCGACCAGCAGTGCACCCACAAAGTCCGCTCTGCTCCCGACCAACAGTGCACCCACAAAGTTCGCTCTGCTCCCGACCAGCAGTGCACCCACAAAGTCCGCTCTGCTCCCGACCAGCAGTGCACCCACAAAGTCCGCTCAGCTCCCAACCAGCAGTGCACCCACAAAGTCCGCTCAGCTCCCGACTGCCACCACCACTGCTGGTGCCCAGCCTTGCACGCGCACAGACGATGAAGACCAACCACAGCCGACGAGAAAGAAAATTGTTCTCATGCGGAAGAAATCTCAACCCCAAACCAGTGTACCCGTGTCGGTCACAGAGCGTGGCCAGGGTCAGAGTCTAGAAGCTGTCGCAGGGAAGGTGCTTGTGGAGGCCATTAGTGGAGGGAGTGGTGAAGCCTCGATGGTTCATTACGATGCTACAGTGCAGGTGGGAAGGATGGTTGAGGGCGCTCCGGAGGTGAAGAGGATGAAGCTCTCCAGGCCTTCGAAGGAAGGAGCGGTTGCGTCTAGAACTAGTGGGAATGCTAGGAATCCATCATCAGGTTTGAACCAGCGTACACACAGTGAACCACCTCCGAACGTTGATACCACGTGCATTGAGAGCTCTGTACCACTGGAAGAGAGAGAGAAGACATCTGGACAGGAAGCAAGTGTGAAGACATCCCGACAGTTGACGTCTGGACAGGAAGGACGTGTGAAGACATCTGGACAGGGGACGTCTGGACAGGAAGCAAGTGTGAAGAGATCCGGACAGGGGACATCTGGACAGGGGACATCTGGACAGGGCCATAGTTTGAGTGCAATGACAGTTGAGGATGGCTCTCATGAAGATCTTAGGAACAAACATGTCAATAAAATGACAGGTCATGTTCGACCTCTGGAATTGCCTGCAGGCCTGAGTGAGAGGAAGGAGTCGATTGAAAGTGAGTTGGAGGGCCTCCTCTCCCCGGCAGTAGAGGATGGGAAGGAGGACGAGGGGAGGAGAGTTGTCGGGAGCAAGAGGCAGAGTATTGCAGAGATGAAGGCAGAAATGTACGTACCCTTGCTAGTGGTGTTGAGCGTGGTTTATGAGCTGGTATATCTCATGTATAGTAATGTATGCCGTTCATACCCCCCATACCACACACACACATACACACACACACACACACTCACACACACACACACACACACACACACACACACACACACCATGTGCACATGCGCGCACACACACACACACATGCATACACTGTACATGCGCACACACGCACACACACAAACATACACACACACTCACAAACATGCACACACACACACACACACACACACACACACACACACACACATGCACACACAACACACACATACACATGTGCACACACAAATAGCCAGTCAGAGTTGAAGCGCCAGGAGTCAGAGCTGCACGGTGAGACGCTGGATGCTGAGCTGGAGCTGTTTGAGCAGGAGTTGATGGAGGGGGGAGACGTGATGCTGGACAGCAGGACAGATGATGACCTGATGTTAGAAATGGAAGAATTCTTGTAGCAAGTCTCATTTCTTTTATATGTTCACAATTTGACTTTGCTGCTAATTGTCCACTTCTCTTGTAATATAATGGTTGGCACACTCCTTCGTCAGTGGTATTTGTCCAATACGCTCTCCCATCATTCTGGGGTTAAATGCCGGCTGTGTAGCCGGGTGTGTAGCTGGCTGTGTAGCTGGGTGTGTAGCCAGCTGTGTAGCTGGCTGTGTAGCCGGCTGTGTAACTGGCTGTGTAGCTGGCTGTGTAGCTGGCTGTGTAGCCGGCTGTGTAACTGGCTGTGTAGCCGGCTGTGTAGCTGGGTGTGTAGCTGGCTGTGTAGCCGGCTGTGTAACTGGCTGTGTAGCCGGCTGTGTAGCCGGGTGTGTAACTGGCTGTGTAGCTGGCTGTGTAGCCGGCTGTGTAGCTGGCTGTGTAGCTGGCTGTGTAGCAGGGTGTGTAGCAGGGTGTGTAGCTGGCTGTGTAGCCGGCTGTGTAGCTGGCTGTGTAGCAGGGTGTGTAGCAGGGTGTGTAGCCGGCTGTGTAGCTGGGTGTGTAGCCGGCTGTGTAGCTGGGTGTGTAGGCGGGTGTGTAGCTGGGTGTGTGATGTCCACATGGAGTCCTGTCTCTCCTGTGCATGGACTCAATGTGTGGGTTAGTAGGCAATTTCCGTCCTGTTAACTGTCCAGTGCAGGCTGCAGCTTTTATGGCATAGATCAGTTTTGGTGCAAACATTTTGGAACTCACAAGTGATAGGAAAGGCTGAGTCACTGGGCATAATTACCTGTTCATTCAAGTAGATTTCTCTAGCAGGTGGTTGCTTTCAATACAATTATATGTGAGTCAATCCATGCTGGGGAAAATTCGAGGCTTTCACCATTGATCCTGAGGGCTCTCCTGACCACGACGATGCCCTCACATGTGCATGCTCTCCTCAAGAGGGAGGGAGACTCAGAGGAGTAGCTTGCTAGACTACTGTGCACCTCCTGTTGCTGCTAATCTGGTATACTATGCTCCCTAATGACTGTACCAATCATGTATATAAATGTCATGTATTTTGTGCAGTAAAGGAAGTTAACATTTTCGGTGGTTGTTTTGAACTGTACAATCATAGTCCTTAATTAATTACGTTAACGCACTCTTGTGAAGAAACAAACTTGTTATATGCATGTGTTATATATCGGAAGTGTGCATGCACGTCCAGGAACAATTTAAAATTGTTAGCCTCTTTAAATCCCCGGCCTGCAAGGTAAAGCAAGAAATTGCGGCGAGATATCTCATCCAGAAAGTCTATTATACCTACTATGCTCAAAATAATGCCTACTGGTCACCAGGGTACACTAATCGAGGGAGTGGTTGATGGCACTGTGGGTGATCGAGTTGTACGTTTTTGTGCTACTATACATGGGAACTGCAGCATACACGGCATTGGGGCCATGCAGGGGCAGTAAACACCATTTTACTCTCATCTGCAGAGCTAGAGGTGGTGCATGGAAGAGGATCAGGGGCTGAACTCCCCTCAACTTTAGGCTGAGGTGATGCCCTTCACACCCTTTAGCACTAATGAGCAAAAAACAGTAAACATAGGGCAGTGTCTGACTAAACAACTGTGTATTTTGACGAATGCTTATTGCAAATCGCCTCCCAAAGAGCTCCACTCTCTCCCTGCAAACACCCTGGACTGGTTTCGACTCTCATTTATATAGCGGTGGGTCATCATCAGCAGGCACCGCTCTTGAACTAGCAGGCTGTGAGAGGCGAGGTCAAGAATGCAAACCTGAGAATTCAAAACACAAACCCTAGCGCGATAGGCGCACTTCGAAGCTTCATCAGCTACGCCCACTATATACATTCCGCGCACGCGCGTACACTCAACGGATCACAAAGGTCAGAGTGCAAAATATTATTAAAACAAACCTCGTTCCCGGTCAACTACTGTGACCTGGGAACGAGACAGTGCAACAAAATGTCAATCCACTATAGTAGCTATGTCGACGAGAGTAGTGAGTGTGTGCTGATCGTATCCTCCTGAAACCAGGAATTCACCGCTCGGTAGTAGAGTAACTGAGCAATAGTATCGTGGTGTAGGTATCACCCCAACCTTGGTCCATGCGTCTGTTTCCGGGTGATAGAGATGGATGGCTGTGCTGACAGTGTTGTCATGGCGACCCCCCACGGTCAGTAGTGATCCGTGGAGGGCAATGGCGGTAGAGGCTCTCAGCGGTGCGTCACGAAGACGACGCCATTGTGCGGGTGTCGTGTTAGTGGTGGACATGGTAACAGTTTGTGGGGTGGTACAGAGTTCAGGGAGGGAGGTATACATGACTTGTTTACTGGCAGTGATGACGTACCAGTTGTCGTGTAAGATGGCTGACGTCTTGAGTTGACACGGTACGGGTAGCTGTGTGGCGGTCAGCCATTGCTCACTAGCCCCAACGTTCAGTACCTCCACTGTGGCTAGCTCCCTGTAGCCATCACCCCCACCTGCCGCCAGTAGGTAGTTGTTGTAGGTGGCTACTTCTGGGAAGCTACGAGGTGTAATCATGGGTGGGTATGGCTGCGTCCATTGCTGTGAGGACGGATCCCACACTCCGAGCTTGTTGGTCGCCTTGTGAGTGTGTCTGTCCACACCGCCCACCAGTGTGAGGTGGCGGCCATTGATGAGGGACATGCCAAACAAGTAGTATTGATATTCTGGTAGCTTGCTCCAGCAGTCAGTGGTGCACTCGTACTGTAGTACAGTACACCTCTCACTGATACTGCCACTGACACTGCCACTGCCACTGCCACTGCCTCCTCCCACGTAGAGAGTGGTGTGGAGTTGGACTGTCTTTGGGTAATACATTCCCCACAACATGTCTCCTCCCTTACGCCACCTCAATTTGAGAGGTGTTTGTAGCTCCCTCTGGGGGTGCGTCTGGAATACAGAGGAATTTACCACTCGTAATGGGTGTCGTAAATTGGGTGTTTAATAGAAATTTATCAGCCAGCGAGTACTTTCACTTTTAGGGCAGCATTTTGTAATTAATGTGGGGCATGTAATAGCTACAGGCATTAATTATGTAGAGGCATAGATTATATACACACAGAAATCCTGTGCCTATATTTTCTATGGTAATACCAAGAGTGTATTGAACCACAGTGGGGAGAGGGGTAATTACAGGCAGCAGAATACTGTTCAAATGGAGTTCTACTGGCACCAATAAATCAACTTGAGCATTCCGCCATGTCTGTATTGAACTGTCGCATGCTCTCGCCACCTCCAGCAGGTTCATACACTCTTGGTAACAGTCAGACCATGCCTACCAGGGCTTTATTGTGAGTAAAGAGCAGAGCTCATCAATAAAGGACACCAGTAGGTGTGGTCTGAGGTAGTGTTGATAGTATGAGTTCCCAGGATAGTTGGTTGTAGCTCCAAATAGTGTAGCATTCACAACATTTCTAAGTAGTTGCTTAGTTGTAAAATTGCCATACTAAATGACTGTCAAAAAAGCATTTTTAGAAAAAACTAACTTCAAGTGCAAAAATTATTAAAGCAACATTCTGAGCTAGGTCTCAATTTATGCAGGCACAGCACGTACTGAACAGCTTGTTGTGGCAGCTGTACATGGAGCCATCCAACCAGCTAGGACTGCATACTAACAAAACTTTGGACTCACCTTTTCTTTTCCTAGCAAATAGCTCTCAGGCAATTTTTCAGTCCTAATACTAACATTAAAGCTACACAAGTCTGAACAGGTAGCCACAGCTACTGACAACACAGCTAAAACAGCTAAGAGCTCTTCTTCGCAAACTAAACTCAATAGTTACAGCTGCATACTTGCGCCCTGTACTGCGCATGCGCTGCGCAGCTGCTGAGCTGCGCGCGCGTGCGCTCTAGCTAGGCCGGCCAAGCATGCAAGAATCGCTGCGAGGAGTAGCTATAACGACCCGAAGTTGCTGGCAAGACAACAGTGGGGCTGCGGCATGATTAATTATCCTATCGTGACTGTGGCGAACGAACTTCACTTCCTAAAAGGCACGTCTCCATGCAGTTCACGACTAGCCTCTTTCCCAGGCCTTCCACACCCAGTCCAGTTTTTGATCGCTTACAGTATGCTGTAAGCGATCAAAAACTGGAGGTGTGGAAGGCCATGCTGTAAGCGATCAAAAACTGGAGGTGTGGAAGGCCTGGGAACGAGGCTAGTTCACGACCGCCGTGCATGGTGGATTATTCGTGTTTTAGAAGAACGATCTAGCTATAGCTAGCTCTGCCCGCAACTGAGACCCGAAACGCTGTCATATTGGCAAAGGGACTTCATCCCTCATGCAGAATCTTGCTGGGGTTTTTCCAGAGGTGGGTACCCTAACATCCAAGTTCACCGACCACCAGAGCACCCATGCATGACGACACAGCCAAACTTCACTAACCTCAAGTTTGGCTGGTTTGGAGATCTGGCTACCAGCGTTGTTTTTAACAACACACCGGTACTGCCCTTCATCAGAGTTCTGCACACTGGGAATAGTTACTTCAGCACCACCCGACCCATCCACATCGCAAGGTTGCCACTCCTTGCTCCCAGCTCGCTTCCACTGCCACTGGAAATTCAGAGGCTCCGTTCCAGTGGCGTGGACAGTGAATGACACAGGTTGGCCTGGACGGACATCTATCAGGCTTTCAGGATGATCATTGATCCTTGGAGGCTCATCTACAGCAATACAGTAATTACCATATGATAGCATTTGTGTCTTAAGCAGCATGGACATTACCTAAATTAATTGTAAAGCACTTTAATTAAACGGCATCTTACCAAGTTGCATGTGTAGCATCTTAAAAAATGTCTGCATGGCCTCCACCCCCTGAACTGCAGCCTCCCTCTCTGACTCTGCTCGCTGCTTCTGGTGCTCAGCGTCCTGCAACCTGTGCTCTAGTTCGGCAATCTGAGCTGTCAGCGTAATGGACTCTAACAGCTGTTCCGGAGTACTGGAGGCTTGTTGGTAGGTCTGGAGTTCACGCTCAACTTGTGCTGCTCTAGCTTCCTTCTTCTGTAGAGCAGTTGATAGAGTTTCAACTGCTTCAGTGAGTTGGTGAATGTTCAGGTTGCAGGCTTCAATCTGTCGTGACTTGCTCTCTGACTCTACTGTCATACCAACCAGCTGTTGCTAGAGAGAATATTATTTAGAACATGATAAAGCGAACGAAAATCTGCAAGTCAATTGTCCACATGGTTGCTAGCGCCATAATATACACTACTGATTCACAAACCTGCATTTCCTCTTTGTCAGCGGCTAAGAGCTGGATAAGCTTGCTGAGTTGCTCCATTCCAATGTCGTAGCAAGAGGTCAGCTTCTCGTATTCTTGCTGTATATTTTGCACTTCTTCGTGTTTCATTTTCAGGTCTGCACGAGCTTGTGACAGTTCCTCTTGTCGTGTTCGGGATTCTTGGTGGGCAGACTCGAGGTCAGACTCCTTCCTCTTTAATTCCTTCTCCAAGTTTTCAGCATCCTCCAGATTTCTCTGGATCTTCTCTTCTAGCAAGGTGGTGATAACCTCATCTTTTTCCCTACTTTCAGACATCAGTTGGGACAGCAGCTGGCACTCCCGCTGTTTGGACTGCAGCTCAATTTCAATAACCCTCTTCTCTTGCACAATCTTTTGTACTCTTGTACGCAGCTTTTCAAGATGACTCATGATCTGGTGAACGTTTTCATCCACTGCTATTTTTGACTTTCGTGTCCGCGTCAACCGTTCGTTACTATCTGTCAGCCTTCTGCGGTCTTGTTCACGGTTACCTGTGTGCTTCTGTACTTCTTGGAGTAGCATGGACCCAGTTGCCTTCAGTTCAAGAAAGATATCATGAAACATGTTACATATACAGGTACTGATTCATCCATACTTACCTCCCCTTGTTGAGGGATGCTTGTCAACTGTTCCAGTGGTTCATAATCTGGCAACTTGGAAAGAGCCCATTGAATTCCTGAATAAGGTTAAACACAATTAATATCATTGTAGCTATGGATCATAATTCTATCCAACTTACCGTGCTTTTGTGCCAGCTCAGAAGCATGACGTCTCATCCCTATTTCCACCAATGCATGGACCACAGGGGACCAGGTGGGAGTCACCTTGTTCTGCCACTCATCAAGCATCTTGATGCGGCAATCCGCAATGGTCTGACACTCTTTTTCAATCTCCTTCAATCTTGGCATTTTAATCCCAAGGTAGAGGCCAAAGGGTATCCAATCATAGACATCATGAAGCTCCCTCACAAGGTCAACTAGTTCAGGAACTGGGCACGGGAAACATATACAGTTGAATAAATATAGTTCGGGATTTTGCCTACAAATACTGCTACTAGGATTGCACATACCAACGTTAACAGTGAGGCTAGCTCGCTGTGAGATTTCACTTCCAGCAGAGTTGGAGACCACACACCGATAGTCACCAGCGTTGCATGCCTGGACACCAGTGAGCTTCAGTCCACCTTCCACCTCTTGGAATGTGGTACCATCACTGGACAGATCTTGCCACTCATGCTGCTCACCCTCCGTCCCAGCTGGTTTCCACTGCCACTTGTAGGTCAGAGGCTCGGTTCCAGTGGCTCGAACCAAATGTGTTATTGATCTTCCTGGTAGAACGTCATTCTGGCTCATCGGGTGCAAGGTGATATGGGGAGGCTGAGCTGCATGAATGAAAGCAATGTGTAGTGCTTGTACTTGAGACCAAATAGTGTAACATGTTCTGATTGCATGATAAGGTTGCTATCTCGCAGTCTATTGTGGTTGAACTGACTAGCCTTGCATCATCCAATTCCTACTCCAGTTTTTACAGTGTGACAAACAGATATATATAGCCTGATGACAAGGTTGGGAATTGAGCACAATGACCTCAAAAACCAAGAGGGTCTGTAGCCATCATGTCAATCCAACACTGCCGCTTTCAACCCATTTCAGCTACGACTTGAAATTCTGAATGAGTAATTGCCATTGAGCAAGCATGTTACATAGACCTAGTCAGAGAAATTTAGTTTCCATGATGTCATTTGCAATCAACGGTTCTGATTCGCTAGGTCAACATTCCAACCTGGGGACAACTTGAACTGGTTCCGAGACTAACGTAGACCCTGTTAGGAAATTGAATATCGGTTTACACACTAGTTCATACCTTCCTCCTGGTACAGGGAAGAAAACTCAAACAGCTTGCTGCTCTTCCAGTGGGCCAGAAGGTCGGAGTGATTCTCCATCGTCATGAGATGGAGCTCCGCTCCCTTGGATTTTAGCTGATTGGGAGAGACCAGAAACAATTCTGGCTGGACTTCGATGGTGAATGGTGGTGATTCTGGTACGCCACAATGAATGCTCTTTAGATTACGTGGCAGCAGATAGTGGAGCTGTGTCTCCAGGGCAGACTTCACCTCTCCCATCGCAAGGAGGAATTTTCTCAAACATGACTCGGAGGTGAACACGGTATGGAAGAGCGGGGACTGTTCGTAATAGAACGTGTCCACATGGTAGACCCCGTACCGATGCAAGATCGGTGAAATTGCGTTTGTGATCCTCCAGAGCTTTGTGCAGCTTGTGCTACCAGAATGGCAGGCCTTCAGAACTGGACCTTCATAGCTTCCTTCTTTAACGGACTTGATCTCCGTGCTCTTCCCGTCCACCAGAACCTTCGTTCGTAACAGGAAAAAGTCGTTATGGTAACTGGTGTGGAGCTGAAACTCCCGATCGATCTCAATATCAACCAGACGCTGCATCGCGTCGCTAGGTTGGGTCAGAGTTGCATGGGTAAGCAATTTTGACTAACGCAGCACTTTCTTCAGCCCCACCCACACCGGGTACCGCCTATACGCGCCTACCGGTCAATTCAATTACTAGGTCGTGACGTCATCGTGCACGAGCTGATTCTTCACTTCAGCCCCACCCACAAGCAGAATTCTCTGCTCCTCTGGTCACAAAATAGCACGCTAGTATTTTATCGATCAGACTCGATCCATTCCCTTCGGTTGTACTGGAATGATTTTACTATACATACTATCTACGATATTATCTAGACATGTCCTATGTGGCGGCTGTGAGTTGAGGGAGGTGCACCAGGTCAGTAGAGGGTGAGAACGTCAGGTGGAGTTTGGAGATCTCAGACACCAGGAAAGGGTCATTCAGCCCAGCCTGCAAACAAACCGAGACACTAGGTTGATGTACAGCTCCTAGCTGAGTAATACTTGTGCTGGGCTATGGACTGGGATGGTTCAGTCATAACTGCTTTCACCCTGTGGCGGCTACAGTGTAAAGTGATCTCTAGCCTCATTCCCATGTGGCCTGGGAATGAGGCTAGGCTACCTCAGTTGTGACTGGAGAGTACTCCATTGCAGATCCCTGCAGTTACAGAGTTGAGATGTCACACAACACTGCTTGAAGTGCATCACTGAAATTTGAAAGTTTTTTTTAGTACTGAAATTGGATTGTCCCATCACACATGCATGAGCAAAACTGGGACAGTGTCTGGGGGTCATACATTGCACCTGAGGTATAACCACAGTGATTATACAGCTTGGTTGAAACAGCCCCTGGTATTTACTGTGACAATTATTACGTTAAGATCATCGTCACCTTGACAGCGAACTTGAGAGCTTGCTCGGCCTCCACTGGTCTCTTAGTCTGCACACAGTGGGAGTTGGGAATCAATACACCAATACATGTGTGTGTGTGTGTGTGTGTGTGGTGAGGGAGGAGGGGTGTACCTTGATGCAGACCATGGTGAGGTAGGCCCACACCACAGGGTCAAGATTGTTGAGGATGTTCGCCTCACACAGTGCGTCCTCGGACTCAGCCAGGTCACCGAGCTACAGAGAGAGGGAGACACCAACCGCAAGTGCTTCCTCGTATCAGTGTAGTGTCAGTATAGGATATTGCACTCAAGCAGGTCTCTTAGCTGTTTTAGAGACCTACCGAAGTGCCCTGATGGTGAGGGGCTATATCAGCCATAAGGCATGCGACTTCCATGGTATATATAAGGGTGGGGCACATTGCTAGGCAGCAACAGTCATCGTGTCCTGTTGATTGCCATGCTTGATCTATAACGTAAACTACTGCATAGTACACAGGGGCCCACAGTGCTATCCAGTAAACTCCAGTATAACTCAGTAAACTACAGTATAGTACACAGTGAGTGCACATGTCAATGCAGTGTTTCCTGCTGACTACCTTGTAGCATGCGATGCCCACGCCTCTCCACGTCACACTGGAGGGGGACGACCGGCAAGCACGGAGGAACGTGGCCTTAGCCTTCTCATACTGTGAGGGTGTGATGGTGTGCAGGGAGGGAGGGTGTGCATGAGGTCAGGGTGTGATGGTGTGCAGGGAGAGAGGGTGTGCATGAGGTCAGGGTGTGATGGTGTGCAGGGAGAGAGGGTGTGCATGAGGTCAGGGTGTGATGGTGTGCAGGGAGAGAGGGTGTGCATGAGGTCAGGGTGTGATGGTGTGCAGGGAGAGAGGGTGTGCATGAGGTCAGGGTGTGATGGTGTGCAGGGAGAGAGGGTGTGCATGAGGTCAGGGTGTGATGGTGTGCAGGGAGAGAGGGTGTGCATGAGGTCAGGGTGTGATGGTGTGCAGGGAGAGAGGGTGTGCATGAGGTCAGGGTGTGATGGTGTGCAGGGAGAGAGGGTGTGCATGAGGTCAGGGTGTGATGGTGTGCAGGGAGGGAGGGTGTGCATGAGGTCAGGGTGTGATGGTGTGCAGGGAGGGAGGGTGTGCATGAGGTCAGGGTGTGATGGTGTGCAGGGAGGGAGGGTGTGCATGAGGTCAGGGTGTGATGGTGTGCAGGGAGGGAGGGTGTGCATGAGGTCAGGGTGTGATGGTGTGCAGGGAGAGAGGGTGTGCATGAGGTCAGGGTGTGAGGATGTGTGGGTATGGAATTGGCACAAATCCAGGCAGTGTAATTTTGTGCCCGATTGTGACGGGAGCATTTTGAGAAATAGATAATAGGGTAACCTTGCAAGACCCTCAGCTATATACTTTGTCAAGGCCTATCGATGGTGCCAGCAGAGCCTCGTTCCCAGGCCTCCACACCCAGCTTTTGTCGCTTGCAGGGGGTACTGCAAAGTGACAAAAGCTGGGCGTGGAGGCCTGGGAACGGGGCTAGTGCCAGCACACACAGCCACTACCCCACACCTGGTGCTCTCTGAGGTAGATGTCGGCCAGGCGGAGGTGGACAGTGTGCAGGTGGGCGGGGCGGTTGACGTAGTCAACTGTCCTCTCGTAGCAGTCCCGAGCGGAGACAAAGTCCCCCATCAGGTAGTGGGTGTGGCCCAGGAGGGACCAGGCGTGGGAGTCCTGAGGGGAGATAGGACAACGACCTCCGTCTGATCAAGAAGACTGAATCAAACTACAACTCCACTAGCTACTCGGGCTACTCAGTGCTACATGTACCTGGAAGTCCTCAGCGATGGCCTTCTTGAGGCTCTCCTCCGCCTTGCTGTACTGCTCCTTGTGCATGTAGAGCCGAGCCTCGGCCGTATAATAGAGGGGAGAGGGGCCTCCCTGGGGGTGGGTCAGCTCGTGGGCCAGGGCCATCTCAGCAAACTGTGTGTGTGAATGCACATGAACACTGCATCAGCTAGAGCACTTATTCGTGCATTTCATGATTGCATGGACCCTCTGAATTGACACACACCTCTGCTGATTCTGAGGGGGGGAGGAGGGGATTGGGAGGGGATGGAGAGGGGGGAAGGGGATTGGGAGGGATGGAGGAGGAAAGGGAGGGGGAGGGAGGGGGAGGGAGGCCACTCGTGGGGAGGAGGGGGATATGCCAGTCCACACAATGTTAAACTGTAATTACAATGTAAGTGGCATAGAAAATTCTACCCATTGTTGACTGTTGTAATTGTTGGCAGGCTCCTCCACCTGGTATTGTATACACAATTCTCAAAACCAGCTACTCCAGTTCCCCCTCACCTTCAGGGCGTGCACATTCAGGAGGTAGGATGCTGTCTGCAGGAAGACAGACGCGGGGAGAGGAGGAAGAGGGTCACCTGGGGTGCCACCAGAGTGGATGCTGGCAGCCGAGACACTGGTCAGCTTGTGTGAAGACTGAGTCAGCTCTGCTCTGCCCTCCACATCTCCTGCACGGACACTGGACACACATTGGGATGAAGAAGCTATAGTCAAAGCACAAGTGCATGATTAGCAGATAGCGTTGATAAGAAAGTTCATACTGTATTGGCAAACACACTTCACCATTTGCTACCACTGAAACTGAAGTACACGACATTGTACTAGCAAAGGTCGCTCATATCCTAAAGAAAACGTCTCCTGAATGTCCCAGTGACATCATATGACATCATAAATGACATCACCAGTGTATTGATACCTTATGTCTTCTCCCTTGAGCTGTGTGGGCGTGGCACCTCCATTGTCCTCTGAGATCACGCTGGTTACCTTGCTGAAACTGACGGCTGACTCAGTGGAGCCTCCCGCAGTGAGGGCAGAAGGTGGTGGAGGGTGGGCAGGGGAGGAGTCCTCCGCCGCCTTTGGCACCTGGGGGGAGGAGAGAGAGTCATGCCCCTCCCACAGGCACAAACATAGGGATGGAATGGCCTGGAACAAGGTGTGGCTAGCCTCATTCCCAGACCCTGTACAAGGAGCAGGTCTGGGAACAAGACAATGATGTGCATGTGATCTGATCTACTGGTGCAAAGTCTGGTATTTTAGTTGGCATACTACAATTTTCCTGTTCGTAACCCCACCCCCTCCCTCCACATACCCACCCCCTCCCTCCACATGCCACCCCCTCCCTCCACATGCCACCCCCTCCCTCCACATGCCACCCCCTCCCTCCACATGCCACCCTCTCACCGCCTCTCCCATTCCCTGGGAGGATCCGCTGCCGAGGGACTTTGTGCTCTCTACCATCACATGAGGCACCTCTCCACGAGCAATGCTTGAGGTACTGGGGTGTTTCAGACCTGGGGTGGGTGAGTGTGGTGTGTGTGTGTGTGAGTGTGTGTGTGTGTGGTATGTGTGTGTGTGGTGTGTGTGTGTGTGTGTGGTGTGTAGTGTGTGGTGTGTGGTGTGTGTGCGTGGTGTGTGTGTGTGTGGTGCGTGGTGTGTGTGTGTGGTGCGTGGTGTGTGTGTGTGTGTGGTGTGTGTGTGTGTGTGGTGTGTGTGTGTGGTGTGTGTGTGGTGCGTGATGTGTGTGTGTGTGGTGCGTGGTGTGTGTGTGTGGTGTGTGGCGTGTATATGTATGAAGTGAGCTAACATGAAGTGTCTTACACATTCTCTCACAGTAACCGTTAGTAACGCACCTGCTTGTTTGGGCGTAACAGAGGCCTTGGACTGGGAGACCAGTGCCCTCTGCCCCACCTCCCCTGCAGCCAGGGGCGGGGTGACAAACGTCTTCTTGTCGTGGGAAGAATTGAGCTTGCTGGCCTCGAGGTAGCACATGTCCTGGTAGACTCCATTACCCGAGAGCTCATAGAACAGACCTGCAGTGCAGGAGGGGAGGGAGAGCTGATGGGACGAGGGTGAATGGGTCTGTCGGTGACAAGCATATCGGGGGGTTGCCCCTGTACTTACCTCTCATGGTCCAGGCAATGATGTTGGTGGGGTCAGAGGTCGTTGCCATCTCAAAAAACTGCTCAGCCTCAAAGTAGTGCTCATCCAGACAGCACGTCATCCCGTACAGCAGTAGGCTGTGTGGGGGTGGGGGGTTGGGTGTGGGGTGTGTGAGGGGTGTGGGGGTGTGAGGGTGTGCATGCGTGTGTGTGTGTGTGGTGTGATCATGTGATGTGGGGGGTGAAGCTAGCAGGAGTGACGGCATGTGCACAGGCGATAGGGCGGCCACACTGGGAGATGGAGACAGCTGATTGTTGAAATAGTGTCTTGTCAAGGTTACTACAGGTGAGGGCAGGAGTTGAAATGGACGCTGATTGCTGAATTGGCAGTTCATGGTTAACACCTTGACTCGTGGTTGTTACACCGGTGTACACACACACCCCTCACACACACACACACCCCTCACACACACACACACCCCTCACACACACACACACACACACACACACCCTTCACACACACACACACACACCCCTCACACACACACCCCTCACACACACACACACACACCCCTCACACACACACACACACACCCCTCACACACACACACACACACACACACACACACACCCCTCACACACACACCCCTCACACACACACCCCTCACACACACACCACTCACACACACACACACACACACCTCACACCTTCACCCCTTGCTGTAGCCTCATTCCCAGGCTAGGCGGATTAGGGAAAAGTGGCCTGGGAAGGAGGCTACCCTTGTTGCTGCACCAAGGTACCACTTACGCGGGCACCATCGCCTGGTCGAGTGAGATGGCCTCCTTGAAGCACTGCTGACTGCGGTCCTGGTCCCCCACCAGGAGACAGAACACCCCGTAGTCGTACCAGTGGGAGGGGGCGTGGTCCATCCTTGACACTCGCTGTGGGGAGGAAGGAGGGGCGTATGTGAGTGAGTCTTGAACACATTCTCATGGTAATGTTGAGTGCTTGAAATGTATGCGTGAATTTTAAATTGTAGTCTACTGTCACATGTCGATGGAGACGGAACTTCTATCATTCTATGTCTGGGAAGGTGAGACTCAATGTGTCTGGCTTGTGGTTGGTCAGTGAGAGCAGACACACCTCCTTGTGGTATCTCTCTGCCAGCTCAAAGTCTCTGCACACCTGCACACCATCACAAACAAGAAATGTATCAAATTTTGGTTAGTAGTCTACTATCACACACATTACTCCTAACCACCATAATGAATACTAAATGAGACTAGCCTCGTTCCCAGGCACTCCCAGCTTCTGTCGCTTGCAGTAAAAACTGGGCGGGGGCCTGGGAACAAGCTGGGTGGGGGCCTGGGAACAAGCTGGGCAGGGGCCTGGGAACAAGCTGGGCGGGGGCCTGGGAACAAGCTGGGCGGGGACCTGGGAACGAGGCTAGGCGAGGGCCTGGGAACAAGCTGGGCGGGGGCCTGGGAACAAGCTGGGCGGGGGCCTGGGAACAAGCTGGGCGGGGGCCTGGGAACAAGCTGGGGGGGAGCCTGGGAAGAAGGCTAAAATGAGACTACATCCAGCAGTAGGGACTAGGGTTCAATGTGTGATATCTCTCGTACCTCAGCTTCAAATGCAAAGTGTTTGAGGAGCTCGCAGTCCACGGCGGAGGGAGGGGGAGGGGAGGGCCCCTCCAGGGACAGCACCTGGGAATAGAATCAGTATTAAACACAGCTGTTGCATACCCTACTAAATGGAACCACACTCAGATACTGATACTAGTGCATTGGAACGAACGTCACAGTACCTTCTTGAGGCCGCTGTGCATCTCGTCAGTGAGGAACACGTACAGCTCACTGAGGAAGGCCTGCCGCTCGGACTGGTCCTGCGTCTTTGCCTGGGACAGAAACTTCTCCCGCACTATCCGCACCACCGCTTGCTGTGGGTGGCGGGGGAGGAGGAAAAAGGAAAAAGGGGAGGGGGAGGGAGGGAAAATTAAGGGAGAGGAAGAGGGAAGGGAGAGGGAGAGATCAGTGAGGGAGGGAGGGAAAGGAGGAAATACGGATCGTCTGCTGTTCACAAATGTGACAATACCTTAAGCTGCTCCTTGAAGGCGTGGTACTTCCCAGAAGAGTTGAGCTGGAAGAGCAGCTTGCGGCACCTGCAGGAGACCGCAGAGCAGTGCACAGAGGTGATGACTCGTGGGACAGAAATGAGAAGTGAAGATGTACACACGAATAGTATTATATGCATGGCCAAATGCTCTCTACCAACAGAGCTACTGAAGGAGAACAGCTGGCTGAGATGAAATCCAAGGTTTTACCTGAAAGTCAACAGTTTAACTTAGATCTAGGAAGAGGTCACGGTAGGGACTGCTCAACCACCACGAATTTGTCCACTCGAGTGCTAAGCTCCCCAACTCGGGTTAAAACCATACGAGCAGATGTATCCAGTAACTCTATACCTCTGGTATGTACCTCTCATCCCTTGCCTCGCTGGAGTGCGAAGGAGCTCCATTCTGCAACTCCTCCCCAAACAACTCCCTGGGTCGGATAGAACTGACCTCATTCCCAGTCCAGTAACAGGAATGACTATCAAGCAGACTGAAATTGATTATCCTGGTAAACTCAATTACATGTACAGTACTGTTATTTCAGTAAACTACACTGTTATCTCAGGATACTACTCAGTAAACTACACTGTTATCTCAGTAAACTAGGGTCCACTAGTTCCCACCGGTACTCCTCCAGGAGGGTGTTGGCAATGGTGGCCGTCTGGGAGTGGTACTCTGCTACTGCCCTCTCTGCCCCGCCTACTTTCCGAGGGAGAGCTGGGCGGGACGGGATGTACTCCGCAATCCTGTGTGATTCACAGGAGAGACTCATATAGTGGTGTACTTCATAATGTACAGGTAAGGATCCACTCACCTTCCAGCGAGGACGGAGGGAGGTCGCTTTGGTATCAGTGGCCGGTTCAGTTCCATCTCTAGAAACACGTAGCTCCCGGCCTCCACGTAGGCATGTCCTTCGCTCTTCCCCTCCCCTACCTCCCCCCCTCCCTCCTGGTCCGGGAGCACACCACTGGGTTCACCCAGCCTGGCAGTGGAGGCCGTCCGCTTCCCCGCCCCTCCAGGTGTCTTCTTGGTGGGGGTGGCTCCGTGCTGGGAGGTGGCCCCACCAGCTGCCAGGATACTCGTGTGTTTGCGCTGTGTCTGAAATACGTACACCAGTAGTGGACAGAATGAACGGACCTTCAAACTACACGCGGGCAATCACATGCAGAAATGAAGTATAAAAACTAATTATTTGCCTAATATGGAATTGCTCTATAATACGTCAAACTCAGTACACTATCTCCACCTAGATGAGAATTTTTGTGCATCAAATTTCAACTTCATACGTATATTCTAGCCTCATTCCCAGACCCTTCCCCCGGGTACGAGGCTAACATGCATCCTTGCTGTGCCAACGTGCAAGTATAGGAGTGAGTTTCAATGTGATTTTTTATCCTGAAGTGCGCACGGTCTGAGTGCATGCGGTACCTTCTCAGATGCTTCTCCTTCACTGTAGGGATGTAGAGGGTAGGCCCCACAGACATGGGTCACTGGGGGGGGGGGGGGGGGGGGGGGGGGGAGGTGGCACACAAACAGAGGACTAATAACCACAGATACAAATCCGGCCCTTCATGGGCCTGTCTCACTCTCCTCTCCGGATCCTCCTAGTCCCTCTCCCCTCCTTCCCCCTCTATCTTCCCTGTCTCCCCCCCCCCCTCCCTGCCCCATCATCATCTCCCCTTCTTCGACCTCCCCCCTCCGCCCTCCCCCTCACCTCCAGGGTAGAGCAGTGGTGAGAGATTGACATAGCCAACTCCGTGGTATGAGAACACTGACTCCTCCTCCTTCCCCTTCCCCTTCCCCCCTCCGCTGGGCACGCTCCACCTCCCCACCTCCACGGGCCACAGGGGACACTGGGAGAGGAGCTGCAGGAGGGACCTATTGGCCTCCGGCTGCAGCCAGCAGCGACGCTCAACGTTCCACGCTACACGAGGCTTGTCACATTCGGCTGACCTTCGGAACTTCACATCCTGGGAGGGAGGGAAGGAGGGGCAGGGGGGAGGGAGGGAGGGAGGGAGTACAACAGATCTCCCAGCACCTTACAGACAGTTTACAATGCGATGGAGCCTGGAGGCAAGAAAGTTGGGGCGCCTCCTGTGCGACAAGCACTACAGTGTATGTACTCCAGAATCCAAACTACATGTAGGGTCAATAATCATCACCCACTAAAACTTCGTTTCCCATCCCTCAGTTGCTCCTGCCACAAGTGACGTTTCCCCACCTTGTTCTCATTGAGTTCTCCCGCCTCGTACTCCAGAGGGTGGGGCTGGATGGGTCTCTCGAGAATGAGGGAGGTCGTACCCACGGCACTGGGGAGGTCGGGCCACTTCCAGTGTGAGGAGACCGCACTGGGATCCTTGTCCGGACTGCCCTTCAGGATCCCCTGGGGGAGGGTGATGTTGGTGGGGGAGGAGAAGGAGGAGGAGGGGAGGGGCGTGGCAAGGGATAAGGTGAAGGGGAAGTTTGGGGGCTGCCAGGTGTCAGGGAGGGAGTGGAGGGAACGGAGACGTAGAGTGAGGACGTTGCTGGGGGAGGGGATGGAGGAGGAGGGAGGGAATGGAGGACAAAGAGGGAGGGGATGGAGGAGGGAGGGAGGGGATGGTGGAGGGAGATGGAGGGGGAACGACCAGTGATGGAAGAGGAGGAAAGAAAACGAAGTCATATAATATGTGCAATTTATGTTGCATGTACACTGCATGAATGTATCATGGTTGTGTACTCATGCATGTACACTGTATGAATGTATCATTGTTGTGTGCTCATGCATACATGTGCCTGCATGAACCAGCACCAACCTCTGTCTACTCTGCTCTTCTCTCAGCAATGGCTGACTGCTGGACACCTCCACGTCCACCTCAGCCTGGAGGGGGGGGGGGGGGGGGGGGGGGAGAAGGGGGGTGGAACGTACAGGGTTGTAGCAGTTTACATTAGGTAAGCTAGCCTACTGCGTCCTGCATGTTACAATGCTGGGAGAACAAGCTCGTACACGTAAGCAGTACGTGCTGTGCTCTCTCTACTACTCTCTACATTACACTGAGTGTCATGAGGATTGGGGAATGAGTGCATGAGCTGCACACTCACCTCCTCCTCCGAGCCAGTCCCACTCGTGTCCTGCAGCTTCACTGTCATCTTCAGAGGGGATGGCTGTCCGGAGGCGAGGAGGAGGGGGAGGAGGTCCACGCACGCCTGGCCCAGGACGGCAGTCTTCTCCTCCTTGGCCTTCTTGTCCTTTGGAAGCACTTCCAGGACACTCACTACAGAGTGAGCAATATTAGACATTGTCATAGCCTCGTGGGAGGAGAAGGATTGTCACTGCACAAGTCACTGCTTCAGTTACTATTGCCATGGTAACGGCACTCCTTGTATCCAATTCTTACCATCCAGAAACGTTGTATTTACGGATTCAAGTTAACTGGATGTTCAATACGTGGGTTACAGTCTCAAAATTAGAGCTCTCTGTGATTGCACATTCTTACCGGCATTGTACCAGTATGTTCTGGCTTGTACGTTAATCGAAAGTTTGAAACTACAACATTATTGAAATCACATGTAGTTAACCAAAACTAAAAGTGCTTATAGTAGCCCTATATTAGCAATCTCTACCCTAAACCAACACTGATTCCTCCTGTATCGCCTCCTGGGATGACCGTACAAGATCTCCCTCACCTAACAGTGGGTTCTGTGCGATCTCGTCTGTGCTGAGTGGGTCACTGGGACTACACGGTATTGATGTCTCCAGTCCGAGGGAGAGGGTCTCCCCTCCCCCTCCCTCCACCCTCCCAGACTCCCCCACCTGCCGGGGGCCGTGCTCCACTCGGGCAAAGCACGTGAAGTGCTCGGCACGGGGGGAGCGCTGGAGAGGGAGATGAACGGGGACGATAATCTTCTGGATACTCAGTTAGGCCAGAATTTATTGTTGCTTGAAAGTTTTCAGCTTAAATTGGAACAAACAATGGGGGGGGGGGGGCATATTATTAGCCCCTTCGATCTGGAGATCGAACTAATTAAGGGGCTCCACCCACTCTGTTATGAAAGATTTGATCAATGGAGTCAGATTAATGATTTGGTCTGGTCTTATCTCCAAGGTGGACCCTCCCGTTGTGGACACCTGGCTGCAGCATGGTGATCAACCTAGTCTCGTTCCCAGATCTTCATGGTCTGGGCCGGAGACTATGATCAACCTGGTGCACTTGCACACAAGTACTGCGAGTTTGCACTATTCCTAGTCTCGCAGGCCAGCCACTTGCCAATCTGGCCTGCGAGACTACACTATTCCATCATGGCACAGAACTGGCCAAGATCGTCCAAAACATACTCTTAGCATCTGTCTGGAACGGACAGCTGTTGCAGATTCTGCCTGAGGTATGGCCAAGGGTGCTGTGAGCACTGCCACAGGTGCTATTATTAGCATTCTGAGCTGTCCATAAGCTTGCACTGAAACACACACTGCGCAAGCATCGATCTTACTCACCAAATTCCTGCACTGCTGCAGAGAGACGGAGATAGTAGCCGACATCACTACTGCAGTGATTGTGTTGCCATAGCAATACCGTAATTAACCCTTTCCATACTATGTATAATGTAGGTGAAGTCATGTGACTATAAAGTTCGCCCATTCTCAGCCCACGTGGAGTGTTGATTTTGTATTTGCAGTGCCAATGGCAGAAGTTGTAGCAGACGACAGTGAGAGGCTGGCTGCGCTGGCGGAGGAGATGAAGGACAAGGCGAATGTCTTCTTCAAAGGTACAAACCCACGCAGTGCATCAATGCACGCTAGTATGCTTCACAGACCCTCCTGTCAGGACCCAGGAGAAAAGGGGGAGGGGAGCTCAAGGGGAGCTTGGGAGGGGAGGATTGAAGGAAGGAGAGGGAGGGATGAGGAGGGAGATGGTGCTCACTTCAGCAATTAAAGCTGCAACTGGCATCACAATCTAAACAGCCAAAAGCTGCTTCTGATGACTACGCTAAATATTGTAGCCATGAATTGTGCAGTATTCTGATGGCACGGACCCCAACGGGACGTGAGGAGGGTCTGTCCTGCAACATGCAGTACGTACCCATATTTCTGCAGAATGCATTGTCATTGCAGCAGGCAGACTTGATTATAGCTCATAGTTCCCCCACCTTGCACATGCACACACACAGCCGGGAGGTTTGGCCAGGCCATTGACTTCTACTCCAAGGCAATTCACTTAAACCCCACCGTGGCAGCGTACTATGGCAATCGCAGCTTTGCACACCTCAAGACCGAGAGCTACG
>OZ007518.1:485548-490548 GCA_963931865.1 Axinella damicornis
TTGCTATCTTAGTATGTGCATATGAGCATTTCCACACTAAAATATTATCTACCTCCTGCAAATACTGTCCATGTAATACCCCCTGGCACACCCTCTCACACGGCCCTTGGATGCACACCTTCAGATGTGGAGAGATGCTACAGTGGACCTCGGTTGGACGGGGAGATCTCAGCCGAGTTCATGCAGGACATGCTTCGCTGGTTCAAAGACCAGAAGAAACTCCACAAGAAGTATGCGTACAAGGTGAGTAGCACGTCCCTCAATGGTCACATGGTGAGACCGCACAGTGGAGTGCACATTCCGTCAGTGGTTACATGGTGAGACCGCACAGTGGAGTCCAGTAGCACGTTCCCTTGTCAAGGATGATGTCATCATGCACTCTTAGGAGTGATGTCATCATGCACTAGTGTAAGTGGTGGTGCTATCACACTGCAGATCATTCTCAGTGTGAAGAGGATACTGGAGGAGCTCCCGACCCTTGTTGATATCAGCATACCAGAGGTCAGTTGAGGTCAGAGGTCAGTTGGTTAGCAGTTCTAGTAGTGCTCTACTTCATTGGCGGATATGAGGCGAGGACAGAGGGGCGCCAATTCTGCCTCGATCCTCCCTCCATTCCTCCGTCCTTGTTTCTCCACCCATATTTCTTCGATCTCGCATCCCCTCCTTTCCTCCTCCCATTCCTCCCTCCATCCTTCCCATCTCTATCTCTCGTTCTCTGCAGTGCAATCGTTTCACAGTGTGTGGGGACATTCACGGACAATTCTACGATCTCCTCAACATCTTTGAACTAAATGGACTACCCTCTGAGGATAATCCCTACGTATCCTTCTATGAGTTCTGGTCAGCAAGTGCCTTGCATGTTGATCAGCTTGCCAAATGATCAAGGTGTGTACCAGTTAAGTGCGCCATATCCTTTGGAAGGCTTTTGGTCCTGAGGACCTGGGGTATTGCTGAGCATAAATTATCACTGCACAAACATAATTCTGTGATTGATACTCCCCAAGCTCTGTCAGGAGCTCCCTCTCTCCCTACCGACCACCTGCACTTGTTCTTTCCCTTGTGTGATGGACATGTTTCAGCGTGTTCTGTAGCTGGGCTAAGCTGGCGGACAACTGTGTGTGTATTGATGACTGCCTCTACCTCCAGCCTCGACCCCTGACACGCTGGTTAAGGTTTAGTTGTACCAGCAGAGTTTGGTAACTAGAATAGTATATAACTGTTAAGCTCCAGCTCTGTTGGGAGTAGCCTCATTCCCAGGGGGTGTGGCCTCGGAATGAGGCAGCAGTACTCCCTGCCTGCCTGCATGCTCACTTGACCCTCATTTGTAAAGCAGTGGATGTCAGCAGCTCTATAGAGCCGGAGGTCTCGTTCCTAAGCACTTCGAATTTGTGGGTCACTGTTCCTTGACATCAGCTGTTCAGCTATTCAATGGAGACTTTGTGGACCGAGGGTCCTTCTCTGTGGAGGTCATCCTCACGTTGTTTGGGTTCAAGGTGCTCTACCCCGCCCACTTCCACATGTCCAGAGGTCAGAAATGCACAGACCCGTAGACCAGGTCTCTAGGGTTGGGTCCTGTCCTGGGGAGTGTGTCTGTCCACTGGTCTCTGTGCTGTGCTAGGTTATGTCGGGGGGGGGGGGGGGGGGGGGGGGGGGATGTGAATGAGATATGAAGCTGGGGATTGTGCCATTGCGATCAGCATGAAAAGAGCTTTCAAATGATGTCCTTAAAATGATTTTTAATCTTGGTCACATTTTTATCAAAAATCGCACTCGACCGGCTATAATCATGGTCATGATTTTGGGTCAAAATTCAACCTACAGCAAAACGGACATCATTGGAATGCTCAATTCATGCTGATCACAATGGTGCAAATCCCAGCTTCATATCTCATTCCTACCCCAAGATATGTAGCATAGTGGTTATTAGTCTGCTATGACTACATGCATAGCCTCGTTCTCCCAGGCCTTCTACACCTCCAGTTTCTGATCACTTAGTGTTTTTGCATACTGTAAGCAATCAATATCTGGAGGTGTACGGAGGCCTGGGAACGAGGCTATGCATATGCAGGATGCCCTCCACAACAAGTGACAGGTAAAACAAGACCTTGGTGTGCTGTCACTCACCCGGAGTGTTCTGCCAATTTATTGTTTGTTGTTTCGTTTTTGGCAGAAATGAAACATCAGTTACTCTACAGACACAGTTTCTGCCAATTTTGGCTTAATTGACATCTCAAAATGTGCCATGATTGGTAGAAAATGGTTTCCAAAATGTGCCAGTTTTGGCTTGTGAACATACGTACCTGCACGAAATGCGTGTATAGTGTAGGATGCGGCCTGGGAACGAGGCTAGTTATCAAACAAGTCAAATGGTATTTCATGTATCAGGCAGGCAGTATCGATCCCTCATGCACGCACACACTCACACACCTCCACACTCACACACCTGCACACACCCACACCTGCACACTCACACACCTGCACACACCCACACCTGCACACACCCACACCTGCACACTCACACACCTGCACAGGTAATCACGAAAGCATCACCATGAATCAAATGTACGGGTTTGAGGGAGAAGTCAAACAGAAGTATCCTCACGTGCACACTTCACCACCTCACCAGAATGATACCAAAACTCATGTGTTCACCAGCCTCGTTCCCATGCTGTGTGGCCTGGGAACGAGGCTGAATGCAGCCCTGATAGCAAGGTTGCTGATAGTTATAGGCGCAGTTATATGTACATCAGCCAGCCCTGATAGCAATCTTGCTGATAGTGATGTATTTGTTAGGGGCAGTTCTATGTCTATCATGTGTGTGTGTAGGCTGTGTGGCCTGGGAACGAGGCTATGTCTATCATGTGTGTGTGTAGGCTGTGTGGCCTGGGAACGAGGCTATGTCTATCATGTGTGTGTGTAGGCTGTGTGGCCTGGGAACGAGGCTATGTCTATCATGTGTGTGTGTAGGCTGTGTGGCCTGGGAACGAGGCTATGTCTATCATGTGTGTGTGTAGGCTGTGTGGCCTGGGAACGAGGCTATGTCTATCATGTGTGTGTGCAGGCTGTGTGGCCTGGGAACGAGGCTATGTCTATCATGTGTGTGTGTAGGCTGTGTGGCCTGGGAACGAGGCTATGTCTATCATGTGTGTGTGTGGGCTGTGTGGCCTGGGAACGAGGCTATGTCTATCATGTGTGTGTGCAGGCTGTGTGGCCTGGGAACGAGGCTATGTCTATCATGTGTGTGTGCAGGCTGTGTGGCCTGGGAACGAGGCTATGTCTATCATGTGTGTGTGCAGGCTGTGTGGCCTGGGAACGAGGCTATGTCTATCATGTGTGTGTGCAGGCTGTATGGCCTGGGAACGAGGCTATGTCTATCATGTGTGTGTGCAGGCTGTGTGGCCTGGGAACGAGGCTATGTCTATCATGTGTGTGTGCAGGCTGTATGGCCTGGGAACGAGGCTATGTCTATCATGTGTGTGTGCAGGCTGTGTGGCCTGGGAACGAGGCTATGTCTATCATGTGTGTGTGCAGGCTGTGTGGCCTGGGAACGAGGCTATGTCTATCATGTGTGTGTGCAGGCTGTGTGGCCTGGGAACGAGGCTATGTCTATCATGTGTGTGTGTAGGCTGTGTGGCCTGGGAACGAGGCTATGTCTATCATGTGTGTGTGTAGGCTGTGTGGCCTGGGAACGAGGCTATGTCTATCATGTGTGTGTGTAGGCTGTGTGGCCTGGGAACGAGGCTATGTCTATCATGTGTGTGTGCAGGCTGTGTGGCCTGGGAACGAGGCTATGTCTATCATGTGTGTGTGTAGGCTGTGTGGCCTGGGAACGAGGCTATGTCTATCATGTGTGTGTGCAGGCTGTGTGGCCTGGGAACGAGGCTATGTCTATCATGTGTGTGTGTAGGCTGTGTGGCCTGGGAACGAGGCTATGTCTATCATGTGTGTGTGTAGGCTGTGTGGCCTGGGAACGAGGCTACGTATGTCTATCATGTGTGTGTGTGTAGGCTGTGTGGCCTGGGAACGAGGCTATGTCTATCATGTGTGTGTGTAGGCTGTGTGGCCTGGGAACGAGGCTATGTCTATCATGTGTGTGTGTGTAGGCTGTGTGGCCTGGGAACGAGGCTATGTCTATCATGTGTGTGTGCAGGCTGTGTGGCCTGGGAACGAGGCTATGTCTATCATGTGTGTGTGCAGGCTGTGTGGCCTGGGAACGAGGCTATGTCTATCATGTGTGTGTGCAGGCTGTGTGGCCTGGGAACGAGGCTATGTCTATCATGTGTGTGTGGGCTGTGTGGCCTGGGAACGAGGCTATGTCTATCATGTGTGTGTGGGCTGTGTGGCCTGGGAACGAGGCTGAATGCAGCCCTGATAGCAATCTTACCGATAGTAGCTCGTGTGTCCTTAGCCTGTCGCTGCCAGGTACTCCTCTCAGATGGGTGACCTCTTCACGGAGGTGTTCAACTGGCTGCCGCTGGCTCACTGCATCAACGGGAAGGTCCTGGTAGGTTGCGTGTCGGTATGAGTGTGTGTCCGCTCTACATTTGACAATTCAGGCGATATGATTGGTTGAATAAGATGCTGTAAGACGGAAATAGATTTGTAAATGTGCATATGGACTTGTCGTGAAAGCAGCAAAGAAAATTGTTCATCTCAAGCACTTATGCGTCCAATACTATGGATGTGGGCTAGTTGCCGTAGTGACGTTACAACACCTGTACCTCCCCATTCTTTGTGTTGACATGAAGCGAACCTAACCTGCTTGAAGCAGTTTCCAGGGATAGACTGGCTGACGGATGAACAGAAACGATATGCGTATAACACCACCTCAAGCATGGTAACTAGGCAGCCTTGTTCCCAGGCCATGCATTCTATCTGCCAGTAATTGATCACTAATTCGTACTGCAAGTGATCAAATACTGGCGGTGGGAATATGGCCTGGGAACGAGGCTAGCTGTGGTGGCTAATGCAGTCCACCTCTGTTCCCAGGTGACCCACGG